>CM051273.1:28036247-28041247 GCA_027921565.1 Artemia sinica | reverse complement strand
TGTCTGACTCTGTGCGTTTGTAGGTATTTTTGCCTCTGTCTCTCTATGCTTGTGTGTCTGATCGGATGTTTGCTTGTCTCTATGTCTGTCTTTGTGTCGTTATAGGTATTTTACCTTTCTCTCTTTATGCCTGTGTGTCTGATTGGATGTTGCTTGTCTCTATGTCTGCCTCTGTGTCATTTTGTGTCTTACTCTGTGTGCTTGTATGTTTTTTTTAGCTCTCTCTACGCCTGTGTGTCTCAACGTATCTTTGCTTGTCTCTATGTCTGTCTTTGTGTGATTTTGTGTCTGACTCTGTGCGTTTGTATGTATTGTTGTCTCTCTCAATCTGTGCCTGTGTGTCTGAGCGGATGTTTGCTTTCCGTGGGGATTTGGGAAAAAAATCCAGCTCATCTCTCTCAGATTTTGATAAAAGCTCTGTGTAGGTATTGTGCCTCTCTCTCTCTCTCTCTCTCTCTATCCCTCCACCGCTCTCTCTCTCTATTTCCCTTTCTCTCTCTCTCTCTCCTCTCTCTCTCTCATCTCTCTCTCTCTCTCTCTCTTTCTCTCCTCTCTCCTCTCATCTCATCTACTCTCTCTCCTCTCTTCCTCTCTATCTCTCTCTCTCCTCTCTCTCTCTCCTCTCCTCTCTCTCTTCTCTCCTTCTCTCTCCTCTCTCTCTCTCTTCTCCTCTCTCTCTCTCTCTCTCTCTTCTCTCTCTCTCTCATCTCTCGTCTCTCTCTCTCTCTCTCTCTCTCTCTCTCTATTCTCTCTCTCTCTCTCTCTCCTCTCTCTCTCTTCTCTCTCTCTCTCTCTCCTTCTCTCTCTCTCTCTCTCGTCTCTCTCTCTCTCTCTCTCTATCTCTCTCTCTCTCTCTCTCTCTACTCTTCTCTCTCTCTCTCTCTTCGCTCTCTATCTCTCTCTCTCTCTCTCTCTCTCTCTCTCTCTCTCTCTCTCTCTATCTCTCTCTCCTCTCTCTCTACTCTCTCTCTCTCTCTGTACCTGTGTGTTTCAGTGCATGTTTTGCTTGTCTCTATGTCTGTCTCGGTGTGATTTTGTGTCTGACTTTTGTACTTGTAAGAACATTACCTCTCTCTCTTTGCCTGTGTGTCTGAGCGTATGTTTGCTTGTCGCTAGGTATGTTTTGGCGTGGATTTTGTATCTGTTTCTTTGCGTTTGTAGATATTTTTGCCTCTCTCACTCTGTGCCTGTGAGTCTGAGGGAAGTTTGCTTTTCTTTGGGGATTATTGAAAAAAATCCATCTCATCTATCTCAGACTTTGGTAAAAGCTCTGTGTAGGTATTTTTGCCTCTTTTCTCTGTGTCTCTATGTGTGTTTTTGTGCCATTTTGTGTCTGATTCTGAAAGTTTGTAGGTATTTTTACCTCTCGCTCTCTGTGCTTATGTGTCTGAGCGGATATTGGCTTGTCTCTATGTCTGTCTCTGTGTGATTTTGTGTCTGACTCTGTGTGCTTGTAAGTATTTTTACCTCTCTTTTATGCCTGAGTGTCTGATCGTATGTTTGCTTGTCATTATGTCTGTCTTTGTGTGATTTTGATTCTTTTTCTCTGAGCCTGTGTGTCTGAGCAGATATTTGCTTGTGTTCTATGTCTGTCTATGTATCATTTAGTGTCTGACTTTGTGTGTTTGTAGGTATTTTCGCCTCTCTGTTTCTCTATGCCTGTGTATTTGAGCTGATGTCTGCTTGTCTCTATGTCTTTCTCTGTGTGGATTTTGTGTCTGACTCTGTGTGTTTCGTAAGTATTTTTACCTGTCTCTCTATGGTGTTTGTATTTTGAGCGGATGTTCGCTTGTCTTTATGGTCTGCCTTTTGGTGTGATTTTTGTGCCTGACTCTGTCCGTTTGTAGATATTTTTCTTCTTTGTCATGCTGAGCCTCTGTGCAATGAGCATGACGTTTGTGTGTGTCACTATTTTTTCTCGTGTGTGATTTTGTTGTCTGACTGCTCTGTGTGTTTGTAAGTAGTTTTTTACCTCTCATCTCTATGCTTGTATATCTGAAGTGGATGTTTGCTTGTCTCTATGTCTATCTTTGTGTGATTTTGTGATCTGGCTCCTGTCCGTTTTGTAGATATTTTGCTTCTGTGTCTCTTTGCCTCTGTGAATAAGCGGATGTTCGTTTGTCACTATTTTGTCTTTGTGTGGATTTTGTCGTCTGACTCTGTTTGCTTGTTGGCGTTTTTACCTCTCTCTCTCTCTCTCTCTTCTCTCTCTCTCTCTCTCTCTCTCTCTCTCTCTCTCTCCTCTCTCTCTCTCTCCTCTCTCTCTTCTCTCTCTCTCTCTCTCTCTCTCTCGTCTCTCTCTCTCTCTCTCTCTCTCTCTCTCTCTCTTCTCTCTCTCTCTCTCTCTCTCTCTCTCTCTCTCTCTCTCTCTCTCCTCTCTCTCTCTCTCTCTCTCTCTCTCCTCTCTCTCTCTCTCTCTCTCTCCTCTCTCTCTCTCTCTCTCTCTCTCTCTCTCTCTCTCTCTCTCTCTCCTTCTCTCTCTCTCTCTCTCTCTCTCTCTCTCTCTCTCTCTCTCTCCTCTCTCTCTCTCTCTCTCTCTCTCCTCTCTCTCTCTCTCTCTCTCTCTCTCTCTCTCTCTCTCTCTCTGTACCTGTGTGTTTCAGTGCATGTTGCTTGTCTCTATGTCTGTCTCGGTGTGATTTTGTGTCTGACTTTGTACTTGTAAGAAATTACCTCTCTCTCTTTGCCTGTGTGTCTGAGCGTATGTTTGCTTGTCGCTAGGTATGTTTTGCGTGATTTTGTATCTGTTCTTTGCGTTTGTAGATATTTTTGCCTCTCTCACTCTGTGCCTGTGAGTCTGAGGGAAGTTTGCTTTTCTTTGGGGATTATTGAAAAAAATCCATCTCATCTATCTCAGACTTTGGTAAAAGCTCTGTGTAGGTATTTTGCCTCTTTTCTCTGTGTCTCTATGTGTGTTTTTGTGCCATTTTGTGTCTGATTCTGAAAGTTTGTAGGTATTTTTACCTCTCGCTCTCTGTGCTTATGTGTCTGAGCGGATATTGGCTTGTCTCTATGTCTGTCTCTGTGTGATTTTGTGTCTGACTCTGTGTGCTTGTAAGTATTTTTACCTCTCTTTTATGCCTGAGTGTCTGATCGTATGTTTGCTTGTCATTATGTCTGTCTTTGTGTGATTTTGATTCTTTTTCTCTGAGCCTGTGTGTTCTGAGCAGATATTTGCTTGTGTTCTATGTCTGTCTATGTATCATTTAGTGTCTGACTTTGTGTGTTTGTAGGTATTTTCGCCTCTCTGTTTCTCTATGCCTGTGTATTTGAGCTGATGTCTGCTTGTCTCTATGTCTTTCTCTGTGTGATTTTGTGTCTGACTCTGTGTGTTCGTAAGTATTTTACCTGTCTCTCTATGGTTTTGTATTTGAGCGGATGTTCGCTTGTCTTTATGTCTGCCTTTGTGTGATTTTGTGCCTGACTGTCCGTTTGTAGATATTTTTCTTCTTTGTCACTGAGCCTCTGTGAATGAGCAGACGTTTGTTTGTCACTATTTTTTCTGTGTGATTTTGTGTCTGACTCTGTGTGTTTGTAAGTATTTTTACCTCTCTCTCTATGCTTGTGTATTTGAGCGGATGTTTGCTTGTCTCTATGTCTATCTTTGTGTGATTTTGTGACTGGCTCTGTCCGTTTGTAGATATTTTGCTTCTGTGTCTCTTTGCCTCTGTGAATAAGCGGATGTTCGTTTGTCACTATTTTGTCTTTGTGTGATTTTGCGTCTGACTCTGTTTGCTTGTTGGCGTTTTTACCTCTCTCTCTCTCTCTCTCTGTGCCAGTTTGTCTTAGCGGATATTTGCTTATCTTTATGTCTGTCTTTGTGTGATTTTGTGTCTGACTCTGTGCGTTTGTAGGTATTTTTGCCTCTGTCTCTCTTTGCCTGTGTGTCTGATTGGATGTTTGCTTGTCTCTATGTCTGTCTTTGTGTGATTTTGTGTCTGACTCTGTGCATTTGTAGGTATTTTTGATTCTCTCTCTATGCCTGTATGTGTAAGTGGATGTTTTCTTGTATCTATGCCTGTCTTTGTGTAATTTTGTGTCTGACTCTGTGCGTTTGTAGGTATTTTTGCCTCTGTTCTCTCTATGCTTGTGTGTCTGATTGGATGTTTGCTTGTCTCTATGTCTGTCTTTGTGTGATTTTGTGTCTGACTCTGTGCATTTGTAGGTATTTTTGATTCTCTCTCTATGCCTGTATGTGTAAGTGGATGTTTTCTTGTATCTATGCCTGTCTTTGTGTAATTTTGTGTCTGACTCTGTGCGTTTGTAGGTATTTTGCCTCTGTCTCTCTATGCTTGTGTGTCTGATCGGATGTTTGCTTGTCTCTAGGTCTGACTTTGTGTCGTTATAGGTATTTTACCTTTCTCTCTTTATGCCTGTGTGTCTGATTGGATGTTGCTTGTCTCTATGTCTGCCTCTGTGTCATTTTGTGTCTTACTCTGTGTGCTTGTATGTTTTTTTTAGCTCTCTCTACGCCTGTGTGTCTCAACGTATCTTTGCTTGTCTCTATGTCTGTCTTTGTGTGATTTTGTGTCTGACTCTGTGCGTTTGTAGATATTGTGTTTCTCTCAATCTGTGCCTGTGTGTCTGAGCGGATGTTTGCTTTCCGTGGGGATTTGGGAAAAAAATCCAGCTCATCTCTCTCAGATTTTGATAAAAGCTCTGTGTAGGTATTGTGCCTCCTCTCTCCTCTCTCTCTCTCTCTCTCCTCCCCTCCCTCTCTCTCTCTATTTCCCTTTCTCTCTCTCTCTCTCTCTCTGCTCTCTCTCTCTCTCCTCTCTCTCTCTCTCTCATCTCTCTTCTCTCTCTCTCTCTCTCTTCTCTCTCTCTCTCTCTCTCTCTCTCTCTCTCTCTCCCTCTCTCTCTTCTCTCTCTCTCTCTCTCTCTCTCTCTCTCTCTCTCTCTCTCTCTCTCTCTCTCTCTCTCTCTCTCTCTCGCTCTCTCTTCTTCTCTCTCTCTCTCTCTCTCTCTCGCTCTCTCTCTCTCTCTCTCTCTCTCTCTCT
>CM051273.1:27928747-28031247 GCA_027921565.1 Artemia sinica | reverse complement strand
TTGTCTCTCTGTCTGTCTTTGTGTGGTTATAGGCCTTTTACCTTTCTCTCTGTATGCCTGTGTGTCTGATTGGATGTTTGCTTGTCTCTATGTCTTTCTATGTGTGATTTTTTGTCTGACTCAGTGTGTTTGTAAATATTTTTAACTCTTTCTCTCTAAGCTTTTGCATTTGAGCGGATGTTTGCTTGTCTCTATGTCTTTCTTTGTGTGATTTTGTGCTTGACTCTGTCCGTTTGTAGATATTTTTCTTCCGCGTCTCTGTGCCTCTGTGAATGAGCAGACGTTTGTTTGTCACTATTTTTTCTGTGTGATTTTGTGTCTGACTCTGTGTGTTTTAAGTATTTTTTACCTCTCTCTCTCTATGCTTATATATCTTAGTGGATGTTTGCTTGTCTCTATGTCTATGTTTGTGTGATATTGTGACTGGCTCTGTCCGTTTGTAGATATTTTGCTTCTGTGTCTCTTCGCCTCTGTGAACAAGCCGATATTTGTTTGTCACTATTTTGTCTTTGTGTGATTTTGCGTCTGACTCTGTTTTCTTGTAGGTGTTTTTACCTCTCTCTCTCTCTCCTCTTCTCTGTGCCAGTGTGTCTGAGCAGATTGTTTGCTTATCTTTATGTCTGTCTTTGTGTGATTTTGTGTCTGACTCTGTGCGTTTGTATGTATTTTTATTCTCTGTATGCCTGTGAGTCTTAGCGGATGTTTGCCTGTGTTCTATGTCTGTCTATGTATCATTTAATGTCTGACTTTGTGTCTTTGTAGGTATTTTTGCCTCTTTCTTTCTCTATGCCTGTGTGTTTGAGCAGATGTTTGCTTGTCTCTATGTCTTTCTCTGTCTGATTTTGTGTCTGACTCTGTGTATTTGTAAGTATTTTTACCTCTCTCTCTATGCTTTTGTATTTGATCGGATGTTTGCTCGTCTCTATGTCTGTCTTTGTGTGATTTTGTGCCCGACTCTGCCCGTTTGTAGATATTTTGCTTCTGTGTCTCTGTGCTTCTGTGAATGAGCGGATGTTTTCTGTCACTATTTTGTCTTGTAAGTGTTTGTAAGTATTTTTACCTCTCTCTCTCTCTCTCTATGCTTGTATATCTGAGTGGATGTTTGCTTGTCTCTATGTTTATCTTTTGTGTGATTTTGTGCCTGTCTCCATCCGTTTGTAGATATTTTGCTTCTGTGTCTCTGTGCCTCTGTAAATGAGCGGAAGTTTGTTTGTCACTATTTTGTCTTTGTGTGATTTTGCGTGTGATTCTTTGTGTTTGTAGGTGTTTTTACCTCTCTCTTTCTCTGTGCCAGTGTGTCTGAGCGGATGTTTGCTTATCTTTATGTCTGTCTCTGTGTGATTTTGTGTCTAACTCTGTGTGTTTGTAAGTATTTTTACCTCTCTCTCTATGCTTTTGTATTTGATCGGATGTTTGCTCGTCTCTATGTCTGTCTTTGTGTGATTTTGTGCCCGACTCTGCCCGTTTGTAGATATTTTGCTTCTGTGTCTCTGTGCTTCTGTGAATGAGCGGATGTTTTCTGTCACTATTTGTCTTGTAAGTGTTTGTAAGTATTTTTACCTCTCTCTCTCTCTATGCTTGTATATCTGAGTGGATGTTTGCTCGTCTCTATGTCTGTCTTTGTGTGATTTTGTGCCCGACTCTGCCCGTTTGTAGATATTTTGCTTCTGTGTCTCTGTGCTTCTGTAAATGAGCGGAAGTTTGTTTGTCACTATTTTGTCTTTGTGTGATTTTGCGTGTGATTCTTTGTGTTTGTAGGTGTTTTTACCTCTCTCTTTCTCTGTGCCAGTGTGTCTGAGCGGATGTTTGCTTATCTTTATGTCTGTCTCTGTGTGATTTTGTGTCTAACTCTGTGCATTTGCAGGTATTTTTACTTCTCTCTCTTTATGCCTGTATATGGGAGCGGATGTTTGCTTGTCTCAATGTCTCTCTTTGTGTGATTTTGTGTCTGACTCTGTGCGTTTGTAGTTATTTTCGCCTCTCTCCCTCTATGCTTGTGGGTCTGATCGGATGTTTGCTTGTCACTATGTCTGTCTTTGTGTGGTTTTAGCTATTTTACCTTTGTCTCTGTCTGCCTGTGCTTCTGATTGGATGTTTGCTTGTCTCTATGTCTGTCTCTGTGTCATTTTGTGTCTGACTCTGTTTGTTTGTAGGTATTTTTGTTTCTCTATCTTTCTCTGTGCCTGTGTGTCTGAGTGGATGTTTGCTTGTCTCAATGTCGGTCTTTGTGTGATTTTTTGTCTGACTCTGTATGTTTGTAAGTATTTTTCCTCCCTCTCTGTGCATGTGTGTCTCGGGGATATTTGCTTGTCCCTTTGTCTTTCTTGTGTGATTTGTTTCTGACTCTGTGTGTTTGTAAGTATTTTTATCTGTCTCTCTATGCTTGTGTATCTGAGCGAATCTTTGCTTGTCTCTATGTCTGTCTTTGTGTGATTTTGTGCCTTAATCTGTCCTTTTGTATATATTTTGCTTCTGTGTCTCTGTGCCTCTGTGAATGAGCGGATGTTTGTTTGTCACTATTTTGTTTTTTTTTTATTGTGTCTGACGTCTGACTCTGTGTGTTTGTAGGTATTTTTGCCTCTCACTCTCTTTCTCTCTCTCTGTGCCTCTGTGTCTGAGCACATGTTTGCTTGTCTTTATGTCTGTCTTTGTATGATTTTGTGTCTGACTCTGTGCGTTTGTAGGTGTTTTTGCCTCTCTCTCTCTTTGCCTGTGTGTCTGTGCGGATGTTTGTTTGTCTCTATGTCTGTCTTTGTGCGATTTGTGTCTGACTCTGTGCGCTTTTAGGTGTTTTTTCTTCTCTCTCTCTCCTATTCCCGTATGTTTGAGCAGATGTTTCTTGTCTCTATGCCTGTCTTTGCGCGATTTTGTGTCCGAATCTGTGTGTTAGTAGGTATTTTGCTTCTCTCTCTATGCATTTGGGTCTGATCGGATGTTTGCTTGTCTCTATGTCTGTCTTAGTCTGTGTGAAAGTATTTTTCCTCTCTCTCTCTATGCCTGTGTGTCTGATTGGATGTTTGCTTGTCTCTATGTCTGTCTCTCTGTCATTTTATGTCTGACTTTGTATGGTTGTAAGTATTTTTTCCTCTCTCTGTGCATATGTGTCTGAGGGATGTTCGTTTGTCTCTATGTCTTTCTCTGTGTGATTTTGTTTCTGACTCTCTGTGTTTGTAAGTATTTTTACCTGTCTCACTATGCTTGTGTATCTGAGCAAATGTTTGCTTGTCTCTATGTCTGTCTTTGTGTGATTTTGTGCCTTACTCAGTCCACTTGTAGATATTTTGCTTCTGTGTCTCTGTGCCTCTGTGAATGAGCGGATGTTTGTTGTCACTATTTTGTTTTTTTGTGATTTTGCGTCTGACTCTGTGTGTTTGTAAGTATTTTTGCCTCTCTCTCTCTCTCTCACTCTCTCTCTCTCTCTCTCGTCTATCTTTCTCTCTCTCTCTCTCTCTCTCTCTCTGCCTCTGTGTCTGAGCGGATGTTTGCTTGTCTTTATGTCTGTCTTTGCGTGATTTGTGTCTGACTCTTTGCGTTTGTAGGTATTTTTGCCTCCCTCGCTCTTTGCCTGTGTGTCTGTGCGGATGTTTGTTTGTCTCTATGTCTGTCTTTGTGCGATTTTGTGTCTGAATCTGTGCGTTAGTAGGTATTTTTGCTTCTCTCTCTATGCATTTGGGTCTGATCGGATGTTTGCTTGTCTCTATGTCTGTCTTAGTGTGTTTGTAAGTATTTTTCCTCTCTCTCTATACCTGTTTGTCTGATAGGATGTTTGCTTGTCTCAATGTCTGTCTCTGTGTCATTTTGTGTCTGACTCTGTGTGCTTGGAAGTTTTTTTTACCCCTCTCTATGCCTGTGTGCTTAACTTACGTTTGCTTTTTTCTGTCTGTCTTAGTGTGATTTTGTGTCTGACTCTGTGCGTTTGTAGATATTTTGTCTCTTTCAATCAGTGCCTGTGTTTCTGAGTGGAGGTATCTTTACTGTCGGGATTTTGGAAATAATCCAGCTCATGTCTCTCAGATTTTGATAAAAGCTGTGTGTAGGTATTTGTGCCTCTCTCTATCTCTCTCTCTGTGCCTGTGTGCCTGAGTGGATGTTTGATTGTCTCTATGTCTGTCTCTGTGTGATTTTGTGTCCAACTCTCTGTGCTTGTAAGTATTTTTACCTCTCTCTCTATGCCTGTGTGTCTGAGCGAATGTTTGCTTGTCCCTATTTCTGTCTATGTGCGATTTTGTGGCTGACTCGGAGAGTTTGTAGATATTTTGCCTCTCTCACTTTGTGCCTGTGTGTCAAAGCGGATATTTTCTTTTCTGTGGGATTTTGGAAAAAAAATCCAGCTCAACTCTCTCAGACTTGGATAAAAACTCTGTATAGGTTTTTTTAACTGTCTCTCTCTCTGTCTCTGTCTCTGTCTCTCTCTCTCTCTCTCTCTCTCCTCTCTCTCTTCTCTCTCTCTCCTCTCTCTCTCTCTCTCCTCTCTCTCTCATCTCTCTCTCTCTCTCTCTCTCTCTCTCTCTCTCTTCTCTCTCTCTCTCTCTCTCTCTCTCTCTCTCTCTCTCTCCTCTCTCTCTCTCCTCTCTCTCTCTCTCTCTCTCTCTCTCTCTCTCTCTCTCTCCTCTTCTCTCTCTCTCTCTCTCTCTCTCTCTCTCTCTCTCTCTCTCTCCCTCTCTTCTCTATCTATCTATCTGTCTCTCTCACTCTCTCTCTCTCTCTCTGTCTCTCTCACTCTCACTCTCTCTCTCTCTCTCTCTCTCTCTCTCTCTCTCTTCTCTCTCTCTCTCTTCTCTCTCTCTCTCTCCTCTCTCTCTCTTTTCTCTCTCTCTCTCTCTTTGCCTGTTGTCTGAAAGGATATTTGCTTGTCTCTATGTCTGTCTTTGTGTGGTTTTGTGTCTGACTCTGTGCGTTTATATGTATTTTTATCTCTTTCTCCACGCATGTGTGTCGAAGCACATAAACGCTTATCTCTATGTCGGTCTTTGTGTCTGAGTCCATGTGTTTGCAAGTATTGTTACATCTCTCTCTCTCTCTGTGCCTCTGTTTCTGAGCGGATGTTTGCTTGTCTCTAGGTCGGTCTATGTATGACTTTGTGTCTGGATCTGTGCTTTTGTACGTATTTTTCTCTCTTTCATTATTTTGCCTCTCTCAATCTATGCCTGTGTGTCTGAGCGGATGTTTGCTTTTATATGGGGATTAATGAAGAAAATCCAGCTCATCTCTCTCAAATTTTTATAAAAGTTCTTTGTAGGTATTTATGCCTCTCTCTCTATGCCTGTGTGTCTGAGCGTGTGTTTGCTTGTCTTTATGTCTGTCTTTGTGTGATTTGGTTCTGACGCTGTGCGTTTGTAGATATTTTTGCCTCTTTCAGTCTGTGCCTGTGTGTTTGAGCATATGTTTGCTTGTCTCAATGTCTGTCTGTCTCTCTACGCCGATTTTGTTTCTTTGTGATTTTGTGTCTGACTCTCTGTGCTTGTAAGTATTTTACCTCTCTCTCTATGCCGGTGTTTCTGAGCGGATGTTAGCTTTTCTGTGGGGATTTTGAAAAAAAATCCAGCTCATCTCTCTCAGAATTTGGTAAAAGGTCTGCGTAGGTATTTATGCCTCTCTCTTTGTGCCTGTGTGTCTGAGGGGATGTTTGCTTGTCTGTATGTTTGTCTATATGTCATTTGTGTCTGACTCTATGCTTTTTATAGGTATTTTTGCCTCTCTTTCTCTCTTTCTGTCCGTGTATCTGAGTGGATATTCCCGTGTGTCTGAGCGGATGTTTGCTTGTCTCTATGTCTGTCTATGTATCATTTAGTGTCTGACTTTGTGTTTTTATATGTATTTTTGCCTCTCTCTTTTTCAATACCTGTGTATCTTACTGGATGTTTGCTTGTCTCTATTTCTTTCCTTGTGTGATTTTGTGTCTGACCCAGTGTGTTTGTAAGTATTTTTACCTTTCTCTCTATACTTGTGTATCTCAGCGGATGTTTGCTTGTCTCTATGATTGTCTTTGTTTGATTTTGTGCCTGATTCTGTCCATTTGTAGATATTTTTCTTCTGTGTCTCTGTGAATGAGCGGATTTTTGTTTGTCACTATTTTGTTTTTGTGTGATTTTGCATCTGAATCTTTGTGTTTGTAGGTATTTTTGCCCCTCTCTCTTTCTCTGTGCCTGTTTGTCTGACTGGATGTTTTCTTGTCTCTATGTCGGTCTCTGTGTGATTTTGTTTCTGACTCTGTATGTTTGTATATATTGTTACCTCTCTCTCTCTATGCTTGTGTATCTGAGCGGATGTTTGCTTGTCTCTATGTCTCTCTTTGTATGAGTTTGTGCCTGAGTATGTCCATTTGTAGATGTTTTGCATGTGTGTCTCGGTGCCACTCTGAATGAGCGGATTCTTGTTTGTCACTATTTTGTCTTTGTGTGATTTTGCGTCTGACTTTGTGTGTTTGTAGGTATTTTTGTCTCTATCTCTCTGTGCTTGTTTAAGTGTATGCTTGCTTGTCTCTATGTCTGTCTCTGTGATTTTGTGTCTGACTCTGTGTATTTGTAAGTATGTTTACCTCTCTCTGTATGCCTGTGTGTCTGAGCGGATGTTAACGTATCTCAGTTTCTAATATATATCCTGTGAGCCTGCTAGCAGTGTCTATGACTCTGAAAATTTCTTTTCTTACACCTCCAACTTTTTCATAAACATTCTAATCGTTTGACTTGCTAGCGCACCCTAAAATAATGGAAACACAACAAAGTTATGCATAGAATATTTTATTGAAATAAAGACATGTAGAATATTAACATAAAAATATTTTACTTATATTATTATACATTATTAATATCGTTGAACAACTTTGGAAATTTTGAATCTGTTCTTTAAAATAGTTCATCTTCTCTTTTGATAGTGTAGGTATTTTCTTCTCTTAGTTCGTAATCAGTAGAATAATCATTAGTCTATTTTGATTCATTCACAATTTTTACTGTGTTCTCAGCTACAGGTTCAATATGCGATTCGTCTTTTGTATTTGTGGCTTCATTTACTATATCTCTTGGCATATGATCGATGGTAGTAATAATGTTCACATGTACTTTAGTTTTTATCAATTCCTCTTTATATTCGTTAGTGATATTGTCTGCCAATGCCCTTTTTAGTTTTCGTGAGATTTCACTGTCTATCATCACATTATTTTTGCACAGGTAGCAGTTCTGGCCTGGAGACAAGATATGGCTCATAATATCATAGGCAGCGCAATAGCGCTGCCTAAGTAAAGAACGATGTTGGCACAATGCATTATTTATTTATTTTCTTCCCTACCAGGGCACTTTGTATCGAAGGATTTTAATGTAAGTTTCTTTTATAGTGTTTTTATTCTCTTCGTCTGTTTTGCTGAGGACGGCCCTTGGATATAGGGTCGAAATATTCATTTAAAGTTGTGTTCCACTGTCTTGTATAAAAATTTCCCTGTTGTTCTACTTATTTGTTTATGATGGAAAGGCAGTGTGGTCTTCGTCGCTATTTGAGTACCATTTGAACAGTGTTGTCAATATAAAATATGCTCTAACATTGTAGTATACTAAAAAGTTGATAATAATAGAGTTTTAGATGCCAAGAAAAGAATTTTAATAAAGAAATTCAGAACAATCTTTAGAAATCCTTAGAAATCAAGTAGTGAGGTGATTACGAGTATGAACCATCAAGTACCGTAACCACCATTAACCACCAAGGACCTCAACCTCAGAAGCCTCCCCATACCCCAACTTTCAAGGGGCCCCTCCCCCCCCCAACTTTTTTTTTAACATGATATGTTTTTCAACTTTTTTTACATCTCTTAGAATGACATGTAACATACTTAAAACATAAGAAAATCACATTTAATATTTTCGAAATTCAAACTGAGAATGATATAGAAATGTTAGTCGTGACTTTACTATTAGAAAAATATTGTTTGTAGTAGCACTTTTTTTAAGTAAATTTTTTTTTACTTCCAAATTATTCAACTTTTTTTCTAGTTTTTTTTTCAACTGAATTTAGGTTAGGTCAATTATAAATGGCAGCTCACCCGCTCAGACACACAATCATAGTGAGAGAGATATCCAAAAAGCTGGGTTGATCTAGGTTTTAGTTAAGAGTTTTAGTTTAGAGTTTAGAGTTTTAGTTTAGAATCTTAGCTTAGAGTTTTAGTTAGAGTTATAGTTTAGTTTAGAGTTGTAGTTTAGTTAAGAGTTTTAGTTTAGAGTTTAGAGTTTCAGTTTAGAGTCTTAGCTTAGAGCTTTAGTTTAGAGTCCTAGCTTGGAGTTTTAGTTAGAGTCATAGTTTAGTTTTAGTTAAGAGTTTTAGTTTAGAGTTTAGAGTTTTAGTTTAGAGCCTAAGCTTAGAGTTTTAGTTATAGTTATAGTTTAGTTTAGTTTTAGTTGAGAATTTAGAGTTTTAGTTTAGAGTCTTAGCTTAGAGTTTTAGTTAGAGTTATAGTTTAGTTTAGTTTTAGTTAGGAGCTTTAGTTTAGATCTCTAGTTTAGTTTTAGTTAAGAGTTTTAATTTAGAACTTATAGTTTTAGTTTAGAGTTTTAGTTAGAGTTATAGTTTATTTCAATTTTAGTTGAGAGATTTAGCTTAGAGTTTTAGCCTTGAGTCTTAGCTTAGAGTTTTTAGTTACATTTATAGTTTAGTTTAGTTTCAGTTAAGAGTTTTAGTTTAGAGTTATAGTTTAGTTTTAGTTGAGAGTTTTAGCTTAGAGTTTTAGCCTAGAGTCTTAGCTTAGAGTTTTTAGTTACACTTATAGTTTAGTTTAGTTTCAGTTAAGAGTTTTAGTTTAGAGTTATAGTTTAGTTTTAGTTCAGAGTTTTAGCTTAGAGTTTTAGCCTAGAGTTTTAGCTTAGAGTTTTTAATTACACTTATAGTTTAGTTTAGTTTCATTTAAGAGTTTTAGTTTAGAGTTATAGTTTAGTTTTAGTTCAGAATTTTAGCTTAGAGTTTTAGCCTAGAGTCTTAGCTTAGAGTTTTTAGTTACACTTATAGTTTAGTTTAGTTTCAGTTAAGAGTTTTAGTTCAGAGTTATATTTTAGTTTAGTTTTAGTTAAGAGTTTTAGCCTAGCTTAGAGTTATAGTTTGGTTTAGTTTTAGTTAAGAGTTTCAGCCTAGAGTCTTAGCTTAGAGTTTTTAGTTACACTTATAGTTTAGTTTAGTTTCAGAAAAAAGTTGGGGGGAGGGGCCCCTTGGAGGTTGGGGGTATGGGGAGGCTTCTGAGGTTGAGGTCCTTGGTGATTAATGGTGGTTACGGTACTTGATGGTTCATACTCATAATCACCTCACTACTTGATTTCTAAGGATTTCTAAAGATTATTCTGAATTTCTTTATTAAAATTCTTTTCTTGGCATCTACAACTCTATTATTATCAACTTTTTAGTATACTACAATGTTAGAGTATATTTTATATTGACAACACTGTTCAAATGGTACTTGTGTATTATACAGAACATATCCGAGAAGTGAAGCTAGGTCAAGTCACAATGTCATCTTGTCATCATTAATCAGCTCGTCATCAGAGTTTTTATACCCGTGTTCAAGGTTAAACATAAAACAACCACGCCTAAACATATTCCTTAACAGACAGAATATCGTAACTTCATACCAGGAAAAGAATCACCATACCATGAAAACAGCCATGACTTTTAACAGAAAACATGATATTTAAAACCAAAAGCTTTGTAGCACGAATTTTCGTGGCACGCTGATTCTGATTATAACATAAAAAACCAAGCAAAGACATGACTTTTTAAGGCATGGTGATTTCTATCTGTCTGATACCTTAGATTAACACAGAAAGGGAGTACTGTCTGCTTGTATGGCGGGGGGACTGTCCGCTTGAACAGATTGACCTATCACTACTGATACTAACATTTTGATTATTAAATATCAGCATATGTATAATAAACTGACAATGCACATTCATTTGTATTTTTTCAGTAAAGTGCAAATTTTATTTATTTATCGATGCTGATTTGTGGTAGTTTCACGCTTGGTAGATTAGTTGATTTTATTTTTGCTCATTTTTTGTTTAATGGAGTTCTTTACTTTTCTTTGAAAAACTTATTTTGTGGAAAAAGTTTTTTTAATTAATTTCTGTTCGTTTTATATTGACATAGTTTTTTCAGGGGAAAAGAAAATACCACTTTAAATCTTTTGGTTTTTTAAGACTTTATAGTTTGGCCTACAATGTGTATGCTGGAGAACAATTTTCAGCATTTTTTAGCAACATACACACTTTTAAAAATCTGGACACAAATAGTACTTTTTAATTTAGTTTCATACCTCCTCTAGTTGACCTGAAATGGAAAACTTGATACCATTCACAAAAAATCTGTTTACTTTCTTTGATAGCTGGCATACACTTACGCTATTTTGATTTGGTTAAATTTCAAGAGCAGAAGTAGCCCTAAAAGTTTGAACATAATACCCTCAGTTGTTCTTGGGATACTGCTGAGATGCCTTATTGGGAATTAGCATTATCACAGTGCATTTTGATTTAATCTTAAGGTAACATTTAGTTTTTAAACATAATGGGCAAATGGGAGGATGGGCGTGGGAGGGTGGGAGTGGAAGGGGATTAGTTGCCCTCCAATCACTTTCGACTATTAAAAAGGGCAGTAGCCCTTTGAATTTCCAATCGAATGAGCTTTTTCTGAAGTTTCTACGACAACGCCTTCTATGAAAACCTAATATAACCCGAGGGCATAACTTAAAACCCTTGCCCAGAGGGTTGTGGGGGACTGTCCTCCTCAAAAACATATTTTCTATCTGGAAATCAACTAGCCTACGCTGAACAAAATGGCTATCTCCAAATTTTGATTGGATGTGTTTGGGGGAATTATGGGTGGGGGGGGGGGCTAGTTTCCCTCCAATCTCTTTCGACTATTAAAAAGGACACTAGCCCTTTGAATTTTCAATCGAATGAGCCTTTTTTGAAGTTTCTATGACAACACCTTTTATAAAAACCTTATATGCCCCCAGGGCATAACTTAAAGCTCTTGCCCTGAGGGTCGTGGGGGAGTGTCCTTCTAAAAAACATATTTTCTATATGAAAATCAACTACGCTGAACAAAATGGCTATCTCAAAATTTTGATTGGATGTGTTTAGGGGAATGATGGGCGCGGGAGGGGGGTCTAGTTGCCCTCCAATTCACTTTCGACTGTTAAAAAGGGCACTAGCCCTTTGAATTTCCAATCGAATGAGCAACTTTTGAAGTTTCTACGACAACACGTTCTATAAAAACCTTATATGCCCCCAGGGAATAACTTAAAAACCTTGTCCTGAGGGCTGTGGGGGAGTTTCCTCCTCAAAAACATATTTTCTATCTGGAAATCAACTAGCATACGCTGAACAAAATGGTTATCTCAAAATTTTGATTAGACGGGTTTGGGGGAATAATGGGCGTGGGGGGGGGGGGAGACTAGTTGCCCTCCTATCACTGTCAATCATTAAAAAGGGTACTAGCACTTTGAAATTTCAAATCAAAAGAGCCTGTTTTTAAGTTTCTACGACAACGCCTTCTATAAGAGCCTTATATGCCCCCAGGGCATAACTTAAAACCCTTGCCCTGAGGGTTGTGTGGGAGTGTCCTCCTCAAAACATATTTTTGTCAGGAAATCAACTACGCTGGACAAAATGGCTGTCTCAAAATTGTGATAGTATGTTTTTGGGGGAATGATGTGGGTGGGGGGGAGCTAGATGCCCTCCAATCCCTTTCGACTATTAAAAAGGGCACTAGCTCTTTGAATTTCCAATCGAATGAGCCTGTATTGAAGTTTCTACGACAACGCCTCCTATAAAAACCTTATATGCCCCTAGGGCATAACTTAAAACCCTTGCTCTGAGGGTTGTGGGGGAGTTTCCTCCTCACAAAAATATATTTTCTATCGGGAAATCAACTAGCCTACGCTGAACAAAATGGTTATCTCAGAATTTTGATTGGATGTATATGGGGGAATGATGGGCGTGGCAGGGGGAGGGCTTAAGTGCCCTCCAATCACTTACGACTATTCAAAAGGGCACTAGCCGTTTGAATTTCCAATCGGATGAACCTGTTTTGAAGTTTCTACAACAACACCTTCTATATAAACCTTATATGCCCCCAGGGCATAACTTGAAATCCTTGCCCTGAGGATTGTGGGGGAGTGTCCTCTTCATAAACATATTTTTTATCTGGAAATCAACTACGCTGAACAAAATGGCTATCTCAAAATTTTTCTTGGATGTGTTTGGGGGAATGAAGGGCACAGGGGGGGGGGGCTAGTTCCCCTCCGATCACTTTTGACTGTTAAAAAGGGCACTAGCCCTTTGAATTTCGAATCAAATGAGCCCCTTTTGAAGTTTCTACAACAACGCCTTCTATAAAAACCTTATATGCCCCCAGGGCATAACTTAAAACCCTTGCCCTGAGGGTTGTGGGGGTGTGTCCTCTTCGAAAACATATTTTCAGTCCGGAAATCAACTACGCTGAACAGAATGGCTATCTAAAAATTTCATTGGATGGGTTTTGGGCAATGATTGGCGTGGGGGGGGGGCTAGTTGCCTTTCATCAAAAGCTTTATATGCCCCCAGGGCATATCTTACAACCCTTGCCCTGAGGGCTTTGGGAAGAGGGGCTGTCATCCTTAAAGACCTAATTTCCAAAACTTTCAACTACGTTGAATGAAAGGGCTATCTAAAAATTTGATTGGACGTGTGTGGGGAAAAGATGGGCGTGAGAGGGGGGTTAGTCACCCTGAAATCACTTTCGACTATTGAAAAGAGTACTAGACCTTTCAATTTCAAATCGAATGAGCCCTTTTTCAAGTTTCTGAAGACAAAGATTTCAATAAAAAACATTATATGCCCCCAGGGCATAACTATGATCCTTTCCCTGAGTGTTCTGGGGGAGTGTCCTCCTCAAAAATATATTTTCTATTTAAAAATCAACTACGCTGAACAAAATGGTTATCTAATAATTTTGATTGGATGTGTTTGAGGGAATGATGGGCGTGGGAAGGGGGCTAGTTGCCCTCCAATCACTTTTGACTATCAAAAAGGGCACTTGCCACTCCAATTTCCAATCGAATGAGCCCTGTTCGAAGGTTCTACGACAACTCCTCGATACAAAGTGCCCGGGTATGGAGAAAAAAAACACATTGTGCCCACATCGGGGGGGGGAGTGTTGTGGGGGAGTGTCCTACTCAAAAACATATTTTCTATCTGAAAAACAACTACGCTGAACAAAATGGCTATCTCAAAATTTTTATTAGATTCGTTTGGAGGAATGATGGGCGTGGGGAGGGGGGCGCTAGATGCCCTCCAATCACTTTCGACTATTAAAAAGGAAACTAGCCCTTTGAATATCCAATCGAATGAGTTTTTTTTAAGTTTCTACGACAACGCCTTCTTTCAAAACCTTATATGCCCCTAGGGCATAACTTAAAACCTTGCCCTGAGGGCTTGTGTCCTCCTCAAAAACATATTTTCTATCTTGGAATCAACTACGCTGAACAAAATGGCTATCCCAAAATTTTGATTGGATGGTGTTTGCGGGAATGATGGGCGTGGGGGGGGGGCTAGTTGCTCTCTAATCACTTTCTACTATTAAAAGGGTACTAGTCCTTCGAATTTCCAATCGAATGAGCCTGTTTTGAAGTTTCTACGACAAAGCCTTCTATAAAAACCTTATATGCCTCCAGGGTATAACTTAAAACCCTTACCCTGAGGGTTTTGGGGGAGTGTCCTCCTCAAAAATGTATTTTCTATCTGGAAATCAACTACGCTGAATAAAATGGCTATCTCAAATTTTGATTGGATGTGTTTGGGGGAATGATGGGTGTGGGGGGGCTAGTTGCCCTCCAATCACTTTTGACTATTAAAAAGGGCACTAACCACTCCAATTTCCAATCGAATGAGCCCTGTTCAAAGGTTCTATGACAACTGCCTCGATACGAAGTGCCCGGGTATGAAGAGAAAAAAAACGAAAAAAAAACACACTGTGCCCACATCGTTCATTACTTAAGCAGCGCTAGCGTGCTGCCTATAGTTCCGCAAAAATAAGCTTCAACATATCAGAAAACCCTACTGTACATATTTCAAGATTCTATAGACAATTTACCTTTTTCCCAGAAGAAAGATCATGGATGTGTGTCAATTCATTGTTGTTACTGTTTTTTTTTTGCTTTTTTTTTAAGGGGTGATCGTATCAAATCCAAATAATAGTCCTAGAAGATGGAGAGGGCTGACTTGAAGGGAAATTGAAAGTTCTAGTGGCCCCTTTTCAGTGACCAAAAAGATTGTGCCACGGGAAAATGACGTTTTCTGTCACTATGTGGCTTCAAACTATAACTTTGCCTCAAAGACTAAAACTTGACAATTCTGGGATAGCCTATCGATTTATCCGAATTAAAGAAAAAATATATATTGAACTTCCCAGTTTCAGAGAAAGTAATACCACAAAGTGGCGCATTCGTCTCCGAAAATTCATATAAATAAGTCCATATAACATAAATAAAAATATAGTCGCTTATTGTCTTAATGGTGGATTCAGCGCTTGAGTCAGCGCTCCAGACTTGAGTTAGTGCCTCAGACTTGAAATCCTGAGGTCAGGGGTTCGAGTCTTGGTGTTACTGGCTATTTGGCTTGGAACGGAGGTCAATGGTGCGACCCTGTAAGCGCAGCAAGAGTCGACCCAGCTCTAAATGGGCACCTGGAGAAATCTGGGGGGAAACACGAGAAGTGTCGGATGATTTGCCCCCAACCACGAATTGCACTCCCAGTCGAAGGCATCAAATCAGGATATCGGTACGGTACCAACCTCCTGATTGGATTCGATGTAGATACCGTATTTTATTTTTATTTAATGACTAAGCTGATTCACTTAATCTTTCATGAAACAATATTTGAATGTATATTACTTTCAAGGAATGGAAAATTAATTACTTCAAAATTAAAATCATCCGTTTTATTATATATTTTAAAAAACTAATTTATTATTATCTGAAATATTAATATTCAAATCTACGAAATGGTCAGAGTGTCCTATCCCACAGCTAGGCTCCAGAATTAACTCTTGTGGATAAATATTTTTTGAAATCTCAATAAACTCTGCACAATTTATTACTAAGAGATCGTCCAGATATATTTTATTATTTGAAAGGCTATATTTTACATTGCTTGGGCTATTTTTATTTATCATAAATTCGTATTCTAATTGACTTAAAAACAGGTCCGCTATGAATGGACTCGCATTCCCACCCATAGGAATGCCAACAGTTTGTTTATATAAATTCCCATTAAATCTTATAAAAGTACTAAATAGAACAAATTCCAATAAATCACATACCATATCCAAGCTATACGTCTTGAATTAATAGTACTTCTAAAAAAATTCGTCCATCGGGCTTTTTTATTAAAAGTATCAATTTTCAAAAATCCAATATTAGACAAAAGAAAAGATTTCTTTATGACCATTTTCAATTTTTGGAATACTAAATTAAGTGACAAATTTGTATACAGAGTAGTAAAATCAAATGAATCGACTCTTTTAGCTGAAACATTCGCCAAAGAATCTATCACTTGTAACGAGTTATTAACACTCCAATATGGGTTAAAGTTAGAAAATTTTTTAATTCCGGAGCAATATGCTTTAAATTTATTTCTAATTTCTCCTAAAATTAAAGATAGGTCAGTAGCCGCAATTCTGGTTGGACACCTTGCTGCCCCAGCAATAAAACGTTGTTTTGGTGGATATTTATGAGATTTTATCGTCCAATATCAGAAAGGAAACTTTTTATCATTATCATTTATTTTAATATTGAATTTTTTTAAAATTCTTTCTTCTATATTTTCAATTAAACTATTCTCCTCTATATGAGCCTTTACGTATGTATTTGTTCTTTGTAACTCTTTTGATAAAATATCACAATAGAGTTTCTGACAAATTATGGCAAAATTATTACTAGCTTTATCAACTGGTACAATTATAAATTCATTCTGTATATTAGCAATTGCTTGTTTCATATTGGCATTATAAAATATTGAATTTTTCTCAGAATCTGTTGGATTAATTCTATACATGCTATTTCGTACACTAGTCAAAATCAAATTTATCTAATTCTGAAATCTGTCTTTAGTAATTTTCTCCTTCTTGCACCATTTATCAATAAATAAATTTAAATCATTCTCTAATCCCCTAAGAATATCTGCTGGCTTTATACGGTAAGAAAGACGGAATTTAGCCCCCATTTTCATTATATTTTGAAGATCAAGATGCTTTATAATGGACAAATCCCCCATTACAACATGCTCGTAAGTTTGATCCACATACGGTAAAAATTGCTCGCAATTACAAACCGGTTTCCAATTACTCTCCCTGTCAAGTTTTTTAAGTATTGAATTATAGTTAAAAATCATTTGGCCAATCGTTTTTGAAAATTTATATGTTAAAATTGGACTATCTTTATACACCAAATTACATGGAAGGGCATTCTTCACTCTCCGCTGGTTTAAGATTCTGGGTAAATTAATATCTTCTATTTGTTTAGAACTAAAATTAACAGACAAATATAATCTATTGTCCTTATTAACAATCTTATCAGATTTATTATATTTTGAAATAAATTTTGATTTAGCTAAAATGCAAACTGCATCATAAATTAATTTAGTTTTGAGTAGCATGTTGTACTATTTTTTGCAATCCAGAATACTTTTATTAAATTATTCCTTGATAACTTATTAAAAAGATTTTATTAAACTAGTCATTCCATTAGTCTCAAATATGGGACCAAAATCGATTAAAAATGCATTTAAATCTAAATAATTCTTTTTATTATTTTTCCTATGTCTCTTGATCGGTTTTTACGTTTAGTGGGGCAATTAAAAGATTGTGTTCAGTTAACCCATTAATACAGTTAGCAACTACATTAGACATGTCTCCGTATTTCGCAACTCGATCATTTATCCCAAAAGGATACGCGGTACCCGGAGCATGGATCCAATAATCTTCTCGTCTGCGTAACTTATTATTTTTCTCTTCTTTGGTAAAGTTTTCTAGGTTCAGATTTTCTAAAATTGTAATAGTTAGATTAGATACTGAGCAAGTACCATTATTACAATGTTGAACTAGATAATTGTTAGTTTTTTCCCTGGTAATTGTAGTTTTATGTCTCGAAAATCTCTTATATATGTTATTAATTGTTTCCCCCACATATTGTAATTGACAATTTTTACATTCTAGTAAATAGATAATATTATTTGTTTTACAATTTACCTGTCCAGTTAATAAACATTAAAACTTTTATTATATAAAGTGCTTTTAACATCATTTCGAGGGATGAAGTGATCTTGACAAAGAAAACAAAGACCATTACACTTACTAATATTCGGCAGACCCCTTTGAATATTATAATTACCATTATTATTCAATATAAAATCAGAAATCAAATAAAACCAAAACGACAAACAATACAAAGTCCAAAACATCTCCAAAAGCCAAGCCAAAAGTCCACAAGTAATAAGGTTACTCTAACTAATCATACAAAAAAAAAAAAAAAAAAAAAAAAAAAAAAACACTACCCTAAATAGAGCTTTTGCTTAATACTACCATTTTAAAATGAGTAATAAAAAGCCAAATAATCATCAATTTCATGTAAAACCTGGACCAGGGTTAAGGTCCGTCGGGGAGGAATTTTTGATGCTTCCTCCACCAGCACTAGATCCAACCTGGATTCATATTATGTTTAAGAGGTAATTACTTGGCGGAAAAAAAAAACTGTCGTCCTAATCCAGAAATTGAGACAAATGTGCACTTGAACGAGGTTTTGACCTTACTCATCTATCCAACTACCTAGGACCAAACAGTATAACCGAACCATCAACCAAATAGAAATGTCCAAATCCATGCAAAGTCGTCATCAATAAATGTAAGTCGTTGTAAATTTACAAGCAAAAGCACCCTAAATCTAGCGAAATATTTCCAAGTAGTAACCTTCCATTAGGGCTCATCAGAAGAAATACCACCTGCCTTAACTGGTTTCGAGGCTTTACTTTCTTTACCCGGCACAGTGGAGCCTCTACCATAAGATCTATATGGTATCCCTATGTCAGGTAAAACTTGTGAAATACATGCATACTAGTAAAGCTATTAAAAATTACATACAAAAGGTGTTCATTGTTTCCTTAATAAAATCCCAGAGGTCACTGAGCAAAGACCATTCTGGAACAAATGAAGACTGGTCCAGATGTGTCTTTTATTGGCATCCGGAACCAACTACAGATTTAAAGATCCTCAAGCTTGTTTGAAAACAGTCTACAAATTCCAAATTCCAAAAAAGAAAAGCGAAGAGAAATTATATTAAAATATCATTCAATATTTCTTTATAATTTTTGTATATTTACCTAAAAGTTCATGATACAGAAAACTAAATTTTTTAAATTGCCAACTAATTTTTTTGGCAGAAAAACCTCTTAAGATCAGTTTTTCGCTCAGCCTTTTACATCTATTTTTAAAATCTGTGTAATTACTGCGTATTTTTGCATACCTAAATAATTGGGAATAATAAGCTGAATAAGTAATATTTGAATGTATATTACTTTCAAGGAATGGAAAATTAATTACTTCAAAATTAAAATCATCCGTTTTATTATATATTTAAAAAACTAATTTATTATTATCTGAAATATTAAAATTTAAATCTAAGAAATGGTCAGAGTGTCCTATCCCACAGCTAGGCTCCAGAATTAACTCTTGTGGATAAATATTTTTGGAAATCTCAATAAACTCTGCACAATTTATTACTAAGAGATCGTCCAGATATCTTTTATTATTTGAAAGGTTATATTTTACATTGCTTGGGCTATTTTTATTTATCATAAATTCGTATTCTAAATGACTTAAAAACAGGTCCGCTATGAATGGACTCGCATTCCCACCCATAGGAATGCCAACAGTTTGTTTATATAAATTCCCATTAAATCTTATAAAAGTATTAAATAGAACAAATTCCAATAAATCACATACCATATCCAAGCTATAACATCTTGAATTAATAGTACTTCTAAAAAAATTCGTCCATCGGGCTTTTTTTTGCTTGAGCTGGACAGGAATTTGAATAAAAATACTTTAAATGCCCTATTGTTAACAACAAATGCCCTATTGCTAAATACAAATGCTTTTTGATTTTCAAATAAATCGGGGTAGTTTGATATCCTCCACAAACATGTGTTGGTTTAGAGATAATGTTTTGAAAACTTTAGGGAAGGAATTTTTGTTCCAAGATTGGCATTTAGATACTATAATACATAACAGAATAATAAGTGACTTTATTTTGAGCTATCTTTGACATTTTATAGATTTATTTTGACATTTGACTTTTCTAGGTACGTGACACTAAACAAGTTGTAAAACGTTGCATTATATTTATTTTCATCTTATCACTTAAAAAAGTAGTAGCACAATACCCATTGAGAATAGCTAACGCTAAGATTTCAGCTAAGGACCCATTCACAATTAGACTTATCTAAGATTTTGCTAGCGCTAATTTGAACCAATCAGAATTTTTCGGCCAATCAGAAAATTCTATGAAAAAACTGATCGGCTCAAATTAGCGGTAGCTAAATCTCGGTACGGTATTAGTAAAATCTCGTTGTGAATTGGTATTTTGGTGGGGTAATTCATAAGAAGTTGGAGTTAATTTACAGGGCTAGCTCGAGCCATCACTAAACTTTGGTTTTCAGAATTAAATTTTGGATCTTTATATCTTGGAATTAGCAAATACCAGTCAATCAGAGAGCTTCATCATCAATTATTAGCTGTAAAGAGAGAGATCTTATAGGAATTTAACCATGGCTGTATTAATCCTACGGTGAACCTTTTTTTAAATCTTATCTAGTCTGAAGTAGCCAAGCAGATCAATCATAAATAATGTTGCGATGTTGGCAAAAATTTGACATTAGCTAAATCTGAGCATTAGCTTTCTTACTATGAATGAGCCTTTAGCCAGAGCAATACAACTCATATATAATGCTATTTGACGAATCCGAACAGGAGAATTAGAACCGACAAATGTCCTAAAAAGGGTGTAGCGATAGTCCGTATCAGATTGCGGCTGCTTTGAATGTGCAAAATTTATTTTTGCAGATTAGGCGACCCCCGGTGTGCTTCTCTTTCCCCGTCTTTTGTATCAGTTTCATTGTTTTGCTAGGTTGGGTATGTTGATGCAGTTTATAAGGGGTACCGCAATAGCAAAAAGCACAAGATTCAAGAAGAAACTACTTCAAATATTTTTTGTCCGTTTTTTCTTTACCAGACAAATTTTTGCAACTAGAATGGGCTGTTATCAACTAAATGGGCTGTTGCAACTAAATGGGCTGTTAACAACTAGAAGAGTTGTTAGTACCTAAAATTTGTTAAAGAAATCCCTTGGATAATTTTCAAATGGAAATCACAGGAAACTATGTAAATGGGTATTATCCTTAAAAAAGTACTCCTATGGGTTTAATGAAATTCCACATGTTAGATAGAATGGACAATGGCACATACCCAGGGGGGTGGCTCTGGGCCCCTCGAAATCTCGCGATTTTTTATTTTCCCAAGATTTTCTGATACTTCTCATAGAATAAGGGATTTGAAAGATTTGGGCCCCCCTCCCAAAAAAAATTCCTGCGTAGGTGCCTGAATGGACGGATAACTATTTTTGTAGCTTCTGTAAGAATTCTAAACTTTTTTTGTGCTGCTGTAAACATGCCCCTATTTTTCAGTGAAAGTAATAAAAAAGTATTGAAAT
The DNA here is from genome assembly GCA_027921565.1 of Artemia sinica. NCBI lineage: Eukaryota > Metazoa > Arthropoda > Branchiopoda > Anostraca > Artemiidae > Artemia > Artemia sinica. Next base: position 28,010,483 of record CM051273.1, on the reverse strand, counting down.
CTAATGATTGCTCAGCATCTTTTGATTTAGCTTTGAGCAGCCATATTTACGATAATGCAAACCATTCTGTGGTATTCGACAAAATTCAGCTAATTAGCAATAACCTCAGCTAATTAGCAATTCGACGAAACAGTTCTAATTAGAAATGATCTAGGAATCAAACAAATTGTTAGACAACTGAAATCAAACGAGATTTGAATAATAAGACATCTCTAAATACAGACGTGAGTGAGTACACACTCAACCCTATGTACGCAAAATTAATTCTGGAAAATAGTTCAAGACCCAGTAGAATAAAATTAGGAGCCGATCAAAATAAAGTCGCTCTCAAAAGAAATAGAAGATTAGCAGCAAAAAGAACAAATATTGGAATAAAAAAGTGTTCCAATTTTGAATCAATCCAGGTAGCTTGAACGAATAACCTTAGTTTTCATGTGTCTCGTGTGCCACAAAAGCGCAAAAATAATTGACACGCAAGTCGGTGTAAATGTAAGTTTGAGTTGCTGTCGAAAGTGCAAAACTTGAAGTGTGATGACGGTACCACACCACACCGTTTCAAAACTCCACAAACTGCATACCTTTCTCACGATTTTGTCAGTTCCTGCCCTGTGTTTTCTAAAGCATATTCAAAATATTTTACATTTGTGATTAGCAATTGAAATGAAAAAACACATCATTACACAACCATGCAAAAATTTTCTACTTTTTAAGCAATAAAATGTATATTGTGCGCAAACTTTTATTAAGTGTTACACTAAGATACGATGGAATAGAAGGAAGCTCAATTTACTATAAAACCCTAGAGGATATAAAAATGAGAGTGACCTAGTGACCTAGATTTTCTTATGTAAATCTCATTCCTTAATCAGGCTTAATACCTATCGGTTAATTTGATTCTATACCGAGTGGATATTCTGAAAGGACGCCTTAGGTCCGTTCCTTCATCTTTAAATTCTTGGCATTTTTATGGTTGTTCCCATAATTTCTAGTGTTTTCATGTAATTTGCCTGTTTTGTACTTGTTTCAAAGTTCTGCCAATCCTGAAATGTCAGCCGTCAGCCCTTCTATTAAATACCCTGCACTATATAATGCCCCGAAGTCATAAAAATATTCACAGATTGTCCATTAATCATTCCATGTCCATACGGAAGTTGATAGTTTAAATTAAGTGCACATGTAGTTTTGGTCTCCTCTTGATTGATTATAAAAAAGACAAAAGAAAAACTTTATGACTTCGGGGCATTATATAGTGCAGGGTATTTAATAGAAGGGCTGACGGCTGACATTTCAGGATTGGCAGAACTTTGAAACAAGTACAAAACAGGCAAATTACATGAAAACACTAGAAATTATGGGAACAACCATAAAAATGCCAAGAATTTAAAGATGAAGGAACGGACCTAAGGCGTCCTTTCAGAATATCCACTCGGTATAGAATCAAATTAACCGATAGGTATTAAGCCTGATTAAGGAATGAGATTTACATAAGAAAATCTAGGTCACTAGGTCACTCTCATTTTATATCCTCTAGGGTTTTATAGTAAATTGAGCTTCCTTCTATTCCATCGTATCTTAGTGTAACACTTAATAAAAGTTTGCGCACAATATACATTTATTGCTTAAAAAGTAGAAAATTTTTGCATGGTTGTGTAATGATGTGTTTTTTCATTTCAATTGCTAATCACAAATGTAAAATATTTTGAATATGCTTTAGAAAACACAGGGCAGGAACTGACAAAATCGTGAGAAAGGTATGCAGTTTGTGGAGTTTTGAAACGGTGTGGTGTGGTACCGTCATCACACTTCAAGTTTTGCACTTTCGACAGCAACTCAAACTTACATTTACACCGACTTGCGTGTCAATTATTTTTGCGCTTTTGTGGCACACGAGACACATGAAAACTAAGGTTATTCGTTCAAGCTACCTGGATTGATTCAAAATTGGAACACTTTTTTATTCCAATATTTGTTCTTTTTGCTGCTAATCTTCTATTTCTTTTGAGAGCGACTTTATTTTGATCGGCTCCTAATTTTATTCTACTGGGTCTTGAACTATTTTCCAGAATTAATTTTGCGTACATAGGGTTGAGTGTGTACTCACTCACGTCTGTATTTAGAGATGTCTTATTATTCAAATCTCGTTTGATTTCAGTTGTCTAACAATTTGTTTGATTCCTAGATCATTTCTAATTAGAACTGTTTCGTCGAATTGCTAATTAGCTGAGGTTATTGCTAATTAGCTGAATTTTGTCGAATACCACAGAATGGTTTGCATTATCGTAAATATGGCTGCTCAAAGCTAAATCAAAAGATGCTGAGCAATCATTAGATTTCAATACTTTTTTATTACTTTCACTGAAAAATAGGGGCATGTTTACAGCAGCACAAAAAAAGTTTAGAATTCTTACAGAAGCTACAAAAATAGTTATCCGTCCATTCAGGCACCTACGCAGGAATTTTTTTTGGGAGGGGGGCCCAAATCTTTCAAATCCCTTATTCTATGAGAAGTATCAGAAAATCTTGGGAAAATAAAAAATCGCGAGATTTCGAGGGGGCCCAGAGCCACCCCCCCTGGGTATGTGCCATTGTCCATTCTATCTAACATGTGGAATTTCATTAAACCCATAGGAGTACTTTTTTAAGGATAATACCCATTTACATAGTTTCCTGTGATTTCCATTTGAAAATTATCCAAGGGATTTCTTTAACAAATTTTAGGTACTAACAACTCTTCTAGTTGTTAACAGCCCATTTAGTTGCAACAGCCCATTTAGTTGATAACAGCCCATTCTAGTTGCAAAAATTTGTCTGGTAAAGAAAAAACGGACAAAAAATATTTGAAGTAGTTTCTTCTTGAATCTTGTGCTTTTTGCTATTGCGGTACCCCTTATAAACTGCATCAACATACCCAACCTAGCAAAACAATGAAACTGATACAAAAGACGGGGAAAGAGAAGCACACCGGGGGTCGCCTAATCTGCAAAAATAAATTTTGCACATTCAAAGCAGCCGCAATCTGATACGGACTATCGCTACACCCTTTTTAGGACATTGTCGGTTCTAATTCTCCTGTTCGGATTCGTCAAATAGCATTATATATGAGTTGTATTGCTCTGGCTAAAGGCTCATTCATAGTAAGAAAGCTAATGCTCAGATTTAGCTAATGTCAAATTTTTGCCAACATCGCAACATTATTTATGATTGATCTGCTTGGCTACTTCAGACTAGATAAGATTTAAAAAAAAGGTTCACCGTAGGATTAATACAGCCATGGTTAAATTCCTATAAGATCTCTCTCTTTACAGCTAATAATTGATGATGAAGCTCTCTGATTGACTGGTATTTGCTAAATTCCAAGATATAAAGATCCAAAATTTAATTCTGAAAACCAAAGTTTAGTGATGGCTCGAGCTAGCCCTGTAAATTAACTCCAACTTCTTATGAATTACCCCACCAAAATACCAATTCACAACGAGATTTTACTAATACCGTACCGAGATTTAGCTACCGCTAATTTGAGCCGATCAGTTTTTTCATAGAATTTTCTGATTGGCCGAAAAATTCTGATTGGTTCAAATTAGCGCTAGCAAAATCTTAGATAAGTCTAATTGTGAATGGGTCCTTAGCTGAAATCTTAGCGTTAGCTATTCTCAATGGGTATTGTGCTACTACTTTTTTAAGTGATAAGATGAAAATAAATATAATGCAACGTTTTACAACTTGTTTAGTGTCACGTACCTAGAAAAGTCAAATGTCAAAATAAATCTATAAAATGTCAAAGATAGCTCAAAATAAAGTCACTTATTATTCTGTTATGTATTATAGTATCTAAATGCCAATCTTGGAACAAAAATTCCTTCCCTAAAGTTTTCAAAACATTATCTCTAAACCAACACATGTTTGTGGAGGATATCAAACTACCCCGATTTATTTGAAAATCAAAAAGCATTTGTATTTAGCAATAGGGCATTTGTTGTTAACAATAGGGCATTTAAAGTATTTTTATTCAAATTCCTGTCCAGCTCAAGCAACCATACGAAAGGCACATGTCGGAGATTGTGGGGGCAATAGCCAAGGAGCCGTTTGGGGTAACTTTTACTGGCTCGAAACTTTAACGGTGCTTTTTGCTTAAACCAAATAAATAAAAGCTAAATTTCTATTAAAATTAAAGAGAAAATTTAAAGCCTCAAACCTTCAGAAATCAGCTTATTCAAGATGGTAAATCTAGAACGAGCAGAAATAGCTAGTTATAGGATAAAACTTGAAAATAACGTATATTAAACTGAACAATAAGCCAAACTTAGAATTAACAAAATTTACCAAAAATTCAAGCCGTATCGCCGTCCTTAAAAAAAGCAGAAGGTTACTTGATTTGTGCTGTGCTGAAAATTCAATGAAAAAGAACTAGACTTTGCTCAAATGAAGTAAAGAGTAACGATGGAACTTAAAACGAAAAGAAATGATCCTATATATGACAAAGGCTGCTATTCTGTCAACCTCACGGCCTTTGTGCTAAAGCTGCACTTGGGCTTTCCTAAAAATATTTTGAAGTGCCATAGATAAGGCCAATGGGTTATTACAAATAGTTCATCTATGGGCTGGCTTTTAATGTATTTGAACTGGACATGTGATCTCTCAATTAAATAAAAACAAGTTTCTGAAAGTAAAGCAAAGTACAAAATTAAAACTTAAAATAAACAGAAATCAACCCATATATGAGGACCAAACAAGTTTCCAAAAACTTTTTAACATTAATTTTCAAACCTATTCTAGCACCCTGAACTCGCAAAACCTCTAAAACTTCATTCATTTTGCTCACACTTTCATCTAGGATGCTTAAATCATCAACATAATCTAAGTCCAGGAGACTTTATCCTCCCCATATGATTCCGTGGTCTCCCATTGCCTTTCCTGTGCTCCTTAAGACAAAGTCCATCAAAATAATCCATGTAAAGGGGGATAGAACACAACCCTGCTTAACTCCTGATTCAATACAAAACCAGCTGCTTACCTCATTTCATACCTTAACCGCAGCAGCGTTATTCTCGTACATAGCACTAATCACTTTAATGTGTTTGTCTGGTATACCATACAAGGATAAAACCTTTACTAAAGTTCTTCTATCGACAGAATCGAACGCTTGCTCATAATCTATAAAACTGAGGACCAAAGGTGTTTGAAAGCTCAGGCACTTCTCAATAATTAACCTAAGAGTGAAAATTAGGTCGACACATCCTCTACCTTTACTAAAACCGCACTGTTCTTCTCTTAAAACTTTGTCTACGGCATCTCTCAGTCTAAAAAGTATCTTATTACTAAGTAATTTACTACCTACAGAGACCAGACTGACCCCACAATAATTACCACACTCATTTTTATCACCTTTCTTATAAAGTGGCTTAATTAAAGTTCTCCTAAAATCGTTAGGTGCTTCCCCTTTTTCAAAAATCATATTCATAATCTTCAGTAACTTATTTCTAACCTCAGAGCCACCATATTTAAGAAACTCATTTACCACCCTATCAGCCCCTGGAGCCTTATTATTTTTTAGTCCTTTTAGTACTGTCGCTAATTCCTCCTCACAAAAAAAATCTTCCTTCACATTCAAGGTATCACAAACTTTTTCATTTTCCTCTATATCTCTTCCTTCAACTCTATCTCGGTTAAGCAAATTCTCAAAATGTTCGCCCCATCTCTCTTTAGTTTTTTCCTTATCGCTAATTGTGGCCCCATTCCTATTTTTAACTGGGCCAAGTCCGCATTGACTACTCCCTCTCAATTTGTTAACATGCCAGTACAATACTTTACTAATATGCCGTCTAGCTGCATCTTCCAGATCCTCGGCAATTTTATCCATGGCCTCTATTTCACACCTCCTTAGTTCATATTTTAATGCTTTCTCCACTTTCTTTACATTCCTTTTGTTTCATATGATCTATCACTAAGGTGATTCTTGTACAAGTCCTTTCTCCTTTCTATCAAATATAAAGGTTTATCACTAATATTCTTAGCTGCAGTTCTAGCTTTCTTCCCTAAGACACCTTCTGCAACTTCACAAATTATTTTTCTAAAATTATTCCAACCATCTTCCACATTATCAAATTTTAAACTCTCAAGTTTAGTATTCAAATTTTCCTGGAAATTTTTGGTCTACAGTGATCAAAACATTTAGTTACTGGGCAGAACAAAAGTACTATAAGTCCTAATTAATTGACAAAAAAAAGTTTTGGCTTATTTTCTGGCGGAACGATTAAAAAATCTATCCAAAAGGGTTTCCTTGTCCCAATAGGTAGTGGATATGTTATGATACGATATAGGTTAATTACCTGCCAAAACTCTGCAAAGCACAATAGGCGGCAGAATATAAGAAAATAATAAAAGATAAACAGCAGAATACGGTTTAACACGGGTTCATCATACAACAAAACGGGTTCATCGAAACATCGAAACTCAGAAGTCATTTTCCTATCAAGTCTGTCCCTGTAGAGCTACCCAAGGAGGATCTGGAGTCGGAACTTTTATGGAAATTCACCACTGTAGTAGGAACCGCCATAGCAGAGCCTCTCAGTCCGAATCTACTGACCAAATATCGATTTTTGGACCATGGTAGAAGCCCAAGCAAACACTTCACACATTTAAAATAAATTGTTTCTTCTCTGTCTGTGTAAACCAATCCCGAAACAGAGAAATGTAGAGAACATTAGGCAAAGAAACGCATTATCCAATCGGGTTAAAATATTGCGACCAAATCTTGCATTGCTCAGGACAAGCTTTCCATATGCAGAAGAAACTTTTCTAAGGGTATCAACAATAAAAAGTACGCGTGTGGGCTTCAGTGGCATACTGATTGGGACTTCTAAGTGAGTAAGCGCTTGAGTAGGTTGGACGTACGCATCTTTCCACAATAAACATATACCCCCAGTTAACACTTAATAATTGAAGGTGAAAATTTAGTTCAACAGATTAAATGTATGGCCAACACGAGCATATTCGACCTTTAATACACCAAAACCACTCTAAAAGAACCACGTAGTGTTCTACTAATTTTTAAATTTGTTTTGTAACTATTATAAGCTATTAAAACCTTTGAATTGCGTTGAATAAGCCATCTCAAAAATCTCTTTGACCATCTCTTCTGTATAATAAAACTGAGAAAAATACAAGGGAGTCACATCGCTCTTTACTAAGCCAGCACTAATGTATTGAATATTATTATTTATTTTTTAGTAAGGATTTATACACGGTTTAAAAGCCAATATAAAGAGAAGGGGGATTAAAGTTGATCCAGGATTGCGGTTCCCTGGCTGTGTTGGAATTTTTAGCTGCAATTGTACGAATCAGTTGTGCAAAAAAGTAATTAATTACGAAGTTTGGCTAAAAAAATGTGAGAGTTCTTAAAGTTTTTAGCTATTAATAGAACTTGAGCAAATACTGGGATAACTTGTCTGTAATTGGCAATATTTCAGTCATCAAGAGTCGGAAGAAAGTTCAAAACCTTTTTCTTAATAAGGAGAAAGGAAAGAGTTGCGCATTTCTCCCAAGATTTCTTCCCACGTTTGATTCCATATATGCAGAAACCTGCTTATCAAAGATTGGGAAAACAGAGAATAAATTTGCTTTCCCATGGTTCTTCAAGATACGGTATATCAATTGGTGATTTTATGGAAACAAGTCAATTTGCAAAACGACTTTCTGGGATTTTATCCGTAGTATGATTTCATTCCCGTGTGAATTTTGTAATCAAAAGTAAAACGTTTTAAAGCAACATGATTGTTTTTTAATCATTTGCATGGAAGTTTTGAAGGGTCTCATGTGCCACAAAGGCGCAAAAGTAACTGACATGCAAGTCAGTGTAAATGTATGTTTAGATAGATAGATAGATAGATAGATATTTATTGGCAAAAGAACTATCACAAACCCTAGTGGGCCGAATTCACATTTCTTAGTAAAAAAAATACAATAACAAAATAATACAATAGCAACACATAGTTACCACTGTAACGAAAACACAACAGGTAACAGTCAGAAAATACAAAATACAAAAGTCATAAATATAGTTCATAATTATAAAATATTTTATAGGTCATAATATAAAACGATAAAAAGGGTAACAAATAAAATAACCAAATGTTCAAAAATGAAAAAATAATATATACAAAACAGTTTAAATTTTTGGCAAACTTATGGGTTGTGATTTTGGTCGATTTTATTTGTAAAAAAGGGAGTAAAAGGTTTTTTTTTATAACGTAAGGTATAAAAGGGTATGGGAGAAAGAAACTAACGGGGGATGGGCTGGGACACTTTACAGGAGTGGCGATTTCTTACGGGTGAGTCGCGGCTAGGAAAGAGGTTTTCTTTACGGGGGTTCATTTGTGCTGACTTCCAAAAACGGAGGCATAAATTTTTTCTTCTGGTCTCGAGAAAATTTGAGTCACTGTCCAAAGTGGCAAAGCTTGAATTGTGACGACAATATCAAACCACACCGTTTCAAGCCTCTACAAACTGCATAACTTTCTCACGATTTGTGTCAGTTCTTGCATTTTCCTAAGTCTTGGCTGAACCTATGTAAGGTGAGGATGCCTAAACTCTTTTAAAGAAATTTATTTTATGGTTTTAGTTAAAAATTGGCTTTATTGATGTGATTTTTTGAATGAATTTCTTTCTTTTTATTTGTTGTATATTGTATTTCGCTGGTGACGGCTGTTGTATATATAACAAAAATGCTCAAATAGATTATTCTGCCGTGTTATTCCTCAATTTGCGAAGACTCAAAAGTCTTCGCAAATTTCCTCATTATCTTGTTCCTTTTTTTTGTATGATGGAAAGTCTACGTGGTCTTTGTCATTACAAATGTTTGCACCTGAAGCAAAATCAAACACCTTTTCTTAGCTTTTGACAATAATTGCATTTTATTCTAAGACTATATTTCATGGAGGAAAACCTGTAACTATGTTATTAAATTTGTATTTATTTCGATTTTCAGTATGAAGGTGCATAAAAAAGTAATATCATCTCGTTTATGTGACTGACTTCCTTGAAAATATTACGTCCGTTTTTTGTAGACGTAAACTTTGTAAAATATATTTGCAAAACGATTTCTTTTATTTGCTATGATTGCAACAACGTTTATTTACGGTAAGGTAACTTAAGTAAAGATCGGTTCTCGTGCCATGATTAGCAAAATTTAAAAAATGACAAAAAAAAATTAACGCCCAAAAAGTCTCAGTTAACAATGAATAAAAACTTTGTTTTCTTAGAATTAACCATATCTTATGAAATAAAGTTTCTAGAATTCCACTAAGTAATAGGACAAATTTATGGAATAGGAAAGAGTAAATAAAGAATTGACAACACTGGCTACAGAAGAATCACAAAATTTACTACCGATAGAGCCATGAAGTTGTCTAAGGGGAGAGAGAGTTTTTACTCGACCTTGGCCCCGCGCGTTTGCTAAACAGTTCCTGGTAAAAAATCATAAGTAAGAAGAGATCCGGCTCAAAAGTAACCGAAACTTTAAGAAACAGAGTCTTGATAACAATATCATCATCAAAAAGTCGAATTCTGATGCTTGTTCAAGATTTAAAATTCATCAAGTTTAATGTTACCCATCAAAAGTTAAGAGCCTGTTGAAAAAGAGGAGAAACATCCCCAAAATATCAAGTGACCCTAATGAAAATCATACCATGAGGTTCAGCATATTAAAGAACTTTACTGTAGTGGTTTCGAACTCCTACATAAAACAATGTGGAATTTTGCATTTTTGCCAGAAGAAAGATCGCGGATGCGTGTTTAGTTGTTCGTTTTTTTTTTTGTTTTTTTTTTTTTTTTTTTTTTTTTTTTGTATGTTTTACCGGGGATGATCGCATCAAACCAGCGATCTTAGAAGTTCGGAAGAGAGCTCATTTGATCAAAAATCAAAATTTATAGTACCCTTTTCAAGGGACCAAAAATAATGGAGGTCAGCTAGGCCCCCAAATACGCCAATTTCCCCCCAAAGTTGCCATATCAAAATTTTTCGATAGCTATTTTTGTCCAACATAGGTGAAAGATCTGATAACTGTGTCTTTGAGGATAACTTGACCGCTTCCCCCCCCCCCAAAGGTTTACCTGTGGTATTGATCATTGTGAAGTGTTCATAAATTTTTCGGGGGGATTTTTGTACTGGGTGTATTACATGGAAGAATCTTTTCATGGAGGACATTTTCGTGAGGAAAGGAAATTTTCCATGGAGGGGGAGCTGGATTTTCAGGCATTGTTTAAAAACGATCAGAATTTAAAAAAAAACAAGTTTTTTTCAGCTGAAAGTAAGGAGCAACATTAAAAATTAAAACAAAAAATTATTAAGTATATAAGGAGGATTGTCCCCTTCTCAATACCTCACTCTTTATGCTAAAGGTTTTTTTTTAGAACTTTTCAAACAGCTGAATGTTCTAATTAAACAGGTGTTTCGGGATTCATTCTTAAATAATTGGAACAAAAAGTCAAACTTCAGTGTAAAGAGCGAGGCATTGAAGAGGGTCAACCCCCTCATATGCGTAATAATTTCTGTTTTTTAAGTTTAAATGTTGCTCGTTAATTTCAGTTGAAAAACTTGTTTTTTGAATTTAATTATAAACTGAATCATTTTCGTCCTGTTTGATAACACCCTCATAATTTACCCGCTTAACGATTTTCACGACTTCATATTCACGAGAAACCGCCCTTTATAGGGATATTTGGGAACGTTTCACAACCCCATTCAAAACTCTAAACGGAAAAGTATAAAAAAAGGAGTTATAATAACAACATATTCCTTAAAATAAAGGAGCTGTCCCCCTCATTTGCTGAATATTTTCTGTTCGTTTTAAGTTTCAATGCTGCTCCTTACTTTCAGTTGAAAAACATTTTTTTTATTTAATTGCTGATACACCCTGATGACAACCAGCATGCACATAGTATGTTTTAATTTGGCTCAAACTTTCCTGAAAGTTTGAGCTTAATGCCCTAATCCTTTTTCGAGACCTAGGATCTATATGCCCCCCTTTTCCAAAAATAAATCCACTGGGGACAAGCTGCATAAATTATAACCCTTGTCCTGGGAGCTGTGGGAGCTTATCTCAGCATTTCCTGAAAGTTTTAGCTTAATGCCCTAAACCTTTTCCGAGACCCAGGATCTATATGCCCCCCCCCTTTTCCAATATTAAAGCAACAGTGGACAAACTGTATAAATTATAACCGTTGCCTGGGAGCTGTGGGGGCTCATATTATCCCCTGAGGCATAGAAATTAAGACCTTTTAACTATTTTTCTTAACAAAATGGCTCTCTCAAATTTTGATCAGTGTTAAGAGGGAGGGGCATCTAAAAAAGTCCGAGGGGGACTGGCTGCCCTCCGATGACTTTTCAGCACCCGACTTTTCATGCCCTGAAAGTTTCTGCTTAATAACCTCTGTTGTTCCTGTGATTTTACTGATAATCCTTTTTGACAGCCAGCATACATATCGTGATTTGACTTTTGCTCAACGTCCCCCTCAAAATTTCCAAAAATTTCCGCCTTACCATTCTCACTTATTTGGAAAGCCAGGACCAAACATGCTTCTGATTTTCAAAATAACTCCTATGTTTAAACAAAGGGTAACTTGCATAACTTACAGCCGTCGCCCCAGAGGCTGTGGGGTCATGTCATCCTCAGAGGCATAAATGTTTGACCCTTAGTCTATTTTGAAAAAAGTGGCTGTCTCAAAATTTTGATCGGATATCTTAGGGAAGAAGGCAGCTAAAAAGGGAGGGGTTTATTCCCCTCGGGTCACTTTTGAATCTCAAAAAAGGCGCTAGAACTTTCAACTTACGATTGAAGGAGCCCCAACCAAATTTTCTACGACCACCTCCTTCCATATGAAGTGGCTCTGAAAAAAAAACGAATAAATAGCACATTAAAGAGTTATGGCTCTTTACTATAGACAGCGTCAGAGCGTTGCCTCTGAATAATGGGGTTTGTCACTTTTGAAATGTCATTTTCCATCCGTAATAAGTTTGTTGCTCTGGGTATTCCTCAAATTTAAGAAATATGCAAGTAAATGTGAGTTAAGTGGGCTTCATTGATTTTTTTCAGAAGGTAGAGATAAGTTATAGTTTTCTTCCGCACATACAAATGATCTTGGTTGTAGTTTTATCAACCATCTGCCCTGGCACTTTGATTTAGGGAGCTAACCCCTTTTTCTAAGCTTTAGCTTCCCTGTTAGGAGTTTAACCTTTTATGTTTCAATTTCATAACAATGAGACCCCCTTCGCTTCAAGTGACATTCTTTGTGTTGAACAACAAAGTTCTAAACAAGTATTTTTGCTATGAAGCGTTACGAAGCGTCTCTTCTATTGCTGAAAGACTCAACGATGATGAATTTTCGTGGAGTGGCAGGGCGAATTATTTATCAGCAAAGCAAACCATCTAATTGGAAGTACTTATTCAAAAGTATATCTTCACAAAAAGCTGAAAAATTGGCTTTTCAAAGATCTGCACAGCGAACACTTGCCATCATTAAAGGTTTACTAAAGGAAACCCGTTTACTAATGGATAACTATCGTTCACGAGCGCTACTGACGCTACTGCAGTGGGAGCACTGTATAAAGATAATTAGCAGTAAGTTCACCGCAGATGATTTCTGGCTCTTCAATCTTGGTGCGAACAAACAGCTCCTCCCACATACTCTTTCATTAGCGCGTACAAACAGCTCCTCTCATTTGATCTGCCATCAGCAGTTCAATTACCCTGGAACACGTATTTTGGCAGAAACTTTCTCAAAATGCCTTTGAAACCAACTCGAGACTTCGAAGCCCACTTGAAATTACTAAAAACATCTAATAATAACATTTTACTACTAACTACCGATTTTCATATATATATTGGAAAAAATCAATTTATAATTAGTTTGTTTAAAATTTAGTGTTCCAACGTTGAAGCCAAGTTTCGCGATCAAGAGAAATCTGACTTGTCTACCCGTGAAAAGGTCTACTGTCGCTTATGTTTTTACTTCTCCAGAGCACTCGCACCTCGGTCCGGGTTTTTATAATGGGTGAGATAGGGGACGATCATACTGTCTAATATTTATACACTGTGAGTGGGAGCGACACCTGGCACAAATGCCGAACAAAAGTAGAATGACAACAAACACTTGAACACATATCATGGTTGTAGCAATAACTGCAACCTAGTAAAGAGCGAACCACAGCCCATAGCTAAAAAACACGTTTTGAAAAAAACTGCCTAGTGAAAAAAAATGTCATTTGGCACTGATCCAGGAATGGTAACTGTTATTTCATTTCGTATTAAAAGTAAAAGTTTATTACGAAAAGAAATGTAGGGTGATTTCGAAAAAAAACCTGTAACCCCTCAAAAATGGCGTCCGATCAAAATAAAAATACTATTGGAATCAGCGTGGTCGAAAACTTTTAGAGGGAAATTACAGTCTTCTCCTTGAACAACAATGAAAATCACTTTTTTTGCATCGGTAGCACTAATCTGACTCCTGTTTTTTCCTTTTTTTTTCTTTTTTTTTCAGGCCTAGCGGGTTACCAGAACATCATAGAGAGATGTTTAATGGATCATTCAAATCTGTTTCTCATATCTGCGTGCTTTTTATAAATTTTGCCATTTCCAAGTGTCATATGGCACTAAAATGTCAGTTTTTGTGCCATTTCTCAAGGGGTGGCGCTAGTGGGCTACCAGAGGATCGTAGACAGATTTTTTGTAGCTCACATAAAAGATATTGCTCATGTCTACGTTCTAAAAATTCCACCATCTGCAAGTTCCATATGGCGCTAAAAACGGCACTTTTGATCCCTGTCTCAAGTGGAAAAGCTGGGGCTATTTGGCTAGCAGAACTTAGGACCTATATTCAATGGCTCATTTGAAATATATTGCTCCTATATAAATGCTTTTTATCAATTCTGCTATTCGTAAGTGCGATTTGTTGCCACTTCTTAAGTAGAAGGGTTTGGAAGCAAAAAACGGTACCATTGCAATAGTTATGGTCCAAAGCCCTTAACTGGAGGTTTACAAGAAGCTCTCACGTATGCTCTCCCCCAAGCCCTCTTAGTAAGTTTCATAAATAGCCTACTCATCTTAAAAGTAAAAGATTATTGCGAAAACAAATCATCTAAAACTAAAAACTTTTCAACTAACAATCTGCCAAAAATTAAGATCGAATGATCAACAGTTTTGAACTGAAGCTTCAAACTTCACTCTGCTATGAAGCCTGTGCGCTAGTTCTAACGGTGACAATTGAGCGGATGGGATGTCCTTACCCTCTTGGTTTTTAGTTCTTGGCTAGGTTTTGAAAAACACTTTTTTGTGGTCATTTCATTGGAAAAGGCACTTTTTTCATTTGAAAAAAAAATATTGGGGAAACAACCAAAAATGCACTTTATGGGAATGTGCTATCAAGTTAAATTAAAAAAAAAGATTAGATACAAAAATAAGCTTTTACATGAGCCCTTAAAAAGTTCTCTTTTGTTACAATAGCCTTCTAGCTTCTGCTAATCAGTAGGCGATTTATAAAGCCCTTCAGGCTTTTTCAAGGCAAAGTCAACCGTGTAAAGACAGCTTTTTGTTCATCGAAAAACAAACGTCCTGAAAAACATGTATTGTTTTGTAAAGTACGGATAATAAACTTTTATTATAAACTGAAAGTTTTTCATAGGTGTCAAGGTTGTCCGCAGTATTTTTTAAAGTCGTCTTATCTTTTCTAGATCGGTGATAATTAGAAATTATATTAAAAAAATAAGTTTTCAACTAAAACTAAGGAGTGACAAGACTTAAAACGAACAGAAATTATTCCGCATAAATGAAAAAGATCGTGGTGGCGGTATTTCTACATTAAATTTTAATCGAAAACGAGCAAAGATTAATTAAAAGAACAAAGTTTTTCTGAGGGAAGTAAAGAGCAAAGTTGAAACTAAAAACGAACAAAAATTATTACTTCATAGCCTATCGAATATATATTAACAAAAGTAGTAAAAACAAAACTACTAATTATGTTTTCCTATCTTTCTAGGGTTATAGAAAAATAGCACTTTACTGAAAACACAAAATAGTATAGGAGTTTTGGTACAGTAAAAGTAAACCAATTAAGGACACTTTTACAGAATAAAAATAAAGCATTTTAGAATTGTTGCTTTATTTGTTTTTTTGTTTTATTTTTTCGTTTAATTTGGTAAAACTTCTGCACAACGGCTCAGTTCAATGATTGGCTTGATCGTTTTGGTTCTGAAAAGGACATTTCATGATTAGTCTGTAGACAAGTTCGAAGTAAAGTCATCTTGATAGTATTAGGACTAGAGACTAGCTTTAGAATTTGCCTCAAGCTTGAATCTTTGTATCATAGCTGTTGTATAAAGAGAAATAACCCGATTTCCAGAGTTCATATCATGTCTTATTTGATCTTCTTATAAGTAATACTAAAGTATATATTTCACAATTCAAGATTGTATATAAGTCACTATTGGTATTATAGCTGGCGAGACCAAAATTTTACCTGATAAATCATTCCAATATTTCTGTATGCTGTTCAGTGACTTTGTGGTTATTAAAAAAATATTTAATTTTACGCTTATTTTTTAAAGATAATTTTAACTGTATGTTAAAAGTTACTGATGTCACAACTGGTGTAAGACTATGAAAAGCTTTATAGATTAGTTTATTGTCGTCAGGCTACATACTCACTTTTGACTCCCAAATCATTATTCCTGTTCTTTATACTTGGCTTTTGTGTTTTCAGTAAAGCGCTAGTATTCTATAATCCTAGAAACACAGGGAAAAAATATTCAGTGGTTTTATTTGTACTAGTTTCATTGACATATATTAGATATGATGTGAAGTAATAATTTTTGTCCGTTTTAAGTTTCAACTGCACTCTTTTCTTCCCTCGGAAAACTTTGTTTTTTTCTAATTAATTTTATTCAAGGTTTGCTATGAGATATGCAAATATTTGGAAATTTGTGGACGGTAAACAGCTAAATCGTTATAGGAGCTAAAATAATTACCATTGAAACTGGAGTAATATCAAAGGCCCCAAATAGAAAGCATAGCGTTGTGCAGGACAGACAAATCGTCACACTAAAAATCCAACCAAGATGAAGAAGAATTCCAGTTCTGGTTTACTTACCAAGCTATTGATAACATAAATGGTACCAGAGCAAGTACTGCGCAGCCAACCACATTGGCCGCATTGTTTTATTCTTTCAATTGACCCACACTTTGAGGCTGGAGGTCTTCAAGAAGGGAGAACCGCCAGCATGACTTCCTTGGGAAGACACTCCAAAAAATATGAATATTACGACAAATGTAGAGAAAATCTAAAAAAAAAAAAAATCTGGACATTTCAAGAAGAGTGGTGCCACACCTGAAGCACGGCTTCTACGGGTGGAAAGTGTCCATGCAGATATGTTCAAGTCTGAGCAAAATTTCTGAATCTATGGGTATTCTTGGGGGAAGCAAACAGGGTATTCCAAACCCCCACAACAAAATTGTGACCTTATTTGGCAAATGAGCCCTTTCTCAAACCCCTTCCCCTGCTTCAATTCTTGACATTGGCTTGAATTTATTTCTTTGTTGTATTTGCATGCTGGTTGTTACCCTGGGGGTATTTGGGAGAAGGTTTTTTTCTCTTCTTTTTAAATTAATTCATTAGTCTAGGATGCTCCAAAGAATGTTTATCTAGGTAATCGCTACGTGTCAGCAAAAATATTTTTTTTTTCCCTAGCGTAGTGATTTACAAATGTAATTCTTAATATTTTTGTTTATTATGTTAAATAAAGTCAAGTCAAAGCTTTTTATTGAATGTGTTTGGGGAATTGATGGGTATGGGAGAGGATGACAGCCCTCCAGTCTCTTTTGACTCTAAAAGGACACTAGAACTTTCAACTTCCAACCTAATCAATTTCAATTTTCAAAGATATTACTGATACGCCCTTTTGATAATCTGTATGCACATACTATTTTCTTATTTAGTTTAACTTTTCCCTCAATATTTGATCAGATTTTCACTACAATATCCTCAGACTTGGCAATACTCGCTAAAGAAGTGGTTGTCGTAGTGTTAGCAGTAGTAGTAGTAGTAGTGGCGTGCAAATTTTGCCTTTTGGTCGGTTTATCTTCCCTTTCAAGCCATCCTTGAAAATTTCCAACTTAATACCCAAATCCGTACCTAAGAAAAGCACTTTCTACAATGTGGATGCACAAAGTGCCTTTTGATTTAATTCAAGTTTCCCAACCATATTCTCTAAAATTTTTACCTTCATACCCCTATTTTTAATATTTGTGGTAGTGTGGTAGTAGTAGGAGCAGTAGTAGCAGTAGTAGTGTCGTATTAGTAGTAGTACTAACAGTAGAACCATCAGTATTAATAGCAGTAGTAGTGTGCACACGTTGCCTTTTGGGTAGTTGACCATTTATGCACTGGAAGTTTCAGCTTGATACGATAAGCCGTTCCAAAGATATGGCTGTTGCACTCTTTTGACAATCTGTATCCACTAGAGCCCGACGGATATAAAAGCAGGTCGATAATATCGGGCCGATATGGGGGTCAGTGTCAACATCGGATATCGGGAACAAAATTTGGATATCAGACGATTTTTTTTCTTATGCGCAACTTCATCCAGAAGATGGCACCAGGTTTCCTCAGGTAATTTTTGCTTATCCAGACCTTGGAGGCAGAGCCCCTAATTAAATCTGACCATGGTAGACAGAGCAGCAGAGGTGAGTCAAATGAAGTCCAAGTATATTTGCTGTTAATACTTGTCAATACACACCTGGTGCGGAATTGTACGAAATGTATGGTGAGTTCAAGAATGTACAACTTCTACCAAAACAACTAAAAATAATACAATAAATCATACATTTCTGTCTAATGAATACTCACTTACGTGGGCGAGAGATCAAAGATTCAATTCGTTAAAACCATGATATCCACTCAGGGGCAAATCTAAGGGGGAGGGGGCAAATCTTGAAAATTTAGCTTATGTGTCAGCATTTGTCGGCATACTGGACGATTTTGTCGACATATTCTTCAAACCCTCATCCAAACTTAAAGCCCTAGCTGCACCCTTGTATCCAGTGTGCCTAGCATGGATTTGTTAGTACGAGACAATATAAAATGAATGTAGAGTAAAGTTTCACATTAATTTGTGAATGATTAAAATACAGATTCTCACTATTGAAATTTGGGTTTCAAATATTCAGTTTCAATAAATATCTTAAACTTTTTTCAATAAGATTTTAAGTGTTTGTGTTTATGTAACCAAACCAGCTTAACATGGTTTTACTTTCCAGGCTGGAACTTTACTTGGTTTAATTATTTTTCTAAGTCTTTTCTAGATAAATCTTTTTTGCATTATTTGGAATCCACAGTGAATTATCGAGCCTGTTCTTTGGTGTGTAACAGACCAGGGGAAAACATGTGAGTATGAATGTGGGCAGAGAATACAGGGTTTAAACTTTAGACAAAGTTTTTTTTCCGGAGGGTAATTTATCGTCAATTTATATTGGTATCGTATTGGTACGACACCAATATATCTGTATCGGTATTGAAACCCACAAATTCATGTCGGTCGGGCCCTAGTATGCACATAGTATGTTTTGATTTAGTTCAACTTTCCCCTCAGTATTTCATCAATTTTTTCACGTCAATACCCCCAGCCTTGGTAGTACTCGTTACAGAAGCAGTAATTGTAGTGGTAGTAGTTTTAGTAGTTGTAGTAGTAGCAGTAGTAGTAGTAGCAGTATCGGCAAATATCACCTTTTTGGTCAATTGATGCCCCCCCTTACTCAGGGGGCCGGCCAGGGGGGCAGAGGGGCCATGGACCCCCCTGAAACTTTAGAACTATAAAGTAATTATAAGGAAACCTAAGGGAGAGCAGAAACGGGGAAACCCATGAAAAAAGTTTGTATTGCCCAATTGCTGGCTGCTCGCCAATAGATTTTGACCCATAATAAGGAAAATATAAGTTTTAGTTTCTGACTGAGAAATCCCTAAGCAGTTTTACACAAACATTTTTTCTATATGATTTGGTTGGAGCAAAAAAATCAAATTCTTCATAATAATTAATGGTGTTGGGACCGTTGGTCCTGGTTTATTCCAGATAAATGTCCTTCCTTGTTCTTTTCTTTGGGTTCTTTAATTATCCCCTTTTTCCCTGGTAATAATTATTAATTTGCCCTTAATTTTGGCTGCGCCATTATTCCTTCTTTAACTGCGTAGTTTGTTAAACAAACCACGAGGCTTTAATTGCACAGTTAGGGATGATTCACCATAGCTAAAAGGTACTTTCAGAAAACAAGTTTGGTCCGAATTGTCGAAGGGTGAAAAAAGGGGCATAAAGTCGATTCATTTGAAGTAAGGCAGTAATTGGTAAGCATTTAGATTTGCTGAAAAAAATCCACCTACCTCCCACCGCAGACACGCGGTTGAGCGATCTGGGGGAAAATTAGAAATATGAGTTTTCAGTTCTATTATATGCGTGATTGAATACAGTAAACTCTTTTTTATACTATATAATCTTTGAATTTTTAGCCTAGGTAGAGTCCAAGGAGATAATTAGAAATATTAGCGGTAACCCAGGGCGGGTAACCTTGGCCATAAAGTGGCCACTTTGACCGTTTGATCACGTTATCGTACCCTAAGGCAGGGTATATTGTGAATTGGGTACTGATATACCCAACATTGACATAACCGTTGGGGTAAGACCGGGCATCCCACTATAATTTGGCGCCACCGGTGGCTTTTCCCTCTAGTAAGTGGTGTAGCACCATTTTTGCGCCAATAAGGGGTGAGAACCGTACCTTACCACACCAATACTGGTGGAAGAAAGAAAAGGAGCTATTAACAGCACTGATAGTATAAGAATTCTGCGTTTTCGAAGAGATAAGTTAATTTAGCCTACAGAGTAGCCTATTTTGATAACATATACAGAGATAAAAATACGGAATCAATTAATAGAATTATGAAGTTCTATAATGGGCTGTGCCTTGTTAGACAAAAATAAAAAAGAATAACGTGAAATTAATTGAGTTTTAGTTTACAGTGGGGGAATCTCCGTATTGAAAAGTATTACAGGGTTTAAGAACAGATAAGAAAATGTTAAAGTTGGGTTATTATTTGAGTGAATTGGCAGACTTAAATATAATCTTCAGTGACGAAGGTTATAAGATTATTGAATATGGCAAATTATGAAGATTTGTCAGTTTTTGCGCGCATTGGACAAGGAAGATGGGAAGCACCTTGTCCTATTGAGCAATCTACCTAGGAGGAGATTATATTTGGGGTACGAGTATCCAGGGAGAATACGTGATTTGTTTTACAGGGTAGTTCCCTTGTTTGAGGTTTAGTCCAGCTAATTGACTAGTGGAATATTCGCATGGCTGTTTCAGTTTGCTTTGTCGTCCAACCCCTGTTAATTCGTTTTTTCGGAGATATATTTCACTCACGTAGAATCGGCAAATTAAAACGCAACAATTTTTCACGGAAAGATAAAAAGAGACATTGGTAAAAGGATTTTCATTTAGACGAAAGACGTTAAGTAAACCTTGAAGTAGTGGCGGACAAACGGAGAATTCAGACAAGATCTACCGCGGTAAAACAAAAATCGAATTCAGACACACAATTGTAGGTGACTCCCGCTGGAGATACCCAAAGAAAAACACCATCAGATAGAACCATATATCATTCAGGGGGTAAAATAGACATTTCTGACACGTGTGAATGGGAAACCTTCAAAACAAAGTCAGTAAGAGAGCGATCTTCGGTAAAAACCATGGAAGAAGAAAAGAGTTTAAGGAAGATTCAGAAATAATTTTTCACAGATAGAGAAACCCAGACAAAACAAACAGTGGCGATAAAACATGAAGAAAAATTATTATATGAAAGTACGGATAAAACAAAACCAACTCATCCTTCAGATGAGGCACAAAATCTAGGGGATTTGCGAGTAAGAGAAAATATAATTATAGAACGAACAGACTCAGAAAATGAATTAAGAGAATATAAAGACAAAGAGAATCACAGTAGGCCGAGTAGCAGGAGTAGTAGAAGCTCAATTTTCAGCAGAGGCTCGCGAAAAAGTACTCAAATGGATATGACACAACAATTATTAAATTTCATGGAAAAAGATAGAATAGCCAGAGAACAAAAAGAGGAGGAAGATAGAAAAGAAAGAGAGAGAGATAGAAAAGAAAGAGAGAAAGAGAGAATAGCCAGAGAACGAAAGGAAGAGGCAGATAGAGAGGATAGAAGAGAACTAATGCAAATAATTGCAGGGAAAAATTCCCAGGAGCCTTAAGGATCGTCCACAGTAAATTTAATGCATGCAGGAAACTTTCAACTAAAGAAAGAGAACAAAGATGTACATTTGTACCTCTACAACTTTGAAAAAAACCGCGGAATTAAATGGATTGCCGGGAGAAAATTGGGTGACAAGAATACAGCCCCTCCTTAACTACAAAGCACAAATTGCATATAAAGCATTACCAATGCACCACTCAAAAGATTTTGAAAGACTAAAACAAGCCATTTTTGAAAAGTTTCGACTCTCTCGCGAGCACTTTCAAAGGAGGTTTAGAAGCGAAAGAAAACGAGACAACGAAACTTATACAGAATTCGGGTACAGATTGAAAGATATGTGTTTAAAATGGCTAGAGTTAGAAAATTATAGAATGTTTGAAGACCAGGAAAAGATAAAGAAAAAATTGACGGAAGAGATAGATAAAACAGTAATGGAACAATTTTTAGAAAATACCCACAGAGAATTGAAAATATATTTGAAAGAAAAGAACCCCAAAACAAGCGAAGAAATGGCGGAAATAGCAAATAGGTGGACCGAATTAAGAGAGGAAGTTGGGGAGACAGACCTATTTCAATATAGAGAGTATACAAAAATAGGCACTATAACACAGCGCAAGAAGAATTAACTTGCTATAACTGTGGTAGCACGGGGCATTTTGCAAGAAACTGCCCCAGTAAATATGACCAAAAACCACATAAAACGACGGCCTGGGCCATGACCCATAATAGGGAAAACAATTACGCATTTGCAGAGTCGCATAAGATATGCGGAAAATTGAACGGGGAATTAGTTGAAATGACAATTGATTCTTGCAGTGATCAAACTTATGTGCGAACTGACCTAATTAATAGAACGGAGATAGACCACAAAAATAAGATTGCAACATTATGTTATTATGGAGACAAGCCCCCATGCCCGTCTGCTTGGGTTAGAATAAAAATTACAAGGAAAGACAGTACAATCCAAAGGAAAAGAATAAAAGTAGGCTTAGTACCTACTCTAGCAGTAGATCTTTTAGTAGGAGGAGACTTTGGGGATATCGGAAATCTACTATCGTTAAAAGCAACTTCTTTAACAAAGGGAAAATTACAAAACTACACTAAGAAGGAAAAATATACAACTTCGTTGACTACGGGGGGAGGTTGGTCGGCCAATAAAACAAAGTGGGAGGCTGCGCCGCCCTGTCGGAAAAAAGGAATGCTTGATACGCGTGTTCAAAATATTGATAATCCACAAAAATGGGATTCAGAAGTAAAAACACAACATAATAATGAAAATAAGATGCACGAAAATGATTTTTCAGGAAAATTTGCAGAAAATAGAAAACTTGAAAACACTTTTAATGAATATGAGACACTAACAAGTACAGGCCAAAATGAAACACTGATTGTACCAAAGAAAAATGAGACGAAATTTATTGTACGGGCTTTTCCTCATAAAGTTCGAGAAATTTTAGCACAATATGAAAAACCAAATGTCGGAGTTCAAATCCCATTTGATAACGAAATATTTATTTCTGCGGTAAAAGTAAAGAAAACTAAAAGACAGAAAAAAGTCGCAAGGTGGAACTACAATAAAGAAAAGCAGTCAAAGGTGATGATCACTGGAGTCCAATTCAGATTTCATGACGATTTATTTAATGCTACTAAAAAAGAAAAGAAAACTAAGAGGGAGAAAAGAGATATTAAATGGAGATACAATTAAGAAAAGCAGACAAAGATGGTGGACACTGGAGTCCAATTCAAATTTAATGGTGGTTTATTTTGCGCGATGGAAAAAATTGAGAAAAGTGAAAAAGAACAAATAAATGCAAAAAAGAGACAAACTTTTGAGATTCAGCCTGCAGTGGCGAAAAACAAAAATTATCTGGGCTATGCCTAGCCCAGATAATAAGATAAATAAGAGGGGGGACAAAGAGGTCCAAGACCCACTGGGAAAATTACGAAATTAAAATAAGACAAAAACTTATGAGGGAGGAGAAGACCCATGACATATTAAGAGAAACTAAAGATAATCATGACATAGAATTGACTTGTCAACAACGAGTTACGGAAAAATTGGGCGATACTGAATTCTGGGTTGGATTGAAGAAAATTGGGAAGAAATCTGAGACTGATTTTATCAACTCAAAAGAGTGTTTGTTCCTTAATGAGGGAGAGGAATCCCTTGGGGAACATCCCCTGCGGGAAAACGGGAAAGATAGCCCTTTTCCGCAATGCACAACTTGCGGACAAGTTGTGATACCTTTACTGAAGTCTTATCGTTCCAGTCTTCAATTTCATTTTCATCCCTCATCGCCGAGCATTATTCATTCGATTATTTTAGAGGACGGGACCCAGAAAAAAGCGATTCATTGTTCGCTCAAAATTTTACTTCATTTCCCTGTACCCCTATCGTTGGCACTGGCCTTTGTATTTTCGGCCTTAGATTATTTGAAATTATGCCAAGGGGCAATTTACAGCTTAATTGAGATGTGGCGTTGTTGCCACAGATGGAAATTAAGAGGCTAGTGCAGTAAATTTTTCATGATGGCTGGCATCATCGAATTTGCCAGAAACTGAATCTCTGCTCCTCTCAAATGTAAATTCGTGAGAGCGAGAAAATTTGTCTTTTTGATTGTGCTGCACACGATCATTTTCTACGAGTCTTGGGGACTTTAACTTTCAAAACCTAATGCGGAGGCCATACGATAGAGACCATGGTGGTTATACGGTAGAGACGTGTGGATGACGACAAATCCTGAGCCAAGCGGTGGAAGTGCAGGCACTGGTGGAAGAAAGAAGAGAAGATATAAGTTTGGTGATTTTGAGGTTGGCGTTATTTATTTTATGTCTGAGTTTCCAGCCAATCCACCGGTGTAACGACCATTTATCTTACGAGGGAGGTGTTGGGACCGTTGGTTTTGGTTTATTTCAGATAAATGTCTTTCCTTGTTCTTTTCTTTGGGTTCTTTAATTACCCCCTTTTTCCCTGGTAATAATTGTTAATTTTCCCTTAATTTTGGCTGCACCATTTTTCCTTCTTTAACTGCGTAGTATGTTAAACAAACCACGAGGCTTTAATTGCGCAGTTAGGGATGATTCACCATAGCTAAAAGTTATTTTAGATAACAAGTTTGGCCGAATTATCGGGGGGGGGTGAAAAAAGGGGCATAAAGTCGATTCATTTGAAGTAAGGCAGTAATTAGTAAGCATTTAGATTGGCTGGAAAAATTCACATACCTCCCACCACAGGCACGCGGTTGAGCGATCTGGGGGAAAATTAGAAGTATAAGTTTTCAGTTCTGTTATATGCGTGATTGAATACAGTAAGCTCTTTTTTATACTATATAATCTTTGAACTTTTAGCCTAGGTAGAGTCCAAGGTTATAGCTAGAAATATTAGCAGTAACCCAGGGCGGGTACCCTTGGTCTTAAAGTGGCCCCTTTGACCGTTTGATCACGTTATCGTACCCTAAGGCAGGGTGTATTGTAAATTGGGTACTTACATACCCGATATTTACGGAACCGTTGGGGTAAGCGTGGGCATCCCACTATAATTTGGCGCTACTGGGGGCTTTCACCTCTAGCAAGTGATGTAGCACCATTTTTGCACCAATAAGTGGTGACACCTGTACCTTACCACTCCAATAAATGGTAAGTAAATAACGATCCTTGTCAATAACGAAAGTACAAAAGCCTAACTATTGATGACATTAAATCTTTGACACAGTCAAAGAATTAGCTTTTTATGGTGATCCTAAATATGTATTTATTTATTATTAATTAGTGCAGTTATTAGAACACAAGTTCATATTTTTATAGAAAACACAAGGAAAACAACTTAATAAGGGGTAATTTATGCAAAAATATTCCGTCAACTTCTGCTTGCATTGCAAGAGTACCCATGAGCTTATATATGAAGCCACTATAATCAGAAATTTTTCCCTTGCATGGAATGTTGGGAATTTCAGTGTTTTCCCCTTGAACGGATACGTTTTTTTGTTTTATTGTCATTTTTTTCCAGGAGTTATTTTATTTATCTAGTTATCATTTTGAAAAAGTTTTGACTTCTTACAGTTACGAAGTATAAAGATGTCAAATATACTGGCCTTTAAATATACTGGCCTTTAGTATTCAAAGTTAAATTAAAAATATTGAATTTAGATTTTTTATTTTATTTTCTTATTGTTATTTTTAATGTTTTACTTTGAACAAACTACTTTGATAATGCGTTACTTTTTATAAACACTGAATCTAAAGGAATTTAATATATTGGTGTTTGATAGCCAAGTTCAAAACTGTCGAAATTGTTAGAAAATATCCGTCCAACCCTTCGGCATTGCTCAACAGAACTGAATGCTAAGAGTTTATATCTGAATTTTAAGTAGGCTATTTTTTGTGTATCTGTTGCAATTACTTAGTTTTTTTTCGTTTTATATACTTTTACTTTAATTGACATACTTTTTCCATTTCCTTTAGAAAATTGTTTGTCTCTAAGCTTCATTAAAAAAAGAAAAAAAAAGTTTTTTCAACTGAAATAAAGGAGCAAAATTAAAACTTAAAACGAATATATTTATATTTGTTTTAATTTTAATTTTATTACGTATATGGGGGGTATTGCCCCCTACTCCACACCTTACTCTTCAAGCCACAGTTTTTCGGTACTTTAAAAAAGTTGCTTTTTGTTCTAACTAAACGACCCTTGTGTTTCAGGACTCGCTCTTAAAGAATTGGGACAAAACTTAAAACTTAGTATAAAGAGCGATATGTTGAAGAGGGGGCAACTCTCTCATGTACGTAATTATTTCTGTTCCTTTTAAGTTTTAATGCTCCTCCTTAATTTCAGTTGAAAAAACTTTTTTTTCTAATTTATCATCGTTTTTCAAATAACGCCAGGATACCTGGTTCCATCTCCACGGAAAATCCCCCTCCCCATAGAAACATCCTCTGGATAAATTCATCCTGGCGAAAATTTACCCCGGGCAATTACCCTCAACATCTCTACCGTAAAATTGAATCTGTAAAGAGAAAGCAAGACATATAAAGAAATTTCGTATATGAATTCTGGCAAATTCACCCAGTGTAAAATTTCCTCTGAATATTTCACCCCCTTGAAACTATCATCTTGAAAATTCACTCAGCAGAAAATTCGTCCTCCCCTTCCCACCCGAAAAATTGTACATACTTCCCAATAATAAATAAGACGATGGGGGAATTTTATAACTTTAAACCTTTCCTTAGGGGCTCTAGGGGGTCTTTTTATCTCCAAAGATGTAGCTATTGGGCCTTTCAACGATGCTGAAAAAAACAAATATCTCAAAATTTTAATCGGACAATTTTGGGAAAAAAGTGGTGTGGAAGGGGGTCTATTTGCCCTCCGATTTTTTTTGTCACTAAAAAAGGGCCCTAGAACTTTCCATTTCTGTTAGAATGAGCCCTCTCTTGACGTTTCAGGCCAACTGGGTCGATACGATCACCCCTTGTAAAAAAAATAAATAAACACGCATTCCTGATTTTTTCTTCTGGTAAAAATTTAAAATTCCACATTTTTGCAGATATGAGCTTGAAACATCTACAGTAGTTCTTTGATACGCTGAATCAGATGGTGCGATTTTCATTAAATTTATATGACTTCAAGGGGTTCTTTCCTCTTTTTTCAAAAATTGGACAAATTTTCTCAGGCTCGTAGCTTTTGATAGGCAAGACTAAAAATGAAACTACTATATTTTGAATCACCATAATAATCCAATTTTTTCATATATCTATTCGAATCAAAAGTCCGTTTTTTAGAGTTTGGCTACTATTGAGTCATGTCGCTCCTTACTTTCAGTTCGTTACCACGAGCTGTTTGATTACCCATCAAAATTCAAACAGAGAACATTGAAATATTGATCGTTTTTTCTGCGTTACCAAAAGTATTATATCCATAGAAATTTACAGTTTCATGAAATGTAATTAAACAAATAGGAAATTTTTTTTAGCTAAAGTAAGGAGCAAGTTAAAAACTTAAAACAAATATAAATTACTCTGTATATAAGGGGGACTGCCACCTTCTCGATACCTTGTTCATTATAGAAAGTTTTTTAGAGCTTTGAATTTTTTTCCAATTGTAAATTTTCTTGACAATTTTGAAAAAAAATTCACTGTAAACAATAAGGAGACAGCCCCCTTCATACAAAGACTAACCCGTTCAAATAGGTTTCAAATCTGTTCCTCTCTTTCAGTTCAAAAGGTCTTTATTATTTAATTTCTGATTGTTTTCCGAATCCTACCCAGGCCTAACCAAGATATAATTTGAGTACCAGTCCCTTAAATCCCTGGTCAATTGCTACCAGTGCCCCACTATGCCACAGCCCTTTTTTTTCGCAACTTTTTTTTACATCTCTAAATCATATCAGAAAAATAGAATGACACTTTTGATTTAAATTTTAAAACATATTTTTGTGCTCACTATTGATGAGGACTAATGGTTCTCATTCAATATTTTTTCATGAAAAACAAACTGTCTCTCTCTCTTATTTCTGTATATATCTATCCCAGTGTGCGTGTTATAAAAAAAAACAACGTTTCAATGTTAGGATCTAACGTAAATTAAGAAGTAAATAAAAGTAATAAAAAGGTACCCCTTCTACAGTTTTAGGTTATTAAACAGTGAAAATATTTTTTTCAGCTTAATAGAAATGTCACATCACCATAAAAAAATATAATGGAATAAAAAAATGACATAATTTCTCTTGATATACCTGGTTACACTTGAAGCATCATATTAAACACGTACATACACACACAAACACACAAACACACACACACACAAACACACAAACACGAACACACACACACACAAACACACACACGCAAACACACACACAAAAACACAAACACACACAAACAAGCACACACACACAAACACACACACACACAAACACACATACACACAAACACACACACAAAAGCACACACACACACACAAACACACACACACAAACACACGCACACACAGACACACACACACACACAAACACACGCACACACACAAACACACACACACAAACACGCACACACACAAACACACAAACATACACACACACAAACACACACACACACACACAGAGTGACAATCTAAACATTCTTTTTCTGGTAAAAGAAAAAAATAACTTCACATTCATTTTTAGATAAATGTACAGGAACTCCCACCACCAACAAAATTCGAAGATAATCTCCATGTCAAATCACAGGAATGGATTAAAAATTTGTTAAGTGATTGGTTTAGTGATGATTGTATTAGTAGTAGTAGTGCTTCTCAGTCCTGATACACTCGAGGGTTTATTGAGTGAATTGGGGGATTCCACACCACACAACATCCCCACCATTGAGCAAATTAGTGCAAGAAATGAAATCCCTGTATCACCCCCTGTCATGCCCGATTTTAATTGTAGTATGCTTCTTCCGGATAATGGGGATAGTAACATTAATGTACCAAGTACATCTACAGGGGGTATGACTCAACCAGCTACCCTCGAATGGGCTGATTGTCTCAGTGCTGATACACTTAAGGGTATGTTGAGTGAGTTGGGGGATTTCACACCACTCAGCATCCCCATCATTGAGCAAATTGGTGGAGGACATGAAATCCCGATAACACCCCCTGCCATGGCCGATTTTAATTTAGCTGACTCTGCCTTGCACAATGTGTATGTTTATAGGGCTGAGTTTGGGGATCCATTTTATTCACTAACATCAGGTAGCATCATAATGGATCCGGTAGACATAGTACACTCCTATGTGGGCAAGATTCGAGCCCTTCTTGAAAGAGTGATTCGGGAGGGAGGGGGTAGGGATGGGATTAAGGCTGCCATCGCACGAAAAATAATTTATTTAAATGAAAAGGCGAATGAGGTGTATTAGCGTTATTTACGTATTGAAATGCTACCACTTCATCCGGACCTGAATAATTTTGAGGGTGTTTTTATCGAATGGGTTGATAATATAAACAAAATTGGATAATTATACTGAGGTGGGTAGTGGAAGGTGGTTTTATTTATCGGGAGTTTGGATATTAAGGTGGGTAAATTTAAAAATAATTTTATTTTAAGGGGAGGCCACTGGAGTGGGGCGGTGGGGGCAAAATATAATGAAGATTAAAGGGGTGTAATGGTGTACAACGCTTCAATTTCGATACTGGGCTTCAATGCTTCAAATATGCATTTCTTTTGGCAGCTCACAAGCCTCTGCAAAAGGAAGCTAGTAAGACATTGTTGGAAGATTATTCAGTTAATGGGAGTCGATATTTCCCTAAAGTAGATTTTAATTGTTTAAATGATCAATATCCAGTAACACTTAATGGGATAACTATTTTTGAGCGGGCTAATGCAAATTTAAAGATTGGTGTTACTGTTTTACAATATGAAACTGAGTTTGAGGGGGGTGAGCGCAAAAAGGGGATTATATTTCCAGTGAGGGATCCGTCCATTCAATATGTGGAACATTGGGCTTGGCTTCTTTACAAGCCAGCCAGTGATCCCTATTAAATAGGACATTTTTTTCCAATACCAAAAGTTAGTCTGGTTTTAAGTGAGGGTAAAGGGAACAAAGGAGGGAATTCTACTATTGTCTGACCCTTCTTTCTAGATTCCGGTCAGAAATTAAGTTAAACAATCATATGAAGCACTGCAAGCGTCACGGATGCCAATCTGTCCAAACGGTTAGCGGTGACAGGGCCATCTTGCGACTTAAGAACTTTCAAAACTCACTCCAATAGAGTGACAAGGTGGCCTTAGACTGCGAAGCCACTCTCATAGATGTGTATGAACCATTGAATTCAAAGCTTATTAAGAAACTTGAGGTATTTGCAGTCTCTTATGCTCACGCACAAAGAGACTCGCGTAATTCCATGTAATTGGTAGAGGTAGTTGAGAGATTGGGTGGTGAGGATTGCATGCTCTCAGCGGTGACAGAACTCATTAAAACAGCTAATAAATCGATATCACAGCTGCAAAATACGTCCTATCCAATGACTCTATCTCCAGAGGACGAACTGGCCATTAAAACTGAAAAAATATGTTGGGTTTGTATAGGAGAATTTGTTGAGGGAAATGGGAAAGATGGAAAGGGAAAGGGGTAAGGGGAAAGGGGGTAAAGAGATGGTCCGCGACCACGATCATTTGGGCAACTCGATTGTATCGGGATTGAGTAATTTTCAAGGAGTGGCTCATCAACCGTGTAATTTAAACGTTATTCAACAATATTTTCTACCTGTTTATATACACAATTCCAGCTATGATATGAAATTTATTTTACAGGCATTGGCACGATTGCAACGAGATGGAGTTGTAGATGGTGCATGGGTAGATGTTTTTTTCTTATAATATCATACCCAAATCGTCTGAAAAGCTGCTGCTCTTAGAATTCAAATGGCAAATAATAGGTAATGATAAATTGTACATGAATAAGATCCAATTTTGTAGACTCCTTTAGCTTCTTCCCCAAATCCCTAAGACAACTCATTGAAGTACAGAAAATTGACTATTTTAATAGTTTCCCCCTCCTTAAGCAACACCTCCTTAAACAGCACTTTCTAGACAGTGAAATGTATGATTTATTAACGTGTAAGGGCATATATCCGTATGAGTACTACAACTCCAAAACGAGGCTTTCTGAGGAACAATTGCCATCCATCGCCTCGTTCTACGATTCACTTTACGAGCGTCAATGCACCACTGTCGACTATGAATTTTCCAAGAGGGTTTGAGCTAAGGGAGGGTGTAAAAATGGATGGGAATATTGTAGATTGTACCTGGCAAGTGATGTATTGACATTGCTGGATATTGTGTGTAATAAGACGGATAAAATCTATGGGGAATTTGGGTTGGGTTTATGTTATTATTTTTCCACTCCTCATTTGGTGATGGATTTAATTCTTAAAATCAGTAAAGAGGAAATAGGCTTGATAACCGACGTGGATCAGCATCTATCTGTAGAGAGATCAATTAGGGGAGGGTATGTTTTTCATGGAGAGCATATCCTTGAAACTGATCCGACTAGACAAGACACCGGTGTAAAATCGGATGCAGTTTTCTTAGATATGAACTCCTTCTAACCGTCGGCAATGTCTCACTACTCTTTGCCGTGTGTAAATTATAAATGACTTAACGATCCTCGTGCTTCATATTTCCCCCATATTGCCAATGATGAGGAGAATGGACCGCGGGGATGGTTTTTTTAAATCGATGGTGAAATACCTGTGGAGCATCATGACTCGGTGAAGGATTTTGTTTTCCCGTGCATAAACAGAGCGGTGACTAGGGACTCTTTGAGTCCATACAATACTTCTAAGGTAGAGGATGGTAGTGTTCACTGGACACCTTCAAAACAAAAACTTATCGCCGAACTTCATCAGAAAGAGAATATCGTTGTACATCACGTTCTTTTGCGGTGGATGGTAGCCAACGGTTTCAACGTCCCAAAAATACATAGAGCCCTCCAATTTGACCAGAAACCCTATTTGAAAACGTTTATTGACACTTTTGTCGGTAAACGTTCCGAAGCGAAAACTAAGGTTGAAAAGGAAATTTTTAAACTCATTTTGAACTCAGCCTTCGGTAAAATGTTTGAAAGTGTACGTAATCGATGTCGTTGTGACGTTGTGACTGACCCAAAAGAATGTGCTCGAATCGTTGCCGATCCAAACTTCACATCATTCACCATCATTGTCTCACCACCTGAATACCACCTAATATCACTTAACCTAGTCTAGCCTAACCCTAAGAGATTCAAAGAATCTCTATGAAAATTACATCTTCCGATTCAGTGTGTTAGAGAATTCCTCGATTTTGATGTTTCAATGTAAAGTTTTTTGTCCCACTACCTGAACACCACTTATTTCCGTCAAAATTTATTTCCTATAGCTTGAAACTATATGGAGTTGCTCAATTTGGACTTTCAAGAGTTCACATCTTCTTTTCCAACTTGGAATAATTCGAAAATTACTAATGGGAAGATAAAAAAATGAAGTCTGGTTTTTCGGTTATTAAAAGGTTTCTTTTTATCTTTCTTGTCCTTAACATATTTATTTTTTATGTTCGTTTCATTGTCCGTCAAAATTTATTTCCTGTAGCTTGACACTTTTTTTTTAGTTTTTCAATTTGAACTTTGTAGAATTCACATCTTCATTTGCTAGTTGCGGGGATAATTCGAGCATTACTAATAGAAAATAGAAAAAACTGTCTTTTTTAAATATGCTCCAAAATTTATTTCTTGTAGCTTGACAGCCTTTACGGTCTTGCTCAATTTGAACTTTGAGGAGTTCACATCTTCATTTACTACTTGTGGGAGTAATTCGGGCATTAATAATAGAAAGATAAAAAAAAAATAAATCTGTTTTTCCAGTTTTTAAATGTTCACCAAAATTTAACCGAATGTATTCTTATTAGTAAAAGGAAAATAAAACTCAAGTTTTTAAATTATCAATTATTTATAATAAATCTGTTTCTTATATTTTTAATAATCAGTTTCAAATATTTTTTAATAAAACTCAAGTTTCTGAAATGATCAAACATAGTTAATAAAGCAGATGTATATAAGGCGTGTGTATTCTTATTAATAAAAAATGAAATGCTTAAAAATTCATATCGGACTAAAGATATACCTTCAAAAGAATTTGTCCCATTCTTCTGTTTTATTCTGTTTCACATATGTCTCGTGACTAATAAAGATTTTTATTGGATTATAAGAGTGGACTAATCTAACACCTTCATAAACATTAGGGATAAATATGATGTTATGTTGTTTAGAGTAACATGCGATAACTTGATACAAATTTCTTTTGCATTTCTACATATATTAAAGTTCACAGTACAACAGAGAGTATCCCCCTATATAGTGAGAGAATTTTGAAAATATATAATCAGTTAATATATTGTTTCTTAGCAAGATGTCGGGTAGAAGAGTTTTTGCACGAGGTTTGTTTCAATTTTGTTGGTATAAGTCATCTAAAATTTCATATGAAAGTTTTTTTTTAATGTAGAAATTTCTGCTTCAATTCCACTTTTTTCTGTATTTAATTGAAAAGCCGAAATGCAGCTAGTATGTTCACATCAAGTTCCTTTTGTTGATGTATTTTTTTGCACTGTGGTGAACTACCAAGCTCTGTCATATCTAATTTTTATCCCTCTTTGAGTGACATGTTAACACTTAGAAAAAAAATAGAAATAAATATTGTAACTCAAGAACGTTCGTTCTTTTTAGTAGCCTAAAATTTCATACAATAGAAACGACCAGGTTATATTTTAATAAATAACTGTCTTTAACAGTGTATCAGAATCATCATTTTTTAGTTAGTTTCAATGATAAGCCCCCCCCACCCCAATTGTTACATCTGTTAACTGCTTTAGCGACAAAGGCCTATAAAATCTTGTCGCCATGCAAAATCATAGCATTTAATAAAACATTTCTAATATTTCTTTATTTAATTTGCAATCCAATATTTTAATAAATAAGTGTCTTTAACGGTGTATCAGAATTATTGTCTTTTAGTTAGGTTCAATCATAAAACTCCCCAAAAAGTTATAACTGTTAACTTCTTTAGCGATGAAAGCCTTTAAAATCTTATCGCCATGCAAAATAGAAATATTTTAATACAAAAATCTAATATATCTGTGTTTAATTTGCTATACAATATTATAATAAATAAATGTCTTAAACGGTGTATCAGAGTTATCATCTTTTAGTTAGTTTCAATGATAAAACTCCTCCAAAAGTTGTAAATGCTAACTGCTTTAGCGATAATGGCGTATAAACTCTTGTTGCCAAAACTGATTTCACTTCCTGTGTAAATTCAAACCCAATCCAACTGACTAGTAATAACACATTAATTTCATTTTGATTAATTTCTAACATAGTGATTTCTATTGTTTCCCATGCAATCAAATTGTTTTCCTAATTCTTCTTTTCTTATTTTCTAAAATTGCGAAACGAGATTATAATTAAAAAAGGCTATGAGTGTTTTGCAGTTACGTTTGCAGAAATTATTCAAAAAGTGCTCCTATGATTAAAAAGAGTTAAAGTAGTAATTTGGTACAACCCCGTGACAAACCTGTCAGTTATGCTCCTCATCCAAAAAATGAAAGCCAGATCAAAAAGAACGACGTATAAAAGCATTGGGTTTTACTCAGATCAAGAACAATAGTGTATAAAAGAATTTAGAAAAGCCCATTTCTAGAACCAAGGTAGATACTTTGTGCTTCATGGTCCCAACTCTTCACAAAATTACCCCATTTTTCAATTCGAAGGGTACATTCTATAATTCGTGCTTCTTCTTCTTTGGCTTATGAAAACGCTCTCCAAACATCACGGTCCTATAAGTATAATAGAAAAATGAAATCTGATGGGTAACTGAAGAACCTTAGTTGAGGGGTAAATATAATAATCAGTTTTTTTCAGTTAGAAAGTATGGTGTCCAAAAATACGATGTTCGTGAGGACCCCAAAAATATATCATATATCCCCCCCGATGGCTATTTGGAAATTTGGCATTTTGGGGGGGATCGCATATTTTATATTGGTAAAACTTTACAAACTAGATAATGCACAGGTGAAGTCACTGGAGGTGAATGAAAATAGGAAGTGATTTATTCAATATTATTTGACTTTATTGAATAAATTTTATAAATCCTTCATTATAATGAAACCGCCTGTTACACGCATTGTATAGTTCACCAAATTGATGTAATTGGTGGAATGGTATTGTAGACTATGGTCCTTGGTTCAAAAAAAACTATAGATCTATAGAATTGTAAATATATACATTTTTATAAATATATATAAAATTTTAAATGATCTAACAGAATACTTCATTGCAGAATTTATCAATGCAAAGCTTCATAAATCTAGCTTATTGAATAATCGAGCCTACATATTCTTTTTCCGTATTTTCACTAGTTCCCTCGCACGTTTTCTCATTGAACTGGAATCTGGTCTAATTAACACACAGTTAAAAAAGTTAACTGTGTATTTTCATTCTGTATTTTTGGTGGGCTATGAATATCACAAAATGTTTGGAGATACATTTGTTCACTCAAAAATGGTTCGATAATGTCATTTGTTTTACTAGGTAATGTAATATTGCTAGAGTGATTGGATCATCATCAGAGTCACTCTGAAATAAGTTATTGGTCTCATTCTCTATCACTGAACCGGTTGAAGTGGGCTCGACATATCCATCGGACAGAATTTCATTCATATCCTCATGGGCATTAAATATCTGATTTACTGTTTGGGAAGTCTTCACTTCCATTGTCCGAATTTTTTTGTTTTGCTTGAAGGATGTTGAAGGGCTTTCCTTAAATATAAATTAAATTTAAGTCATTTGATGTTGAAACGTTGAATTTATAATGAATAGAACATAACTGGAAGAAAGAATAGTGTAAGATCAAAACACTATAACTTATTTTGCACTTGAAAAATTATTCGACTCTATTTCTATTCATATTTCATTTAATGCTACAGTTCTTTACTTTTACTTGAAAAAATTAAATAAATAAATAAATTTAGTCTTGGAAAAGAAGCACTATTCTATTATCTCCCTTTCAACTTTAGCCAGATCAAAAAGAACGGTGTATAAAAGCATTGGTTTTACTCAGATCAAGAACAATAGTGTGTAAAAACATTTTGAAAAGGGCGTTCCTAGTATCAAGGCAGATACTTAATGCTTCATGGTCCCAATTATTCACATAAATATCCCATTTTTTTAAGTTAAACCCTTTTACCACTCTCATTTTGTGAATTATAGAGACCACAGCTGGGGAGTGAAAGCTAGGTCAAGTCACGAGAACTTTTCCCGGGAATTAAGACTTTTTAGTTTCAACTTTTTAGCATACTCCAATGCTTAAGAAAATTTTACGTTAACCAAGCTCCCCAATTGATACTTGTGTATTATACCAACCACAGCCGAGAAGTGAAAGCTAGGTCGCGTCATCCTTAAATAAAAAATTAAATTTAGTTTTTAATCGAGTAACACCCGAAGACGGTGTCAAATAATCTAGTCTCTTTCAATCCATAGAATAATAAAAAATGATTAAATTAAAGCAGTTTTAAAATAAAGTTAAAATATGAAAGCGGCACATGTGCTGTCTCCGTGCCACGTTCTTTACTCTAAAGCTGTTTGTACTTTTAAAAAGCTTCCTATTTTAGATATAGAATCCCTCTCTTAACCTCTGAAAAATTGTAACGCCCCTAACACAAATCTAGTATGCGCCCACCTGGAAACACCCAGCCAGGACTGATGTTTTCTCATTGGCAAAATAATTTATTATTTTTTCTAGAGGCAATAAAATCCAAGAAATTGAAGCTAAGAACATTTGAATATCTTTAAAATTCGACCCTCAAAATAACAACCCCAAGTAAGCGTTTTCTCATTGTCAGACCCCCGCCCCCTCCATTGACATTGCATCATCGCTAAGTGGGTAGAAATGAACTTTTCAAATAATAGGCGATAACACTCACTTACGCACGGCCTCCACCATCCTGTTTCGAATAGATAGTGACCTCTTGAAAAGCGACCAATTACATTTCCCATATGAGAAATATTAATCATAAGCAACGCCATCTCCCATTGCGAGTCAAAAATTCATCATAGAAAGATATGTTGCTAATCTGAGCAGAAATAAAAACATCTTTTTTCGAAAACATTTAGCGTAAATTTAGCAGCCCGGACGGGCTTTTGATGGGGTAGCTGAGTTCTCAGTAGGGACCTCCCCCAAGTCAATCGGCGCGTCCCCAGGCGGATAGTGGAACGCCCTGCAGATATGTAGGGTACCTCATGGGTAGTGAGGCGCGGACCAAGGGGGGACCCAGTCTCTGGGGGTCTTGAAACATAGCTGGAGCACCCTCGTCTGGGGGCCTTAAATTCAGACGGAGGAGGAGGATGACCCCTTTAATGTGTACTGGGCAGGGCCCATCGGCGTATGGATACGTCCCGTCAGTCACAAATCTTCCCCCAGCAATGGGTTAAACTGCTGGTGTTGCAGGACACCGAAAGGGCGCACTATCGGTAATAGATACTGTCGGCCCCTGCTAGGGAAAGAAAGGAGTAGCTTACCGCTGTCCCAAAGCCAGCCAAGAAACCTCTTCTTTAACTTCAATGATGAATATGAATAAGAGATCAAATATGAGAACCAGTGCTACTGCGTCCGGGGTAACCGACGATAATGCGTTAATAGCTACCGCGTCCGGGGCAGCTGACAACTCGACAACCGTGAATCGCGTGAATATATCTACGTTAACAACTCCAGCCCTGAAGGCTATTGTTTCTCCAGACATAACTATGTCAATAGGTACCCTCAACACTAGAACCCTCGCTAAACAAGGAAAAATAGACCTGCTCCTAAGAGAGATAACATGGTACAGCTGGGACGTTATCGGTCTCGTTGAAACCCATCTTCCAGTCACTGGTGAAGAGAAACATGGAGATATTACCCTTCTACTTTCGGGGCGTAATGATAAGAAACATCGACGAGGTGTAGGTTTCCTACTGTCTAATAAAGCAGAAAATCCTTAATCTCCTTAACCCCCATCACGGAACGGGTCATCATGATCCACCTGAAAGATTCACCCGCCAACCTCACAATTATCCAAGTATACGCCCCGGATTCCAGCAGAGACGACGAAGAGTCTGAAAACTTCTATCTCCAGCTTCAAAGTCTAGTTGAATCTGCCCCTAAAAAGGAAATAATCTTTGTCATTGGTGACTTCAACGCCATCGTTGGAAACAACCGCACAGGACACGAAGGATGTAATGGGCAAATTTGGACATGTAAAAATGAACAGAAGAGGAGAACGCCTTATCGAATTTTGCAGAGACAGCGATTTAGTCATTACAAACACACTGTTCAAGCACAGACCTCGCCGTAAGATATCCTGGACCTCAAGGGATGGAAAAACAAAAAAATTAATAGACTACATCCTCGTGTCCAGACGTTTGAAAACGTCCGTCCTAAACACAGTCACGCTAGCTGGTGGTGACTTTGACAGCGACCACTCGCTTGTCATGTCAAGGCTCAAAACAAGACTTAAAACAGCATCAGAGTTGTCTAAGAAAACCCCCAAATTTCGGGTAGATATACTGAAAAACG
This sequence comes from Artemia sinica, assembly GCA_027921565.1. Lineage (NCBI taxonomy): Eukaryota > Metazoa > Arthropoda > Branchiopoda > Anostraca > Artemiidae > Artemia > Artemia sinica. The sequence continues at coordinate 27,972,067 of CM051273.1, read as the reverse complement.
AGAACACACGTATGACCTCTATCACCATTCTATCCGAAAAAATTTCGGAGCTCACGTCTAGCTCTCCACCTATCCTGTCTAAGGAAGATATTGACAACCTGGTGACTAGCAGCGCAAATATCATATGTGATGTCGCTCATTCCACACTGGGTACCCAAAAAACATTCAGAAACCTTGGATAACAGACGAGATCATCTTGCTCTGCGACGAAAAGAGCCAACTCACGAACAAGCAAGATAAAGAAAGTAGGGACCGATACAAGCAACTCAAACGAGCTGTTGAGAAAACCATCAGACGTACTCATCGAGCTTTTATTAAAGAAATACGTGATCAATGTGGATCGGCCTTCAAGAAAGGAGACCCCCCACTACATGTATAGAAGAGTGTGGGAATTGGCCAAAAAGAAGGACATCAAAGCGTGTTCCCTTCTGGACGAACATGGAAACCAAATACAATTCACAGACAGAATCCGCTCTCGATGGAAAAACCATCTTAAAAATAAACTCAATCTGTACATCCACCCAGATCCAACAATTCTCGACACTTTCCTCATAACCTCTACAGATCCAAGTCCTCCCCCTCTTCACTCTGAAACAGAGGCAGCTATCAGAGACTTGAGAACAAACAAAGCTGCCGGCCCCGATGGAATCCAGCCCGAACTACTGAAAGTAAACTGCAAACCACTCCTTGACCTTTACCACAAAATTGCCGCAGCTGCTTGGGAAAAATGTCACTTCCCCTCACCCTGGTGCGAAGCCACGATAATCCCCCTGCATAAGAAAGGCTCTAAAGCTGTCTGCGACAACTACCGCCCAATAAGTCTTACCAGCCACGCAATAAAAATCCTCACAAGAGTCATGCTCGGGTGTATACGAGCCATTTCCTCAATGGTCATTCCGGAATGCCCAACCGGCTTCCGACCTAATAGATCAACAATTGATCAGATATTCACTGTTCGGCAGACCATGGAAAAGTATAGCGAACTTGGCCGCAGCATCTACCACCTTTTCATAGACTTTAAATAAGTTTTCGATCGGATATGGAGAGAAGGTCAATGGCACATCCTTCTTCACTTTGGCATCCCATCCAACCTTATCTTGCTGATCAAAGACATGTATAAGAAGTTCAGTAGCCGTGTTATGACTGGAGAAGGACTTACCGTGAGCTTCAAAACCTCTACCGGAGTACTTCAAGGTTGCCTAATATCACCGGAGCTGTTCAATCTCTTCCTAACTGCAGCCCTTTCAATCACAGACAACCCACCCGGCACCCTTGTCGGAGTAGTGGTGATAGACAAACTAGCATATACTGATGACATACACCTAATAGCCGAGTCCCTTCAAAATCTACAACCTCAGGCTAACAGCGTTCACTCGTCCACCAACCTCTTCGGGATAACAACCAACTCAAAGACATCAAGAGACGCCTGACACTTGCGAACTCCAGTTTTAAAGCTCTGATGCTCATCTGGAGGAATAAGAGCTTAACAACAACTCTCCAAACGAGACTGTTCTACTCCCTCATTATTCCGATCGCCATCTATGCCTATGAATCTTGGACGCTTAAAACAGACGACCAATGCCGCCTAGCTGCCTTTGAAACCAAGTTCTTACAACGCATCGCTGGTATCACCAACCACGACAGAATCTCAAACTCCAAGTTTTTCCATAATCTGAAAGTCAAATTTACAATACTGGACAAAATAAAACTACAACAACTCAAATTGCTTGGACATACCCAACGCATGGCTAGCACTCGTCTCCCGAAAATAACCTTCGATGGACGAGTACACGGTTCTCGCCCCAGAGGTCGCCATCCGAAGAGATGGAAAGAAAACTTCTCATCCTACAACCTGCCACAATTCTGCCACCTGGCGAACAACAGAAGCACCTACAGGAGGCATATCAATAAGCTGGTTAAAGAAGAAGCAGCCCCAAAACGACCTTCGAGGACGGATGGGAAATAAGTCAAGTAAGTCAGTCAATAACTATCTTTTATACCTGCCTACGGAAGCGATCAAATCACACTGAAGTATTAGCGGTTAAAGGAGGTGCGACATATAGTGATTAAAGAGTTGACGTGTGCTAATTTACCCTATAGCTAGAATACAGCAAGTGTATTAGAATCACAAAAAGAGGCTATTTTATGCTTTTAAAACGAGTATAAACGATGTGTGGGGGTTTTATAATCCCAATATAGACCAGTGAAAACTTAATACCACACAAAATGGTTTGTTTTAATTTAAAAAAAATTACTCACATGTACTCTCTTAGAATTAAACAAAAAATTAAACTCCATTAAACAAGAAATGAGTAAAAATAAAATCAAATAATCTACGAAGCGTGAAACTACCGCAAAGCAGCATCGATAAATAAATAAAACCCAAGACGAACAGAAATTACAAAAAAAATAACCGAGTCAAACTCAAAACAAGCAGAAATTAACATAAGTTGGGCTCAAAACCCCTATGCCTTCCCAAGGCCAGAACATAATTTGCGCTTTCCTGAAAAAAAATAAATGTTTTTACTTTTATAACTTTCATAAATCAATTAATCTTAAAATTTTGATTGCTAAATATCAGTATATGCATATTAACCTGACAATGCACATTCGTTTGTATTTTTTTTCAGTAAAGTGCAAATTGCTCATTTTTTTTAATGGAGTTCTTTACTTTTCTTTGAAGAACTTGTTTTCTGGAAAAAGTTTTTTTTATTTAATTTCTGTTCTTTTAATATTGACATAGTCGTTTTAGAGAAAAATAAAATAATACTTTAAATCTTTTCTTTTTGTCTAAGACTTTATAGTTTGGCCTGCTATTTGTATGCTGGAGAAAAATTTTCAGCAATTTTAAACAACATACACCCTTTTAAAAATTTGGCCATAAATAGTAGTGTTTAGTTTCGTTTCATACCTCCTCTAGTTGACCTGAAATGGAAAACTTGATACCATTCGCAAAAAAAATCTGCTTACTTTCAGTAGAAAGGGGGGTCCGACTCGTGACGGGGCTCCATATATGGGCATAGAGTCCCTAGGGAGAATACGTTTCCGAGAAATTGATTGCGTAATCGAAGTGGGTCAATGACCTAAATTTCCAAAGGCCGATTTATTTGTTGTTGTTGATGTTTTGGCCAAGTGCACGCTCGGGGCGAATGTTAAGATCCAGGAATAGAAAACAGGATCATGTGTTTCCTTCTCAGCCAATCAGAGACTCGGATACATCTCCCCTTCTCAGCCAATCAGAGACTCGGATACATCCCCCTTGTCAGCCAATCAGAGGCTCGCTTACATATGGATTTCCCCATTACATCGCAGATCTTCCTTGATATAACGGACATGCATTGTGATTAAGCATTCAGAAAGTATTTTGACACAGTTGAAAGAACAAGAATGGATATTATTGATGAGCTTGAAGCATTGGCAGCCTCAATTTACCATGTAAGTACATTTTCATTTTTTATTTTCAAAATAAAATTATTTTCATTGGTCACCCTCCAGTATATTTAGGAAAGTCCCCCCCCCAAAAAAAAAACACACCACTATGCTATCTTTATACTCGATAGAAAACGTAAAAGGTGTTCTTTTTACTACCTAAGCCCTCCTCAAACCCCCCCCCCACTGTTTTTACAACGATAATTCTGGCAATAGAAATAATTCTTTTTCGATAAATTCTTGCTTTTCTGTACTGTGATTTAAAGTGTCCACTGACTTCTGTCAATTCTTAAGGCATTATGCCGCTCTCTTTGACAAAAGGCTCCTTGCAAATAGTTTTGTCACCCTTTTCCTGTTTGTTTACATTAGCTGGTTTTAGGCAATCTAGGTTTTCAATTCTTTTTACGTATTTCTGTGTTTGTCTGAAAATAGCGGAGAACTAATTTTGTCTGCAAAATTAGCGATAGATATTTAGGACATTGGAATTCTATATTCTATGTAAGAGCGAAACATGTTATTCTCCAAAAATAATTGCTAACAATATTTTTATGACATTGCTGAAAAGAGGGGGGGAGGGGTATTGTTTTTCTCCATCAAATTAAAACAGTTTTCCAGACAATTGCAATAATTAAGCGCAGGCCTATACAATCTCTATTTGGAGAAGTGAAACGCATTATTTTCAAATTAAGGTCTAACAATATATTTAGGACATTGGTGAAAGGGGGAGGGGGCCATGCCTCAATTCTATCGCCATCATTGTAAAATGAAAAACAAAACTGTTTCTTCGCGTTAGGGCAGTAAGAGGACCGAGGGTTTCTAAGAAAAAAAAGATAGCTTTATTATGTGTACATTTACATCCAAGATTGTAATTTAGGCCTATAAGCTGCTAGGCTAACAATCTTTTTTCTATTTTAAAGACCTATAGATTGGAAACATTTAAAAAATTTTCTCAGCAAGGTAAAAATAGGGGCATTTCTTGCAAATTTTACATTTTGCTTTGCTTTTGGCGTAGGGGGGCTTTCTTTGCGATAAATGCGTTCTAGACAAAATTATGGTTAGTGTGGGTGGGGATACTAATTTTCCTTCTTTAAAAAAGGGGGAAATTATTTTGATACTACTTTTTTCTCTTCTTTTTTAAGGCCAATTATGAAGAATGTATACCCCCTCCCACTAAGAGAGCGAAAGAGGACGAGACAGCCCCCGTACAACGGAGGGAGATGGATGGAGCATCCAAAACCGTATCCTCTCCGCAAACTTCGAGGCCTGTGGTCATAAGACATGGTGGTCCCACTCAAACCGCAAACCAATCTACCCAAGCCCGTGATATTGCTAGTCCATCCACTAGCAGGAAATTCAAAAGTGAATGGGCAGCTTCCTACATGATGGCGAGTCCCGCTCCAGGTAAAGTCGCTGCCCCACCAACACAAGGTCCGCCGATGGTACAGCATGCTTCGCCTGGGCCTTCGGGCATTCAAATACACCCGGAATTGGCAAATGTGAGCATTTTTTGTTACCTATCTTATAGAAATATCTAAAAACAAATCTATTTTTCAACCTAATATAAACTTGTCTCAGAGATATTAAAATATTAACCCCTCGCCCCCAACCATTGTTTTAAATTTTTCTGCTCCCCCCTCCCTCAGAGATATCTAAATATAATGTAATTTTTTTGCTTGCTTGTCAAAAGAAACCGCTCTTTTTCTAATCTTTGCTATTTTCTCTGTCCCCACTGTTGCTATCTCTTCGATATCTCATAATAATATTTTTAGGTAATTTCTAGTTTACTGCTATCTCTCCACTATGAAACTCAAAATGCTATTTTTCACAATTGAATATTATAGTTTTAAGAGAAGGACAGAGATTATCCCATTTATCTATTGCACATATGGATTCTAATTTGCGTAATATTTTTGACAGCTTTCAACCTTACAACTTGCCAAGATTTTAGGGGAAACATTCAATATGAGTTAACGGTTTCCCATTTAATTGTATTTTCCTGCTGAACAGTCTTGGAACAGAACCTACGCGGCTGACAATAATTAAGCTAATGAGTCCTAGACAACCTGTTGGGAATTAGAGAGAAACGACTTATGGTCTAACAATATTTTTTTTTGACATTATGTAAACGGCTGGGAGCCGCGGTGGCGGTCGGGAAGCGCCGGTGGGCCCGAAAAGCGCTGCGGGAAGTGCCGCGGGAAAGTGCTACGGTGGCCCGCTGGGCCGGCTCGGAGGGGGAGCATTAAATATTGGAAATTGAGGGGGGAGTTGTTTGAACAAAATCAAATTGTCAATTCTATGTAAAGCGTTTTAGATAGTAAATATCTTATATTAAGTTGGAAATTGGAACTTTCAGAAGATCGATAGAGTAGGGAACAGTGAATTAACCAAATGCTACTATGTGCATACTGCTACTACTACTACTACTACTAAGCGCGTTTTAAATAATGCGTAAATTTTAAAAATGGGGTGATTTGAACACTTTGAAAATAAGCTATTTTTCATTTATAGGTTGGACCATTGGTACCATATTCCATGTCGCCGTCCTCATCAGTTGGAGAAGGAGAGGACGTACTAATGGGGCTCCCTAACAGTTCACCATGGAGCGACTCTGTACTGGAAATTCCAGATAATATTGAAGACTTTTTAAATGATTTTTTCAATGTAGATAATAGCACAATTGAGCAGGGGGAGTTGAGTCAAAATACACTACAGCTTTTGGACGATTTTACCCGGGATTTAACAGGGAACCCTCCCCCTACTGATAACCTACTCCCACTTCAAACAAATGAAATTGTTTCCCATGCCCCAAATATTGAACAATGTGGAGGGAGTGTTAATAATATACAAGAGGGGAGGGGGTAATGTCCAATTGACAACATTTCCAGATTTTCAATTATCTAATACAATTTTAAATGCAATAGTTGTTTACACTGCGACTTTTGGGGATCCGTTTAATTCACTTATGGGGGAAATTTTGTGTTTGACCCCATAGAAATTGTGCCTGACTATGTAGATAAAATTCGTGCACTGCTGGAGAACCAAATTCAATTATGGGGAGAGGGGGGGATTCAATTAAGGTTTCTATTGTTTTAAAGGTGTTTTATTTAAATGAGGGGAAAAGCGAAGTTTACCATCACTATATACACTCCGAAATGCGTTTGATTTATCCGAATTTAGAAAATTTTGAGAGTGTTTTTTGCGAGTGTGTAGGTCAAATTATTGCGCATCTCGAGAACTTTAACGAAAATGGGAGCGGCTCTGTAGTTCTTTATGTTGAAAATTTAAGTGTGAATATTTGTAAATTTAAGAAAGATTTTATTTTAAGAGGGGGGCATAGGGATAAGGGTACAGTTTTAAAATTTAATCCAGATCTAGAAGGTTGTAAAGGTGTCCAGTGGATCTGTTTTGAAACAGGTCAAAAATGTTTCAAGTATGCTTTCCTCATATCAGCATTTCAGCCTCTAGCAGATGACGCTACCAAGACGAATTTAGACGATTGGGCTGTACATGGGAAGAAAGGGTCCAATTTTCCCATTGTAGATTTCACTTGTTTAGAGGGAAAATACCCAGTAACGCTAAGATCCATTGATATTTTTGAAAGGGCTAATGCCCATTTAAATATTGGCGTTACTGCGGTTCAGTATGAAACTGAATTTGAAGATGGGGTTCGTTTATAAAAGAAGGGGGTGGTTTTCCCTGTAAGGGGCCCGTCAATTGAATTAGTCAAACACTGGGTTTGGTTGTTGTATACACCACTTAGTGACCTTGCCAATTCAATTGGCCATTTTAACCCTATTACAGACATCAGTAGAGTTCTGGGGGAGGGTAGGAAAAGGGGGGAACGTTTCTACTGTCCAACATGTCTGTCACAATTCCGTAGTGATATAAAACTACGGGATCATATGAAGCATTGTAGACGGCATGGCTACCAGACAGTGGAAACGGTTTCAGGGGATAGGGCCATTTTACGTTTCAAAAATTTTCAAAACACCCTCCTCCAGTGCAACAAAATATCTTTGGATTGTGAAGCTAAGCTGGTGGAGGTGAACGATCCTCGATTTCCAAACTGAATCAAAGAACATCAAGCTATTGCAGTGTCCTATGCCCATGCTCAAAGAGACAGTTCTAACACCATGCGGTTGTTAGAAATAGTAGAAACATTGGATGAGGGGGAGTGCATGGTCAAGGCACTGACTAAACTAATTGGCACGGCTAATGGTGATATTTCTCGTTTGAGAAATACCCATTATCCAATGGTGCTGTCTGCATAGGATCGTCTCTCGATTAAAAATCAAAAATATGTTGGGTTTGTAAGGGGGAGTTTGTAGAGGGGGATAAGGGGACTAAACGGAAAAGAGGGGGGAGGGGGAAAGTCAGAGACCATAATCACTTGTGGCAGGAAATATCCTCTGGGGGTAGTAATTTTAGAGGGGTAGCGCATCAATCGTGTAACTTAAATGTTAGCCAGCAGTTTTTTATTCCAGTTTTTATTCACAACTCAAATTATGATTTAAAATTTATTTTACCGGCACTGGCACGTATGCACAGGGAGGGAGGGGGAGTAGACAGTCCATGGGTAAATAATTCATTTACCTATAACATTATTCCCAAATCGGCCGAGAAGTTGTTGCTTCTCGAGCTGAAATGGCAGGTAGTAAATAATGGGCATACGTGTTGGAATAAAATCAGGTTTTTAGATTCTTTTAGTTTTTTTTCCCAAGGAATTGAGTCAATTGATTCAAGTGCAGGAAAGCGACAATTTTGATAGCTTTCCCTTGCTTAAACAGCACTTTCCAGACAGTGAAATGTATGACCTATTGACCTGCAAAGGTGTATACGCATACGACTATTACTGTTCTGGCGCTCGCTTAAGCGAGGTGAAACTACCTCCAATTGAAGCTTTTTACAATTCACTCACCAGTAGTGAATGCACAGCCGAGGAATATGAGCTTGCCAAGAAGGTGTGGTCTAAGGGGAATTGTAAAAATGGGTGGGATTATTGTAGACTGTACTTGGTCAGTGACGTTTTAACTCTGTTGGATATAGTCTGTAAGAACACAGACCAAATCTATTCAGAGTTCGGGTTAGATATAGGCTACTATTTTTCCACACCCCATTTGGTGATGGACTTGATTTTAAAAATTAGTAGGGAGGAAATAGGCCTAATCACCGATGTAGATCAACACCTTTTTGTAGAGCGTTCAATGAGGGGAGGGTATGATTTTCATGGGGACCGCGTCTTGTCAACCGATCCGAGCGGACAAAACACCGGTGCAATGTCAAATGCAGTGTTCTTGGACATGAACTCATTGTACCCCTCGGCAATGTCTCGCTACTCTTTGCCGTGTGGCAACTATCAATGGCTTGAGAATCCTTGTGAGTTCCCCGACATTACCACCGTCGAGGACAATGGGCCACAAGGATGGTTCTTTGAAATTGACGGGCACATTCCACTGCCGCTTCATGATTCAGTCAGAGATTTTGTTTTTCCCTGTATCAATCGACCCGTGAGCAGGGACTCATTGAGCCCCTACAATCGATCATTGGTTGAGGATATGGGGATGCACTGGACCCCCTCTAAGCAAAAACTGATTGCTGATTTAGACCCTAAGGAGAATATCGTTGTTCCCCATGTGCTTTTGCACTGGATGGTGAACAATGGTTTCAATATCACCAAAACACATAGGGTCCTGCAGTTCAATCAGAAACCATATTTAAAAACGTTTATCGACACTTTTGTTGATAAACGCTCTAGGGCAAACTCCAAGGTAGAGAAGGAAATGTACAAACTCATTCTAAATTCAGCGTTTGGCAAAATGTGTGAAAGCGTACGTAACAGATCTCGCTCTGACGTCGTGACTGACCCTCTAGAGTGTTCACGAATTATTGCCGATCCTAATTTTATATCGTTCACGAGCATAGAGACTGGCATGGTTCTTCTACACAGGAAAAAGCGAAATGTGGTACTGAACAAGAATATAGCAGGAGGTAGTTCAGTACTAGAAATTTCCAAGAAGCTCATGTTGTTGTTTTTTACAATGTGTACAAGGTGCAATGGCCACGGATGGGGGAGGTTCAAGTTTACTATGGGGATACAGATTCTCTGCTGTTAAAGGTAAATGGGACCGAAGATTTATTGGGTGATCTAGAAAAGGGGGAACACGTCAGCTCGCGAATGGATTTCACCAACTGGAATTCATCCCTCTACCCAGAGTTGGTGAAACGTCAAGCCCCCAACCAACTATTAATGTTAAAATCAGAGACGGGGAGTGATTTGATATCCAGGGGGGTGTACCCAGGTCCTAAAGTTTATTGCGTTAAAACTCATAATGGGAATGAAAAGCAGGCGTGTAAAGGGGCGCCTACACATTTTGTAAAGAGCAATTTCAACATGAGCGTGTACAGAGACTGTGTAGAAAGTAGCCTAGTGTCGAGAGCACAAGTGCTTGCAATTCGCTCTCTACAGTATAGAAATTATTCTGTAAGAGTGGAAAAAAATGCAATGTCGTGTATATCCGACAAAGTCTATGTGCTCGAGAATGGTGTGAGTGTCCTGCCTCATGGCCACTACCGTATTTCAGACCGAGTTGAATGCATAGACTATCGCAATCAACTTGGTCTGGATAAATTAACCTAACCAACTAACCAACTAACCAACTAACCTAACCACCACCAACCCGTTCATAAATTAACTAACCCAATCTAACCCAACCTAACCTGTAGCAGTGACGACAACTATTGTACAGTTTTTTTTCCACCGCGGCTCCCGGGGGTGGGGATGCCCTTCCCGCGGCTGGCTCCCGGGGGGGGGGGGCGCCCGCAGCTCTCGGGGGTTGGGGGGTCCCGCCCGCGGCCGGCCTTCGGCCCCGTGGCCCTGGGGGGTGGGTGGGGGGGGGGAGGAGGGGACCCCACTTTTAAATTCATAATGTTCAACTGTGCTATCAATTTTCAAGTGTTGTTTTCAAGTGTTGTTTTCAAGTGTTGTTGTACATAAAAGTGTTGTTGTTGTACAGAAAAGTGTTCATGTTGCTGGACAAAAAGTTTTTTTAAAGACAATAAGTGATGTTCTTGCTGTTGATGGACAAAAAGTGGTTTTATTTATGTTGTCCTTAAAGTGTCATTTTTATCATTGTTCATGTTCATGTTGAACAAATAGAGTTTTCATGTTGAAAATAAATGACCATGAAATATTGTCAGGTTCTTGTTGTTGTTGTTGTTCATGTTGAACAAATAGAGTTTTCATGTTGCAAATAAATGACCATGAAATATTGTTGTTGTTCTTGTTGAACATAAAGTGTTATTCTTATCGTTGTTCATGTTGAACAAATATAGTTTTCATGTTGCAAATAAATGACAATGAGATATTGTTTTTTGTTGTTGTTCTTGTTAACGTAGATAGATCTATGGGAAAATTATTACTACTACTACTTATTCATTGGAAACGTATGATTTACAGTTAGTTGTAGTCCGACTGTTGTCAACAGCAGCAGCAGCAGCAGCATGTATCAATTTAAAACACCCTTCAGATCGTTTCTGTGTGGTCCCTCAATATCGGGGAAAACAACACTTTTAGCTAAAATAATTCAAAATTGCGATAAAATGTTTTTGGAAAAGCCGAAAAAAATCTACTATTGCTATAGCATTTGGCAGGAGTCCTATGATCAAATAAAAGCTATTGCCACAACCATACCAATACAATTCATACGGGGACTTGATGTTTTCAATAGTATTGAATCGAACTTGTGGCTGATTATTGATGATTTGGCTGAATCCATTGAACAGTTCTCACAGGAAATGCTACAACTGTTCACCGTTCGCTCCCACCATGAACACATTTCCATAACCCTAGTTCTACACAATCTGTTTCAGCAGAGCAAATGTTTGCGAACCCTTGCATTGAATTGCACCATCTATATTATCTATCGAGTTGTTCGTGATTCTAGCTCGCTAATAACTCTCAATAAACAGATATACCCCGGCGCCCCTAAATTTCTGCTGTCAGCGTACACTCAGGCGACTAATAAACCCTACGGTTACATTTTGTTGGATCTTAATCAGAGCACGCCCGAGGATCTACGTGTAGTCACCAACATTTTCAACAATGAAATTACAGTATATCTTCCGGTGAACAGTAGAAAAGGCTATTAGTTGACGTTATGACACTGAAGAAACTACACGAACAACGGTATTTATTTTCCGTTTTAAGCACTTCAAAACCCTTGCTTAGGAAAGCCATACTCAAACATGGTGTTGACAATGATTTCATTAATCTAATATCTGAACTTTGTGCAAATTTAATCGAGGGTAAAGTTCAACTGCCAGAAGGTGTTAGACAACAGACAAAGCAACATCGTTCCACTGTACGCGCCTTGGCTTGTAAAAACAAGGGAAAAAATTTTAAAAGAAAACGTCTCCTTCAAGCGGGCGGTAGCTTTTTCACATTCTTACTGCCATTAATTGCAGGACTTGTAAACAGTTTTCTCTAGATGGCAAAACCCTATAAATTGACACCATTTGAACTTGTCCTCTCGCCCGTCGAACATTTTGAAGACAATCTAAGCAAATTCATTAATGATGAGAATATTGCCGATGACAAAAAACTGCTTTTACTTCAAGATGCATTGCGACGTGTTGACAAACATAAACCTTATCGTGAGAGACCCACCGCCGTCGCCGATCCCTCTAAACAGGAAACATCTCCTCAAGATTCTGCACAATCAAAGGAGAAGGAATTGAATTCGAGTGTATCGAAAATTGGAAACCTATTGCCAGTGACCTATCGAGAACAGAGTAAAAGAGTATTATCTTATCTCATGTTTGAAACTGGTGGTGATCAAGTTCAAGTCGATAGCACAGGGAAACAAATTATAATTCAGGGAAAAAGTTATAATCTAGTTGATTTAATTTGTGATATGGTGACGAATCGTAAAGGACTTTTATCATTTGACAATAATCTATACACCTTTCTAAGTGTATCAAACTTTCCCAAAAGTCTTATTGGCAATAAGCAAATTCTAAAGAAACTAAGAGAATATAGTCCTCCAACAACACCAACACCATTTAATAAAGAAGAAGAAGATTCAATATTTCAAAATACTAGCAGCAGGAGCAATGATTTTACAACATCTGTGGCTGCTAGTCAAAAGCGAAGACGAATAGATTCACCCTCCAGTGTGCAAAAGGGGAGTGGACATTACACTACGTGCTTACGTTCAAAATGGATGAAGTTCTGAAAGGTGTCTATGAGAATATTGGTGAAGCGGGAAGTTTAAGTTCTCCCAAAACACTTTCTAAAGTTGTCTCCGGCAGCACATTGAAAAAAGCAAAAGAGTATCTAGAGAATGAACCGAGTTACACACTGCACCGGAATCACAGGCTTCTTGGCAAACAATACCGACAAACTAAAGCCTTTTCCCTCTGCATGTAATGCAAACGGATCTTTTAACTTTAGACGCAGTTCAACGGCGTCACAATGCACCCAACAAATATATTCTGGTGGCAATCAGTGTCTTTAGTGGCTATTCCTATGCCATTCCATTACGGTCAAAGAGAGGTGTCGAAGTTGCTCAGGCCATTGAAAGTATTCTTGAACAGGATTCATATAAAAAAAATTCAATCGGATCGTGGCAGTGAATTTGTTAATTCCCATGTGCAAAAGGTTCTATTGAAATATAATACAACACTTTATCATAGTCACAGCCCGATAAAGGCTGCATTGGCTGAACGATTAATAAGAACGATTCGTCTATTAATTTCAAGATATTGTACACTGAAAAATACACCGGCTTTTATTCATGATTTAGATAAAATCATGTGGATATACAACCATCGACCTCATTGATCTCTGTCCAACTCAAGCCCTCGGGAAGTTCATTATAGTGAAAATACATTTGATGCCTTTCTAAAGCAATATTCCAATGGTGAAAAAGAAAAAAAAATGTGAAGAAGAAATTCAATGTTGGTGATACTGTTCGAATTAATAGAACCACCAATACTTTGAAAAGGGGAATTATTTATGGAGCACTGAACTTTTTAAAGTGTCCAAAATCCTGGACACCGAACCCACGACATATCGACTGCGAAACACCAAAGATGATGAGATTCTCGGCGGTTTTTATGAATATGAATTGCAAAAAGTTAGAAACACTAGTGAAATTTATCAAATTGAAAAGATATTAAAGAGTCGTACTCGTAGGGGCAAGAGATGCAAGAGACAGTTGCTTGTTCGTTGGCTAGGATACAACTCAGATTTTGATTCTTGGATCAGTGCTGAAGATATTAACAATGCCCAATGATTTCTATGTGACTTTCATGTCCAATGTTTCTGATCTTCTCTACAATGACTTGAATAGAACAAGTGATTTCTGGACGAAACTCTCCCCCACCATCAAATTCGACGGTGCGTATGAAGTGGCTCTTGTCGACTGTATTCTCAAAAGTACCTACGACATCCTGAGAAAAGATCGTAAATATGATATAAAAATTAGACCCTATGATTGGCCGCCACCACCTTCAGGTGATCAAGAACAAATTCAAAAAATCAATTGGATGAATTATCCATATATTGAATTACCCTACGAGGAACTCACCTGTATGAATGATTTATGTCGGTCTATTAATAAAAGAATTTCCACTCGTAAAAAAGGAGCTTTTCATTTCAACTATTCAAAGGAGGAGGGTAAGATCTATATTAGTTCACCTATTGCCGATGAAAAGGTTATTCTCAATGATAACCTAAAGGATGTTCTTGGCTTTAAGCTCAATATAATCAATGGTAAAAGTGCCGGAAACACTAATTTCATTTTTGCTGACTACCCGCCTGCCTTCTCCACGGACACTTGTATATTTCTCTACGCTTCATTTGTGGAAACATCTCGGGTTGGTAATTCAAATGTTCCCCTCCTACGAGTTCTTGAACGAAAAACCAATCAAGAACATATTCACCACTACAATATAAAGCATCTTCAGTATATTCCCGTAAACACTTCCTATTTGGAACTCTGTCAGTTAACACTAAGAACTGAATTAGGTGATCCGATAGTAATTTCAAAAGGTTTGGCCGTGATTACATGCCATTTTCGTCCCATCGTTCAACAACAAGATGTCTAATAGAAAAGGGGTATTCACTTGTCCTGATATTGACTGCTATGTTAATACTCTTGGCCCAAGACAACAGGGCAATGGAATGGACTATTACAAAGATCGCTCGTCAATGTCTGGCTACGGTCTTGGCAGTTGGTTTGCTAAGCTCTTTCGCTCTGCACTACCACTGGCTAGAAAATATCTTGTACCGGCTGCGACAGATTTTGCATCCTCTACACTATACGATTGGGGCTCTGGCAAGGATTTTAATAAAAAGTGCTTCTGACAATCTCAAGTCCAATGCGCGAACCCTTGGCGAGAGATTAAAACAAAATGGAAAAGGTTTAAAAAGGTCAAGAAACAATGCATCACTCATCAGTCTCCACTCAGGTCAGAAACGAAAGACATCACCACTCTTGTCAAAGAAAAGAAGGAAAAAGCCGACACGTAGTGTAAACAGAAGAAGAAGCCCCAGGAAGAGAATTGTTAGATCGAAATTAGATTCCTTCTCTTAAGATGTCCTACCTACCACATAAGGATTCTCAACCTTCAATCACCTCATCATTGAATCTATTCAATGCAGAAAATGTAGATGTGAGTGTCAAGCATGGATACTATGAACAATTTTATCCTCAACAACCCCTCTCCGATAATATCCACTTTCAAATTTATTCCAATGAAGACTACTTTATGGACATGTCTTCAAAATTTATAGATTTACAAATGAAAGTACGGAAATCCGATAATACAATGCCAATTCGGGCCGATGGAATATCCTATGAAAATTGTATATTACATAATTTATTTCGTCAAATCAGTGTCTACATCAATGGCACGCTGGTGAGCACAAGCAACAATCTCTCAAATTATACAAGCTATATGCAATTAATGTTGATGACACCCAAGTTATACAAAGAATTGAGAGGCACCTCCAATGGATATGAATATATTACTAATACTGATAGTACAGATGCACTTAAAAATGCTACAACTAGTGAATTATATCTAGTTGGAAAAATATATCATGAAATATTTAATATACCCCAATGGCTGCCGCCCAATGTTAAAGTGGATATAAAACTGACGCTTGCACCCTCCAATTTCATATTGAGAAAATAACTTGCTGCCAATCCTGATGTAAGTCTCTCCCTCACCTCGGCAATACTTCATGTACGCAAACAACAGGTCATGAGTTCTGTTGCTTTGGCAGTGGAAAAACTGAGAGCCAATAGAAATAATATTAAACTACTTGTTCCTCATACAATCACCAATCAACGCCATATTGCCATGGGCTCACGCACCTTCACCGATTCATCCTTTATCAATGGTGAAATTCCGTCAAAACTCGCTTTGGCATTTGTAAAAAGTGCCAGTGCAATAGTATCGTGGACTGGATGTCCACATAAATTCGAGATGTTTGGACTTTCATCTCTTGTGTGCAAAGTAAACGGTATCCCACTCTACAATCTATCTTCTGACAAATCCTATAGAACATTGTATGAGTTGACCATGCAAACCCTAGATCATGACTCTCAACTATTTGAAAATTGTATAACCGAAGAAATGTTTGCTAAAACACATGGTATCATTGTACTGGATTTGTCTGGCACACAGGATATGAGTATAGTACGTACGGGAAGTGTGCGTTTAGAGTGTACATTTGCCGACCCATTGGCTGAGAGTATTGCACTAATCTCACTAAATCAATATGAAACCTATTGGGAAATCACTCCCGAAGGCAGTGTGCTACTAGACTTGGCGCCATGAACACCAGTCAAATAATCAATGTATTTAATATGGACCCCTCCATGTCCCAGTACAAATCCTAATGTCTACCCTCGGACTTTCTTGGAAAAATTCAAAGTGTCAACAATACCTTAATTATTGTTAATAGCAGTCCATCGACTGTGCACACGGGTCATTGGCTGTGCATCTTTCAAACAATGAAGACGATTGAATTTTTTGATCCTCTTGGTCTACCCTATACATTCTACACACCCCACATCAGCAACTATATTGAGAGCAGTGGGAAAACTATTGTTCAAAATTGGAAGAGGGTGCAGGATCTAACGACTAAAAGCTGTGGCTTCCATGCACTACTATATTTTGTGTTCCGATGTCGCGGCTATACTTACAAGCAGTTTCTCCACATTTATGGTGACAATCCTCGTCTGAACGACTTTCTAGTGGAAAATATCCTCTCAGACCTGTACAGTATTGATTTCAGTGCCCTAAGAGTAAAGTGCTTTAAAAATGTTTGTGAATTTGTTTATTAATAAAATGCATATATATATATATATATATATACAACAATGTCTTTAAATCTTCACTTTAGGTTTCTTCTTCTTCTTCAGTGTATAGGCAACTGTCGTGAACCACTAATGCTGGTAAATCATTTGGATTCACTGTATATTGATCTTGATTGACTGCAAAGTCAGGGTCACATTTTCTACAGTACAATGTAACTTCACTCTTGTCATATCTTTTTGTATAGTCAATGATGCTATTTGCATTCATATTATGAAATTCGCGAGTTTCAATCTGTCTATTTGAAGCAATATCACATACAGTGTTTTCAAATGGTAAATCACATTCGGTAACTGCCAAATAAAATTTACTTGGTTTATAGTCATAACGGGCAGTATCGTCACAACGATGACGTAAAAACCAAATTGTCTTGTTACCCCAACAGTTGAATCGTAGACCAGATTCCTCTTCCCAGAATAATTTAAATCCACGACGATACCAATCTCGTAGAAATAAACTAAAATCACGTTTGGGATTCTTTCCAATCATAGCGGGGTAAGTGTTCTCCCACTGATCACATTTATCATAGTGACAATTGGAACACAGGTGCCCTCTAGGGTGAGAGTCACAAATCTCCTCAAGACATGAATTACATCCTTTAATTTGTACTGCATAGCCTCTATGTAATTTACAAGGATTACATAATTTACACTTTTCACTATAGTCATCAATAATTGTACAATTCTCACATTGAGTCCAACTGCCAAGAGTGTACATGCACAATGGACATGTATAGAACATTTTTTGGTTTCCAATGTCAACTCTCTCACAGCTAAAACGAAACTGATCGTCCTCGTTCGATAAATTCAAGGTGGAGGAATGTGGAGAGGAGTAGCTCTGTGATGTCACCTTTTTCGAATGATGGAGCCATCTACATTGAATCCATTGGCAATGTTTTCAAAAGTATATCCACGATATTATTCTGCTTTGTTCCAATTAATATATCAATAAATTGACTATAAGCATTTGAGTCACATTTTAAAAGTTTCATACAATAGTCCAATTGGGGAGAATCAGTTTTCATTATATTGTCAAGTGTTCCCTGACGAGAGAATATCCTGCGCTGAAGTGATAACTCGAGAAAATCGTCATCCAAAATCAAATGTTTTTCCATAAACACTAGATTTGATCTAATTCTCTCTTTCTCAAATTTATTCATTTTTCAATCCTTTCACTCTGACTGCTGACTCTAGACTGACCCTGATTCGTTAGCCCTAACCTAACCTAACCAGAAAAAAAGGGAACATTTTCGATTTCGAAACAATTTTACTGAATAATTACAACAACAATAATACTAAGCATGTACAATTAGCGATACAGTTTATTGTCTTCGATATGTTTCACTAATGCACTTAAAGCACATTGAAGTCTATTCTTATGTGCTATATCAATTTTAGCAGCGAAACATGATTGATCCTCCATTTTAAATTTGCTCAAGGATATCACATATCTTGCATATACTTCATCCCATTCCAGACAAAGCCGTGATCCTCTCGTGATTTCCACCGCAATGTTTGGTGCTCTTGTATTATTGCCATCAACTCCACTATCAACTTCTAAGAGGGTAAACATTCCACTCATCAACACACAAATATATATCCAAATGAGTAAAGTCAAACTGTTCTCACTCCTCTGAATTCTGTTCACAGACTATTAGAAACTATAGCAAAAATCGTTTCCTCATATTCTTTGCAAACCTCCACCTCTAATATGTAACCAGCCCTCTGATTGGCTGAGAAGGGGAGATGTATCCGAATCTCTGATTGGCTGAGAAGGAAACACATGATCCTGTTTCCTATTCCTGGATCTTAACATTCGCCCAGAGCGTGCACTTGGCCAAAACATCAACAACAACAAATAAATCGACCTTTGGAAATTTAGGTCATTGACCCACTTCGATTACGCAATCAATTTCTCGGAAACGTGTTCTCCCTAGGGACTCTATGCCCATATATGGAGCCCCGTCACAAGTCGGACCCCCCTTTCTACTACTTTCTTTGATAGCTTGGATACACTTAAGCTATTTTGACTTAGTAAAATTTTAAGGGCAGTAGTAGCCCCGAAACCCCGAAAATTTTAAGGGCAGTAGTAGCCAGTTAACATAATATCCTCAGTCGTTCTTGGGATACTGCTGAGATGCCTTATTGGGATTAGCATTAACAGAGTTCATTTTTAATTTAATCTTAAGGCAACATTTAGTTTTTAAACATAAAGACAAATGGGAGGGTGGGCGTGGGAGGGGGATTATTTGCCCTCCAATCACCTTTGACAATTAAAAAGGGCACCAGCCCTTTCTATTTTCAATAAAATAAGCCCTTTTCGAAGTTCCTACAACAACTCCTTCGATATGAAGTATCCTGGTCTAAACAACAACAACAGAAAAAAATCATACATTATACCCACATCGGTCTTTACTATAAAAATGTCAAACCTTCCAATCACTTTCGACTATTAAAAAGGGCACTATGCATTTCGATTTCCAATTGAATGAGCCCATTTTAATTTTCCACGACAAAGCTTTCTATAAACACCTTATATGCCTCCGGGGCACAGATTTCAACTCTTACCCTAAGGGCTGTGAGGGTAGTTGTCATCCTCTAAGATATCATTTCCAGAACTTTCAATTACGTTAAAAAAAATGGCTATCTCAAAATTTTGATTGGATGTGTTTGGGATAATGGTGGGCTGAGAGGGACGTTAGTCGCTCTCCCATCACTTTCAACTATTAAAAAAAGCACTAGCCCTTTCAATCTCCAATCAAATGAGGCCTTTTGAAGTTTCTATGACAACGCTTTCAACAAAAACCTTATATGCCCCCAGGATATAACTTACAACCCTTGTCCAGAGGGCTGGGGGGGAGGGGTTGTTACCCTTAAGGACCTAATTTCCAGAACTTTCTACTACGTTGAACACAATGGCTATCTGAAAATTTTCATTGGATGTGTTAAGGGGAATGGTGCGCATGAGAGGGGGGTTAGCTACCCTCCAATCACATTCGACTATTAAAAACGCACTAGCCCTCTCAATTCCCAATTGAATGAACCCCTTTTGAAGTTTTTACGACAACTCTAACTATAAAAACCTTATATGCCCCCATGGCATAACTTACAAACTTTGACCTGGGGGCTCTGGGGGTTTTTCATCCTTAAATACATAATATCCAGAACTTTCAACTACGTTGAACAAAATGGCTATCTATAAAACTTTGATTGAATATGTTTGGGGAAATGGTGGGCTTGGGAGGGGGGTCAATTACTCTCCACTCACTTTCAACTATTAAAAAGGGCAAAATCAATTTCCAAACAAATGAGCCCTTTTTGGAATTTCTACAGCAACCTTCTATATAAACCTTATATACCCCCCAGGGCATAACTTACAACCCTTACACTGAGGGCTCTAAGGGGGTTATCATCCTAAAAGACCTAATTTCCAGAAATTTCGACTACGTTGAACAAAATGGATATCTCAAAATTTTGATTGGATGTGTTTGAGGAAATGGTGGGCGTGAGAGGGGGGTTAGTTGCCCTTCAATCACTTTCGACTATTAAAAAGGCACTAGTCCTTTCAATATTCAACTGAATGAGCCCTTTTTGATGTTTTTATAACATCGCTTTCTATAAAAACATTACATGCCTCCATGGCATTACTTACAACCCTTGCCCTGAAAGTTGTTGGGGGGAGGGGTTGTCATCCTTAAAGACCTAATTTCCAAAACTTTCAACTATGTTGAATAAAATGGCTATCTAAAAATTTTGATTGGATGTGTCTGGGGAAAAGGTGGGCGTGAGAGGGGGGTCAGTTGCCGTCAAATCACTTTCGACCATTAAAAAGGGCACTAGCCCTTTGAATGTCCAATCGAAAGAACTCTTTTTCAAGTTTCTACGACAAAAATTTCAATAAAAACTTATATGCTCCCAGGGCATAACTTATAACCCTTCCCCCGAAGACTGTGTGGGGAAAGTCCTGCTCAAAGGTATAATTTCCTGAACTTTAAACTGCATGAAACAAAATCGCTATCTAAAAATTTGATTGAATGTGTTTGGGGAAAAGGTGGGCGTGAGAGGGGGTTAGTTGCTCTCACATCCCTTTCGACTATTAAACGGGAACTAGCCCTTTCAATTTCCAATCGGATGAGCCCTTTTTCAAGTTTCTATGACATAGATTTTAATAAAAACCTTATATACCCCCAGGGCATAACTTATAACCCTTGCTCTGAAGACTGTGGGGGGAATGTCCTGCTCAAAGGTATAATCTCCTGTTCTTTTAACTGCGTGGAACAAAGTGGCTATCTCAAAATTTTGATTGGTTATGTTTGGGGAAATGGTGGGACTGGAAGGGGTGTTAGTTGCCTTCCAATCACTTTCGACTATTAAAAAGGGCACTAGCCATTTCAATTTCCAATCGAATGAGCACTTTTTGAAATTTCTACGACAACGCGCTCTATAAAAATATTATATACCCCCAGGGCATAACTTACAACCCTTGCCTTGAGGGCTGTGGGGGAGTGTCCTCCTCAAAAACATAATTTCTATCTGGAAATCAACTACGCCGACCAAATTGGCTATCTAGAGAATTTGATTGGATGTGTTTGGCGAAAGGTGCGCTTGAGAGGGGGGTTAGTTGCCCTCAAATCACTTTCGACTATTAAAAAAGGCGATATACCTTTGAATTTTCAATCGAATTAGCCCTTTTTGAAGTTTCTACGACAAAGAGTTCAATAAAAACTTATATGCCCCCAGGGCATAACTTATAACCCTTGCCCGGAAGACTCTTGGGGGACGAAATGATACGAAATGGCTATCTCAAAGTTTTTATTGGATGTGTTCGGGGAAATGGTCGACTGTTAAAAAGTGCACTAGCCATTTCAATTTCCAATCAAACGAGCCCTATTTGAAGTTTCTACGATAATGCGTTCTATAAAAACTTTATATTCCCCCAGGGCATAACTTACAACTCTTGTCCTGAGGGCTTTGGGGAGGGGGGGGGGTGTCATCCTCAAAGACCTAATTTCCGGAACTTAAAACTACGTTGAATAAAATGGCTATCTAAAAATTTTGATTGGATGTGTTTGGGGAAAAGGTGGGTGTGAGGGGGGGGGGGGTTAGTTGTCCTCCAATCACTTTCGACTATTAAAAAGGGCACTAGCCCTTTGAATTTCTAATCGAATGAGCCTTTTTTGAAGTTTCTACGACAACGCCTTCTATAAAAACCTTACATGCCCCAACGGCATAAGTTGCAACTCTTGCCCTGAAGGTTGTGGGGGAGTGTCCTCCTAAAAACATAATATATATCTGGAAATCAACTACGCTGAACAAAATGGCTATCTTAAAATTTTGATTGGAAGTGTTTCGAGAAATGGTGGGCGTGGAAGGAGTGTTAGTGGCCTTCCAATCACTTTTGACCATTAAAAAGGGCACTAGCCACTCCAATATCCAATCGAATGAGCCCTTTTTGAAGTTTCTACGACAACTCCTTCGATACAAAGTGCCCTAGTGTGGAAACCAAAAAAAAAAAAAAACATTGTGTCAATGTCGTTCTTTACTAGAGCCCCAGGGCGTAACTTATAACCCTTGCCCTGAAGACAGTGTGGGGAGTGTCCTGCTCAAAGGTATAATTTCCTGAACTTTAAACTGCGTGGAACAAAATGGTTATCTCAAAATTTTGATTGGATGTGTTTGGGGAAAAGGTTGGCGTGGAAGGGGTGTAAGTTGCCCTCCAATTACTTTCGAATATTAAAAAAGGCACTAGCCACTCCAATTTCCAATCGAATGAGCCCTTTTCGAAGTTTCTACGACAATTTCTTCGATGGGAAGTGCCCTGGTATGGAAACCAAATAATAATAATAAAAAAAAAAAATACATTGTGCCAATATCAATCTTTACTAATACCCCCAGGGCATAACTTATAACCCTTGCCCTGAAGACTGCTGGGGGAGTGTCCTGCTCAAAGGTATAATTTCCTGAACTTTAAACTGCATGGAATAAAATGGCTATCTCAAAATTTTGATTGGATGTGTTTGGGGAAATGGTGGGCGTGGAAGGGGTGTTAGTTGCCCTCCAATTACTTTCGAATATTGAAAAAGGCACTAGCCATTTCAATTTCCAATCGAATGAGCCCTTTTTGAAGTTTCTACGACAACGCGTTCTATAAAAACCTTATATGCCCCAACGGCATAACTTGCAACTCTTGCCCTGAAGGTTGTGGGGGAGTGTCTTCCTCAAAAACATAATTTATATCTGGAAATCAACTACGCTGAACAAAATGGCTATCTCAAAATTTTGATTGGATGTGTTTGGGGAAATGGTGGGCGTGGAAGGGGTGTTAGTTGCCCTCCAATTACTTTCGACTATTGAAAAGGGCACTAGCCACTCCAATATCCAATCGAATGAGCCCTTTTCTAAGTTTCTACGACAACTCCTTAGATACAAAGTGCCCTGGTATGGAAACCAAGAAAAAAGAAAATAAACATTGTGCCAATATTGTTCTTTACTAATGCCCCCAGGGTGTAACTTATAACCCTTGCCCTGAAGACAGTGGGGGACGTGTCCTGCTCAAAGGTATAATTTCCTGAATTTTAAACTGCGTGGAACAAAAGGGCTATCTCAAAATTTTGATAGGATGTGCTTGGGGAAATGGCGGGCGTGGAAGGGATGTAAGTTAGACCCTGGTGCCGCGCTGATGAGGGAAGAACGGAGGTGGCGGGGCCAAAAACAGCGCGCCACGCCACGCCACCGGTAAGACGTCGGCGGCGCGATCAATGTTGACCGCAAACATTAATGTTTTCATCAGTCTTTTTCAAATCACAGCTTAAATTTACAACAGATTTGAAGCTATTCATGAGTTCAAAACTCCACAAGTCACTGGCTGGAAACTGGTCTTCTTTGTTACTCATCAAGAGAAGTAGAAATCAGGTAGAAACGAAATGGCTGTGGCGTTTCAGAACCCTTGCATAATAGTTGAATTATCTATTAGCTATGTATTCTTAACATAAATAATTGTCAAAATTAGTAGTTTTTTTTCATCGAGCATTACTGCATACAAAACTCTAAATACCGTATCACAAAATTCGTCAGTTATCTGGGCAAAAACTTTGAATATAAGTTTGAACTTAGAAGCTTAATTTTTTCATAATACCCTTTGCCAATATCTGCTTTGTCACCTTTAAAACGGTTGAAATTGGCGACTTTGATATTGATCGTTTTTTTTGCTCTTTTAGATTCCTAAAAAGCCTTCCTTGCATTAAAAACGGGTGTTAATAACAATTAAAAAAAAAAAAAATACATCAAGTATAACTCACGAAAATCTTGTTAATTTTTAAATTATCTTAGGGGTTGGACAAAGATGTTGTACGGAGTATTTTTGCTTGGCTTCTTCCTTCTTTAATTTACATGTGTTGATTCATTTGTCAAAACATTATCCAACTGTCGAAATATACCATACATAAAGCATAAAACAATATTTACAATACACAAAATAACATACAATTGCAAGCAGAAATATATATAAAACACAGAAACACATCAACCTGTCCTACCAATTTTTTCCACAATCATTTATAATCATTTTGAATAAGATAACTTAAAATTTCACCTTAAAAATAATCAAGCATCAGTTCCCAATGACGAAATGTGGATGACCCACCTCAATACTGGAAGGAAAATGGAAGTTAATTTCCAATCAATGTGTCAGTCTCAACCAATTAGCTTGGTCGAACTTTTTTGAATTTATATAATGGACGATATCAGAAAATTGAACAGCTTTTCGAAGAGCATGCATAGCAATTCAACGTAATCTTGTATGATTCGAATATGTGTCTCAATTATAATTAAACTAAAATGAAAACATTATGACGTTATAAACTTTCAACTAAGACAGTGAACGTTTAGAAAATTTCCTTAGGGGTATTCTCATTGAATTTCCTTTCTTTTAAGATCGTGGCAACGCTTGACGGGTAAGCTGGTATACTAATGAAAGTCCAAATATTAGTATGCGTAAAAAAAGGTTTTTTTTTTTTGAAAATTGAACAGCTTTTCGAAGAGTATGCATAGCAATTCAACGTAATCTTGTATGATTCGAATAGGTGTCTCAATTATAATTAAACTAAAATGAAAACATTATGACGTTAAAAACTTTCAACTAAGACAGTGAACGTTTAGAAATTTTCCTTAGGGGTATTCTCATTGAATTTCCTTTCTTTTAAGATCGTGGCAACGCTTGACGGGTAAGCTGGTATACTAATGAAAGTCCAAATATTAGTATGCGTAAAAAAAAGGTATTTTTCAAAATAGTGTGGAGGGACAAAAATCTAGGGGTCAACTGATCGAAAAAAATTCCTTCAGTCAAACTTGGAAGTCTATTCTAACTGCGGAATGTGGCTATAATTGTCATGAATAAAAATGAACTTATCCACTTTGTGTGGACTGAGGCTGCTTTCAATAAGAAAATTCAAGATATTATTATTTGAATATAATAATTACCTACCCCCCCCCTCCGGACACCACCTTCATAGGATACCGTCTCTGCTTTAAATTAAAAAAAAATAACTTTTTGGCATCCCTGCTTTCAATAAAAAAAAATTCCAGATATTATCATTTAAATATAATACTTCCCTAGCCCCCCCCCCCTTGGATACCATGCACCTTGATAGGGTACCTTCTCTGCTTTAAGTTAAAAAAATAATTAACTTTTTGGCATCCCTGCTTTAAAAAATAAATAAATTTGACATACTATCATTTAAATATAATATTTCCCTATCGCCCTCCCCCCTCTGGATACCACCTTGATAGAATACCGTCCCCACTTTAATTTTAAAAAAAAATAATTTTTTGGCATCCCTGCTTTCAATAAAAAAATATCTAGGTACTATCACTTAAATATAATAACTCCCTATGCCCCCCCCCCTAAGGATACCATCATCTTAATAGGATACCGTCTCTGCTTTAAATAAAAATAAATAATTAACTTATTGGCATCCCTGCTTTCAAAAAGAAAAATGAGGTATTATCATTTAAATATGATAGCTCCCCCCCCCCCTCTGGATACCACCTTGATAGGATGCCGTCTCTGCTTTAAATTAAAAAAAATAACGTTTTTTGCATCCCTGCTTTCACTAAAAAAAATTCGGGATATTATCATTTAAATGTAATACCTCCCTACCCCCCCCCCTCTGGATACCACCTTGCTAGGATACCGTCTCAGTTTTTATTAAAGAAATAATTTATTTAATAATTAACTAGGTCACTATATGGTTCAAACAAACACGCGAAATAACGTTAAACATCTTAGTGTTCCTTGAAAAAAAATTGAGGGTATGAGTAAAGGGGTACGAAGACTACAACAAAAAAGGCGAAATTATTCAGATATACCTCAAACTATTGGAAAACTGAGTCATAGATTCGCAGTGGCATTCAATAAGATCCAAAGAATCTAATTAAAAGGGAGCACACACAAAAGCCAAATTAGGCCAGTAGCCTATGAGAAATCGCAAAATACCCAAGACAATGAACAAGTCCCAATGGGGGGCCCTGGGTCTATCAAAATATTTCAATGGTTTCCCAGGGAATTTGATAGTATTTTTTTCCATCTCCGCTTTAAATGAAAAAAATAATTATCTTTTTGGCATCCCTGCTTTCAATGAAAAAAAAAATGAAGTATTATCATTTAAAAATGATAACCCCCTAATTACTTAATAATTAACTAGGTCACTATATGATTCAGACAAACGCGCGAAATAACGTTAAACATCTTAGTGTTCCTTGAAAAAAAATTGAGGGTATGAGTAAAGGGGTACGAAGACTACAACAAAAAAGGCGAAATTATTCAGATATACCTCAAACTATTGGAAAACTGAGTCATAGATTCGCAGTGGCATTCAATAAGATCCAAAGAATCTAATTAAAAGGGAGCACACACAAAAGCCAAATTAGGCCAGTAGCCTATGAGAAATCGCAAAATACCCAAGACAATGAACAAGTCCCAATGGGGGGCCCTGGGTCTATCAAAATATTTCAATGGTTTCCCAGGGAATTTGATAGTATTTTTTTGCATCTCCGCTTTAAATGAAAAAAAAATAATTTTCTTTTTGGCATCCCTACTTTCAATATAAAAAATGAGGCATTATCATTTAAAATGATAGCCCCCTATAGGCAATAATTTACAATTTTTTATGAATCATATTTTTGGGGTAACTTCCGCTTCAATCTTTAATTCTCCAACCTTGTATATAGCTTAGTCTATAGCTAAATTTTGTCTCAATAGAAGGTTGTTTTTATTTTTTTTTTTTGGGGGGGGGGTAAAATATTTTCAGACAGAAGATTGTATTTTCTTTAATCTGTCAGGCATTCAACAATTGAGTATTAAACATTAAGAAATTATTATCTAAAAACAGCAAAAGAAAAAAAAATTCTACAAACTTACAATTCAGCTGTAGAAACTATCTTTCTGCTGTCAATTTCAAAATCAAACTGTAGTGAATGTTGCGTTCTATAATTCTATTCAACTTGAAAATAAATTTCTTGACTACGAATGATGTAAGGAATTGCAAGTGGTAAAATGGATTCGAAACGTTTTAAACTCATTTCATAAAGACGATACTTCTTTTGTCAACATATGAAGAACTGTGTATATTGAAATATTTGCAACGCATTTGCATATTGCATCTGTCTGGTTTTTATACAAAGTAACAAGAGACGAAAATTAACGAACGAGAGAGTAGTGAAGAATTATGGTATGCAAAGTAATATTTGGCAGGGAAAGCCACTGGTGATAGATCGCTAGGGGAGGCACCGTGATTGCGTGATTTTCGGAGATTGGGGGAACCAAATTTTTTTTCGGGGTGACGCATAGATTTTCGGAGAAATACTCGAAAATTCGGGGATAGTGCAAGCTCTGCTTGATTTCTAATCAGGAAAATCGAAATACTAAACCATGCGAGAAGGAAAAGCTCCAACTTTGCGGTTTCCGCAATAAGGAATTGCCGCAAAATTAATTTAAAGTCGACTGAACGCCCCCACCTTAGACGGCGGCAGCGCGCCTGCGGCGCGCCGGCGGCTTTGCGACACTTCGGCGGCGTTCGACCAGGCCTCTTGTCGGCGGCGTTCGGTCGATCCGCCGGCGCGGCGCCGTGGTCTAGTGTTAGTTGCCTTCCAATTACTTTCGAATATTAAAAAGGGCACTAGTCACTCCAATTTCCAATCGAATGAGCCCTTTTCGAAGTTTCTACGACAATTTCTTCGATAGGAAGTGCTCTGGTATGGAAACCAAAAAAAAAAAAATACATTGTGCCAAAATCGTTCGTTACTAATGCCCCCAGGGCATAACTTATAACCCTTGCCCTGAAGATTGTGGGGGGAGTGTCCTGCTCAAAGGTATAACTTCCTGAACTTTAAACTGCATGGAAAAAAATGGCTATCTCAAAATTTTGATTGGATGTGTTTCGGGAAATGATGGGCGTGGAAGGGGTGTTAGTTGCCTTCCAATTACTTTCGAATATTAAAAAGGGCACTAGCCATTTCAATTTCTAATCGAATGAGCCCTTTTTGAAGTTTCTACGAAAATGCCTTCTATAAAACCCTTATATGTCCCCAGGGCATAACTTACAACCCTTGCCCTGAAGGCTGTGGGGCAGTTTCCTCCTCAAAAACATAATTTATATCTTGAAATCAACTACGCTGAATAAAATGGCTATCTCAAAACTTTAATCGGATGTGTTTCGGGAAATGGTGGGTGTGGAAGGGGTGTTAGTTGCATTCCAATTAGTTTCGACTATTAAAAAGGGCACTAGCCCTTTGAATTTCCAATTGAATGTGCCTTTTTTGAAGTTTCTATGACAACGCCTTTTATAAAACCCTTATATGTCCCCAGGGCATAACTTACAACCCTTGCCCTGAAGGCTGTGGGGCAGTTTCCTCCTCAAAAACATAATTTATATCTTGAAATCAACTACGCTGAATAAAATGGCTATCTCAAAACTTTAATTGGATGTGTTTCGGGAAATGGTAGGCGTGGAAGGGGTCTTAGTTGCCTTACAATCACTTTCTACTATTAAAAAGGACACAAGTCACTCCAATTTCCAATTGAATGAGCCCTTTTCGAAGTTTCTACCAGAACTTCTTCGATACGAGGTGCCCTGCCCTAAAGGAAAAACATAATAAATGATACATTGTGCCAACATCGTTCCTATGGGTTTTAAGCATTAAACAATGTTCATTGTTTTTGCCCTGAGGCAAAACTTAAAACCCTTGCCCCGAGGGTTGTGGGGGAGTGTCCTCCTCAAAAACATATTTTCTATCTGGAAATCAACTATGTTGAACAAAATGGTTATCTCAAAATTTTGATTGGATGTGTTTTGGGGAGTGATAGGCGTGGAGGGGGGCTAGTTGCCTTACAATCACTTTCGACTACTAAAAGGGCACAAGCCACTCCAATTTCCAATTGAATGAGCCCTTTTCAAAGTTTCTACAACAACTTCTTCGATACGAAGTGCCCTGCTCTAAAGGAAAAACATAATAAATGATACATTCTGCCAAAATCGTTCTTATATGACCTCAGGGCTTAACTTAAAATCCTTTCCCCGAGGGTTGTGGGGGAGTGTCCTCCTCAAAAACATATTTTCTATTTGGAAATCAACTACGCTGAACAAAATGGCGATCTCAAAATTTTGATTGGATTTGTTTGGGGGAAAGATGGGTGTGGGGGGGGGGGGCAATTTACCCTCCAATAACATTCGACTGTTAAAAAGGGCACTAGCCACTCCAATTTCCAATCGAATGAGCCCTTTTCAAAGTTTCTACGACAACTCATTCGATACTAAGTGCCCGGATATGGAGAAAAAATAAATAATACATTGTGCCCACATCGTTCTTTACCTTGATTTTGAGGGAAAAAACGTTTGAAATATAAAATCTTTCCAGTTAACAATTCTAAGCTATCAGGTTTCAAAACCGCACTGCTTTAGTAAGTATTAGCTTAAAAAAAAAAATCGTGTGGGCACACGATGTGTGCCCACATCGTTCTTTATCTTGATTTTGAGTAAAAAAACTTTTGAAATATAAAATCTTTCCAGTTAACAATTCTAAGCTATCAGGTTTTAAAACCGCACTGCTTTAGTAAGTATTAGCTTAAAAAAAAAAAAAAAAAAAAAAAAAAAAAAAAAAAAAAAAAAAACTTCTCGCTTGATAGTCATTGAGGTTGTTTCCCAGACTATGGTACTTACGTGTTATAGTGACCACACCAAAGAAGTGAAGTTAGTTTAATCCTAATGAAATATACCAAAATATGATGAAAATATGATACTTTAGTGACAAAATTATAGAAAATATAACGGACAATTATGGAAAGCAGGCCACCCAGAACACATTATATCAAATACCTAACCTAACCACCTCTATATATTAAATACCTAATTAAAACATGTCTGCATAGTACTGTATATTGCTCAGGCTAAGCTGATTGTCTCCGAGTGGACACAGAAAACCGGTTTCATTAAAGATCAAGAACAAAGTGTGGTTGCTATAACACGTAATTACCCTGACTATTTCGCTATTTGTGTTCCCAATCACATGTGTTTCTTGCCTTTTAGCTATAAGATGTCAAAAAAGAGTTGGAGACCCCTTACGCACATGGCGCGTGTGACTCTGTATTGACGGTGATGCTGCGGTATGTGTTATGCGTGAAGATTCCAGCAAAGAAGCGGTTAGTTAGTTTCTGGAACGGTAATGAGATACAAGTAGAAATAGTTTGAAGTGCTGACACGATGGTGATGCACATAATTACATTTATAGGATTATTTGGTTGTTCAATTGCGGCGCAGTACGATTTTGGTAAGCAACTGAAAAGCTGACGATTTGGGTTGGGTGTAGGTAAAGAAAAACCTCACTATTATAGGGAAAATATAGTTTAGCAGCTTTTCACTAACTCGGAAAGCGGTTGAGGTAGGCAAATGAAGCTTTTATGGTCAAATAATTCAGCCTTCATAACTCCAAAACTTCAGTTCTTGGAAGGCCTTAAACATTATGTCTTAAAATCATCTCAAACATCATTAAAAAAACACTTCATTCTTTAAATATTGGCTTAAGAATTAGGGCAACACGGGAGAGCTATGGCTCCTCAAAAATAATATGTTTATAAGATAAAAGTAATACCATTACATTCACTTCTTTTACGCTCTTTCCAAATATTATGGTTACTTTCCTGACAGTGTAAACACATCCACCCCCCCCCCCTGATGGCCCCATATGCAGCCCAAATAATATATTTCTCTGCTGTTTTGAATCTCGTGATGTCTCATGTTTTTTTTTTTATTATTAAAACGAGTGTGCTGCATTCTAAGCCCGATAAAATCCAGTTTCGCCTCAGCGATTAAAATAGAATTGTGGATAAAAATTGTACTTGAAATGATGTAAATAAACTGGATAACAATGGAAGGAACCATGATAATCTCATTAATAGAAACATGTTCCGTATTATGAAGTAAAAGATCCTTTGGTTACTTCCATATTATGCAGTACACACTCGAGAATTTGGATCTGCAGGATCGAACAATAACCGGTTTATAGCTGTTTTTATGCGGAGACAATTAGCTTAGGCTCAGTTGAAAGCTACATTATAGGTAAATTTTAATTGAATATTTAATATATAGTTGGTACTTTGGTTGGGTTAGGGAAGATACTTTCATAATTTTGGTTCTATTGTATTATATTTTCATCATATTTTGGTATATTTCATTATGATTAACCTGACTTCATTTCTGGAGTTACGGAAGCAAACTTATAAGCAAGCTTCTCGAGTGTGTAGCCTATTGGCTAATGCGGAAGTACCTTCCTTTGTTTCAGTATTTATATCTTATCAATTTACATATCTTAGGGCTATATATGGGACCATTTGGGGGGGGGGGGGGGGTCTATCGGGGGAAGATACTCTTTATAATCTGATCATTTATTCAAGATCAATAATTTGTTACTTGTTAAATATCCCAACCACACTTGTTTTCCCTCTGTAATAAAACTGGTTTGTCTCTGTATCCCAGTATGCACTCGGAGATAATCAAATTAGCTTAAGACAGCCAAACTTCAATGCTGGTGTATTTTAATTAAATATTTAATATATAGAGTTGGTATTTTAGTAAGGTTAAGTATTTAAGGTAAATTTTTTCGTTGTTCATATTATTGACTTACGAAAAAACATACCACTCGATGCCTTTTTTATGCTCTTTCCAAGTATAATAATCATTTTTGTCGGAAATAAATTTTACCCCCACTCCTATATATACCAACTCAAGGTATATATTTGCATATTAGGGGGGGGGGATAAAATATAAACTTACCTCTCACTTACATCAGAAATTAAATTTACCCCCCCCCCCCTAATGTGCAAGTATATACACTGAATTGGTATACATAGGGGTGGGGGTAAAATTCATTTCCGACAAAAATGATTGTTATATTTGGAAAGAGGATATAAAAAGGCGTCGAGTGGTATGTTTACTTTATTCGTAAGTCAATAATATGAACAACGGAAAATTTAACGGTATTTAATATAATGCGTTCTGGGCGACCTGCTTTCCATAATTATCTTTTATAGTTTCCATAACTTTGTTACTGAAGTATTATATTTTCATCATAGTTTAGTTTGATATACGTTTTTTTCCCTTTTTTATAATTAGTTTTTAAAAATATTTTCCATAAAAAGAAGTTCTTCAAAGAAAAGTAAAGAACGATATTCAAACCCAAGAGGAGCAGAATTAAACCCGTATAGTGATTAAAACTAGAATGAACAGAAAATTACTGTCAATGAGTAAAAGAAACCAAAAAGGACAGAAATTAAAATAAATAATCCCATCAAGCGTAAAGATAAGATATTGCTGTGGCTGAACAAATGAATCTGAAAGAAACAGAAATTTAAATGAATAATAAGACCACAAACAGGAATGACAACAGAGAAACAGACAGAGAAATGACCACAAACAGGAGTAGGGCTAATGCCCCATTAATTCTATAAAGGCAAGACAGTCATTTGCGCTTTGCTGAAACTGATTCGTATTTCGCCCAGTGAAGTCATAAAAACAATAGGCTTATCATAAGGCTAAAAAAAAAGAAAAAAAAAATTAATAATCAAGACTACTGGAAAGAACTTATGAAAATAAATTTCATCTCGGTCCCCAAAACTACTCCTGAGGTAGTGCAGATAAGCTATTTTGACAAGCTGGACACACATGGTCTCTTTGATAGCGCTGAGAATAGATCCTGGTCCAACAAAGGACAGTGCCAAATATTTTTAATAGCCTACAGACTAAAATCTGCAGTCCCTGTACATCCGTCTCATCTCTGGAGTAAAGGTTCAAGATCCGCTTGCCCCTCTACCGCAATTCCAGAAAAATACAATTTGATCCCCAAAGCAGTTGCCATGATATTGCAGATACGCCGTTTTGATCACCTGGAAACATATACGTGTCTTTTGATTTACGTAAGCTACTTAATCGTGATTAGATTACGTGTCACATAGGGGCTTATTGTGTAAACACCTTTAGGTTGCTCAGAGACATAACACTTTTAGCCGCTCCCAACACAAAATTTTGAAGTCGCCTTGCCTGTTTCCCCACGTTACCTGAAAAGTTTCAACTACATTCCCGTAGATATTCCTGAGATATTGTAGATATGTAACTTGATAGCATGAATATGCATAGTGTCTTTAGATTTGTCTTTGGTCCTCCCTCAAACAAAATTTGAGGTCTATTTGATCCCCTCGACATCCCCTGAAATTTTCAATTCGATCTCCAAAGTTGTTCTTGAGATATTGCAAATACCCTATTTTTTGACTTGGGTGCCTATAATGTCTGTCAAATTGTGTCACTTCTTCTCCATGAATTGATTTTAGTCCTATAGGGGCTTAAAGTGTTAACTTTTAGGCATATTTGATTGAAACAAAATATGTTAATCACTTCTCTGTCCCCTCCTGCAAGTTTAAATTCAAGTTTGAAGTGCCCTTTTAGTGCCAAAAATTATTGATAGGATGACGACAAAAATATTTCAGCCTTTTCTCCGCCCCCAGCACAAGAAGTTTGAGGTTCCCTTGGCTCCCCTCCCCCTTCCTTTCCCTAACAGTACCTAAAAGTTTCAACTCCACTCCCAAGCTGTTCCTGTCTATTGCAGATTTTATATTTCAATGACCTAGATACCCATAGTGTTTTCCAATTTACCTCAGCCCCTATCCCAAGTCGAAATTCGAAGCACTTGATTTCTTCCAACTCCTCATTCATGAATATTGCAAAAGAATATGAGAATACGGATGCACCTAGCGTCTTTTTATTTACTCTGGTACAAGGGTCGTCCAGAGTATGCTGTTGGGAAACTCAAGGAAACTCGACAGTCAACATAGCGAATGATGCTTAAGAGCTCTTAGCTGATCGGACAACCAAGACCAGACAGCCAAGCCTTTTTTACTTAAACATAAACAAAGAAATTGAATTTCTGGGCTATCAGTGAATGTCGAGTATTTTACATAATTTAGGGTCAGGGCCCCTGGGGCTCTTGGAATAATGTTGAACCCAGAGCCATACTTACCAAACTCTTTGATATTTTTGACCAAAATGACTATCTCAACATTTTGACCTGATCTTTTAGGGGTTACAGTGGGCCGTGTGGTAACTAAGGGCACGGGAGAAAAGTTAGTTCCCCTAGATTCACTTTTGACCCTTACAATGGAAACTATAACTTTAATTTCCAATTGAATGAGCCCGATTGCAAGTTTCTACGACCAGCTCGGTCATTACGAAAGGACCGAGGAAAATTATTTTCTTCCTTTTTCAGGGCCTTTTTTTACCCCGTTTAAGGGGGAATCATTTTTCTGTTTTTCCTTCTGCTTGAAGTTCCCCATAGCCTATGGACTTAAGGATATAAGTTTGGAGCCGATCAGGACGAGACTTTTTTTACCCTTTTTTGTGCCTCATGTTTTGGGGAAGGGGGCTATGCCCCGAAATTTTTTTTTTAATAGTTTCCTCTTGACCCAAAGACTTGCTGCTAGAAGTTTCAAACTGATCAGGGACAAAAAGCTATTGACAATTTTTCATATCCTCTAATCCTGCCCTTCCACAATAATTTATTTTATCCTTTGGAGCCAGAGAATAATCCCTGGAATTTGTGAGCTACCTGACACCGATGATATTTACGAAACCGATCCGTAAACAATTAACAATCAGCGAATTTACAGCTCTTGCGTCAGGAGCTGCGCGGGGTATTTGATGCCCTTCAATAACATTTCACTTTTGAAAAGGGCAGTAGGAGTGTCAACTTCTAATCGACTGACTCCTCCCAAGTTGCGATTACTTTAATACGAAGTTATCGGGAAAAATGTACTTGCAAGGGACATGGGTATTTACTTAGGCAGCTTTAAAGTGCTGCTTCTATCAATTGGTCTTACTTCAAGCTGTCACGGAAATGACAGCGCGTATGAATAAAGTCAAACTTAGCGAAAAAAAATCCTTTATGAAATACTTACATCTTGTTGCATCACTTGCATATGTTTCAATAATTCGCCCTTTTCATTTAATATGAAGGATTTGTGTTTTCATTTTGAGTTGTTAATATGAACGATTTGCGTATTTTTCAATAGAGATCAACATTTTTTTCAAAAATGTATCTAATTTTTGATACCCTGATATTGTTCACATATGTAACTTGCTTCTGCTAAGTCTCTCTAATCGCGATAAAAACTTACACAATCAAATCAGCGTAAAAAGCCCTAGGATCACTCAGGTCCGATCCTTAGTGATGATATCATGCGGCTTCTCCTGAGAAAAGGTGGGAGAGTACAAAAAAAAAGTTGTCACAGTTTTATCAGGAATTGTGGGAAGGATGACAAGTATGTAGCATATCTATCTTTTATAACTTATTAAAATAAGGCCAGTTTGAGGCGAGACGAGTTCATATCTTGTGAGGTGGTCACTTGTTAAAATACCATGATGTATCATGGTTGACTAAAAGACAAAATGTTAATTTTGCTAAACACGGATCGGTATTAAAATCTCGATGGATAGCTACAAATATTTATATGTTCAAGTAAAAAATTAAACCAAGTATAAAAGCTATGAAGTGAAATAAACGTTAGATTTTATCCGTAGTTTCGTAACTATAATAGTCTTTTTATTAGACCCAGTGTGTACTAAACTAAGTCTCAGATCTTAATCGCGTACGTATTAGCGCATATAACATTAAGCTTTTCTAAATGCCACCAAGATCGAAGAATTTTATTATCTGATTTCAAATTCAATCTCTTTTATATGTTTCCAAATTTCCGTTTATAGGTTAAGAAGGAAAGTTCACACAGAGCTTTGACATTTTTGGCAATTTGCAGACTTTAGTTTCTTGTTCTTTCTCTGTGAAAAGGTCCCAGCCAAATAAGTTAGCTATTTTGACAATTTGAATAAAGATGTACTTTAAGGGGTGATGCTGCTGAGTTTGAATCACCCCACTCCCTGGACTTACAATAAATTATATAGAAATATGTGTTTCTCGGATATTGAATGACTGAAAAAACGCCCAGAAGCGATCTTGCCCGTAGTTTAAACTATTCAAAATGGCTTGAACCTCTACTTCCGAATTAAGGTCATGGATCTATTCCCGGGTGAGTACACTCGACAAAGCAACTGCTTGAGTATCATAGGCAGCGCAATAGCGCTGCCTAAGTAAAGAACGATGTTGGCACAATGTATTTTTTTTCTTGGTCTTAGACCAGGGCCTTTTTTCTTAGCTCTTAGACCAGTTGTCGTAGAAACTTCGAAAAGGGCTCATTCGATTGGAAATTGGAGTGTCCAGTGCCCTTTTTATAGTCGAAAGTGATTGGAGGGCAAATAGTCCCCCCCCCCTATGCCCATTATTCCCCCAAACACATCCAATCAAAATTTTGAGATAGCTATTTTGTTCAGCGTAGTTGATTTTCAGATAGAAAATACGTTTCTGAGGAGGTCACTCCCACAAAACCCTCAGGACAAGGGTTTTAAGTTATCGAAGAAGTTGTCGTAGAAACTTCAAAAAGGCCTCATTCAATTGGAAATTGGAGTGGATTTTGCCCTTTTTAATAATCGAAAGTGACTGGAAGGCAACTAACACCCCTTCCACGCCCACCGTTTTCCCGAAGTACATCCAATCAAAATTTTGAGATAGCCATTTTGTTCTGCGTAGTTGATTTCCACATATAAATTATGTTTTTGAGGAGGACACTCCTCCACAGCCCTCAGGGCAAGGGTTGTAAGTTATGCCCTGGGGGCATATAAGGTTTTTATAGAAAGCGTTGTCGTAGAAACTTTAAAACAGGATCATTCAATTGGAAATTCAAAGGGCTAGTGCCCCTTTTAATAGTCGAAAGTGATTGGAGGGCAACTAACCCCCTCTCACGCCCACCTTTTCCCCAAACACATCCGATCAAAATTTTAAGATAGCTATTTTGTTCAACGTAGTGACACCCCCCCCCCCACAGCCCTCAGGGCAAGGGTTGTATGTTAGGGTACAGCCCTGGGGACATATAAGGTTTTATAGAACGCGTTGTCGGGAGAAACTTCATAAAGGGTTCATTCGATTCGAAATTGAAATGGTTAGTGCCCTTTTTAATAGTCGAAAGTGATTGGAAGGTAACTATCACCTCTTCCACGCCCACCATTTTTCCTAAGTCGTCCAATCAAAATTTTGAGATAGCCTTTGTATTCCGCGCAGTTTAAAGTTCAGGAAATTATACCTTTGAGCAGGGCACTCCCCCCACAGTCTTTAGGGCAAGGGTTATAAGTTATGCCCTGGGGGCATATAAGTTTTTATTGAAATCTTTGTCGTAGAAACTTGAAAAAGGGCTCATTCGATTGAAAATTCAAAGGTCTAGTGCCCTTTTTAATAGTCAAAAGTGATTTGAGGGCACCTAACCCTCCTCTCACACCCACCTTTTCCCCAAACACAATCAAAATTTTTAGATAGTAATTTTGTTCAGCGTAGTTGATTTCCAGATAGAAATTATGTTTTTGAGGAGGCCACTCCCCACAGCCCTCAGGGCAAGGGTTGTCGTAGAAACTTCAAAAAAAGGCTCATTCGATTGGAAATTCAAAGGGCTAGTGCCCTTTTTAATAGTCGAAAGTGATGGGAGGGCAACTAACCCCCCTATCACGCCCACCTTTTCCCCAAACACATCCAATCAAAATTTAAAGATAGCCATTTTGTTCAACGTAGTTGAAAGTTCTGGAAATTTGGTCTTTGAGGATGACAACCCCCCCCCCACAGCCCTCAGAGCATGGGTTGTAAGTTGTGCCCTTGGGGCATATAAGGTTTTTATAGAACGCGTTGTCGTAGAAACTTCAAAAATGACTCATTCGATTTTAAATTGAAACGGCTAGTGCACTTTTTAATAGTCGAAAGTGATTGGAAGGCAAGTAAAACCCCTTCCACACCCACCATTTCCCCAAAAATATCCAATCAAAATTTTGAGATAGCCTTTTTGTTCCACGCCGTTTAACGTTCAGGAAATTATACCTTTGATTAGAACACTCCCTCCACAGTCTTCAGGGCAAGAGTTATACATTGTTTCCTTGGGGCTTATAAGTTTTTATTGAAATCTTTGTCGTAGAAACTTGAAAAAGGGTTCATTCGATTGGAAATTCAAGGGGCTAGTACCCTTTTTAATAGTCTCGAAAGTGATTTCAGGGCAACTAACCCCCCTCTCACGCCAACCTTTTCCCCAAACACATCCAATCAAAATTCTTAGATAGCTATTTTATTCAACGTAGTTGAAAGTTTTGGAAATAAGGTCTTTAAGGATGACAACCCCTCCACCCCCACAGCCCTCAGAGCAAGGGTTGTAAGTTATGCCCTTGGGACATATAAGGTTTTTATAGAACGCGTTGTCGTAGAAACTTCAAAAATGGCTCATTCGATTTTAAATTGAAACGGCTAGTGCCCTTTTAATAGTCGAAAGTGATTGAAGGGCAACGAACCCCCCTCCAATTTCCCCAAACACATCCAATCAAAGTTTTGAGATATCCATTTTGTTCAACGTAGTCGAAAGTTCTGAAAATTAGGTCTTTTAGGATGATAGCCCCATCAGAGCCCTCAGTACAAGGGGTGTAAGTTATGCCCTGGGGACATATTAGGTTTATATAGAAAGTTGTTGTAGAAATTTCAAAAGAGGCTCTTTTGATTGGAAATTGAAATTGCCCTTTTTAATAGTCGAAAGTGAATGGAGAGTAATTAACCTCCCTCTCATGCCCACAATTTCCCCAAACACATTCAATCAAAGTTTAGAGATAGCCATTTTGGTCAACATAGTTGAAAGTTCTGGAAATTATGTATTTAAGGATGACAAACCCCTCAGAGCCCCCAGGGCAAAGGTTGTAAGTTTTGCCCTGGGGGCATATAAGGTTCTTATAGATAGAGTTGTCGTAAAAACTTCAAAAGGGGCTCATTCAATTGGAAATTGAGGGGGCTAGTTCCCTTTTTAATAGTTGAAAGTGATTGAAGGGTAACTAACCCCCCTCTCACGCCCACCATTCCCCCAAACAAGTCCAATCAACATTTTCAGACAGTCATTTTGTTCAACGTTGTAGAAAGTTCTGGAAATTAGGTTTTTGAGGATGACCCCCCCCAGCCCTCAGGGCAAGGCTTTTAAGTTATGCCCTGGGGGAATATAAGGTTTTTATTGAAAGTGTTGTCGTAGAAACTTCAAAAGGGCTCATTTGATTGGAAATGAAAGGGCTAGTTCCTTCTTTAATAGTTGAAACTGATTGGAGAGCGACTAACGCCCCTCTCACACCCACCATTTTCTCCGATCAAAATTTTGAGATAGCCATTTTGTTTAGCGTAGTTGAAAGTTCTGGAAATTAGGTCTTAGAGGATGACAACCACCCTCACAGTCCTTGGGGTAAGGGTTATAATTTATGCAACGGGTTCATATAAGGTGTTTATAGAAAGTGTTGTCGTAGAAACTCAAAAGGGCTCATTCGATTGGAAATCGAAAGGCCTAGTGCCCTTTTTAATAGTCGAAAGTGATTGGAAGGCCTGACATTTTTATAGTAAAGATCGATGTGGGTATAATGTATTATTTTTTGTTGTTGTTGTTGTTTAGACCAGGGCACTTTGTATAGAAGGAGTTGTCGTAGGAACTTCGAAAAGGGCTCATTCGATTGAAAATAGAAAGGGCTGATACTTTTTAATAGTCGAAAGTGATTGGAGGGAAACTAATCCTCCTCCCACGCCCACCCTCCCATTTGCCTTTATGTTTAAAAACTAAATGTTGCCATAAGATTAAATCAAAATGCACTGTGTTAATGCTAATTCCCAATAAGGCATCTCAGCAGCATCCCAAGAACGACTGAGGGTACTATGTTCAAACTTTCGGGCCTACTTCTGCTCTTAAAATTTAACCAAATTAAAATAGCCTAAGTGTATCCAAGCTATCAAAGAAAGTAAACAGGTTTTTTTGCGAATGGTATCAAGTTTTCCATGTCAGGTCAACTAGAGGAGGTATGAAACTAAATTAAACACTGCTATTTGTGTCCAGATTTTTAAAAGGGTGTATGTTGTTAAATTGCTGAAAATTTTTCTCCAGCATACAAATAGCAGGCCAAACTATAAATTTAAAAAAAAACGAAAAGATTTGAAGTATTATTTTCTTTTTCCCTGAAAGGACTGTGTCAATATAAAACGAACAGAAATTAATTTAAAAAAAAACTTTTTCCACAAAATAAGTTTTTCAAGGAAAAGTAAAGAACTCCATTAAACAAAAAATTAGCAAAAATAAAATCAAATAATCTACCAAGCGTGAAACTACCACAAATCAGCATCAAATAAATTAATGAAACCCAAAACGAACAGAAATTAGAACCAAGTCAAACTCAAAACAAGCAGAAATTAACATAAGTTGGGCTCAAAACCCCTATGCCTTCCCAAGGCCAGAACATAATTTGTACTTTACTGAAAAAAATACAAATGAATGTGTATTGTCAGTTTAATATACATATACTGATATTTAGTAATCAAAATGTTAATATTATTTGATCTATTAAAGTTATAAAAGTAAAAAAAAATATATTTTTTTCAGTAAAGCGCAAATTATGTTCTGGCCTTGGGAAGGCATAAGGGTTTTGAACCCAACTTATATTAATTTCTGCTCGTTTTGAGTTTGACTCTGTTATTTATTGTAATTTCTATTCGTTTTGGGTTTCATTTATTTGTCGATGCTGAATTGTGGTAGTTTCACACTTGGTGGATTATTTGACTGTATTTTTGCTCATTTTTTGTTTAATGGAGTTCTTTACTTTTCTTTGAAAAACTTATTTTGTGGAAAAAGTTTTTTTAATTAATCATTATCAAAACACATTAGTCAATTTTCCTAATCTTTTCTAATATTGACAAAGAGATTAGTGGTCAATTTTTTTCGTTTTTTTTTCAAGTTGAATGAACTAATTTCCTTAGACATTATTTTTTTATTGAAATGTGTATTTTCGCTTCAATTGGAAGAGGGTAATTAATAAGGGAATATATCTATGGGACTTCCCACTCTTCCTCAACTGGGAAGTTGTGTTGATGAGGAACTGTGAAGTAGAA
This sequence comes from Artemia sinica, assembly GCA_027921565.1. Taxonomy (NCBI): domain Eukaryota; kingdom Metazoa; phylum Arthropoda; class Branchiopoda; order Anostraca; family Artemiidae; genus Artemia; species Artemia sinica. Next base: position 27,930,677 of record CM051273.1, on the reverse strand, counting down.
ACCAGTTTATTGAATGTATTTCAAAAAATTATAAATGTAAACCAGCCAACCAACCACATATGTTTTAAAACGATGTTTAAAACTCCTTTAAAAACGATTTATAATTATTAAGATGTTTCAGAATCTTGTGTTGAAGGTTGCTTGATTAGAATTCGTAATTCCTGATTATTCAGTTTCTGGAAATAGTCTTTTTTTTCGGCTTCAGAAGGCAGTCGAGGAGTCAGTCACGTTATTCCTTAGTAGAAAAGGTCTGTTGTCCCTCACTTGGAAAATAATTACAAATAACCAACAACATAAGCTACTATAGATGCTTTCCCTACAAAAGCTAATTTCTTTAAAAGGGGTGGTAATCTGAGCTACGTCTTCTGAATTAAGTAGAAGGATATTAGCCTCGTTGTTCATCTCTTAGCGTCTCATTTCGTCGTTTTTCCGTATATTTGCTCCCTCTCTGTGAAGACGATAATCTTTTTTTTCAATCTCTTCTCCGCTTTCTCTTCAGAAAAAATGGGATGGGTGATCAAAGATCTCTTTAATTTTTAATATGCGTAAAAAGGCAAAACATTAAGATTTCAAGTCGAATATCTCTGTGAAAGGACAAAAAAATGACGATTAACTCAAAGTGGAATTTCTTTTACAGATTTAACATTTATTTTACCTCCTCCATTGTCCTTTTGTTTCAAGCATCACTTGCATACACATATTTATTTTTTTCTACTCATAATCCTTTAGGTGTTGAAAATTCTTTGGGCTCTCGAGTCATGCAGATTTTAAATCCTTGCCCAATTCTGATTTCAATAAGGTTTGAGACGTCTACCAATTGTTTAAAATGGGGATGAGGTGGGTACACTGGCCCAAGGCTCAATTTGAGCCCTTCAACTATGAAAATTGAAAACCTTTCATTATTCTGATTTGAACAAGAAGTAATACGGTCACCTTGTTCTCTATTAAAAGGAATCAGTTGAGCCTATGTATTATAGGGGCTGTCGCATAATTTTGGGTCCTTACCTCTGATGCTTACCCTTATCTGGGCCCTCCAGTTTACATCCATGAGTTAACAGTTTTTCTTAATGGAAAAAATAAACCTCTGCTAAGAACAATTTAAAAATTAGCAGCAAACTAATATTTATCCTAGATGAGTATGGTAGAGGGCTTCATTAGAATTCTTGTTGATAAAAGTTTTGGTTTGATAAATTCCCCCTTTTAAGCATATTAAAGTAGTCAATGAATCAATTGATAGCACCTACAGCAGTATATACTCAACCTTGAAATGCAAAGCTAATATTTTGCAAATCCAAATTTCACAAATCTAGGTTTAAACTCTAACTAACTTAAATATCAAGCTCTCCCTTGGGAAAGTTCAGTGGTGTTAATTGTGGGGGGAATATAGGGGGGTTTTGCCCTCTAAAATTTGGTATCCCCCCTAGATTTTGAACATAATTTTTTTGAGGGGGACCTATTTCCATTTAAAAATGCCAATTTTGTTTCTGCACTTAAAAAATGAAAAAAAAATTGTCGTTTAGATTTCAAAAAATACAGCCTCTTCCCCCTGTCTAAATTTTCGTGGATTAACGCTGTTGGGAAAATTACGTCAAATCACCTGGTAAACTAATCTCTTCCTTTTTAATTCTAAATCTTGCCAAAAACTACTTCTATTCTAGCCATTATTACTTTTTTTTTAATTATTATATTAACAAGCTTAAAATCAAAGCATGAAAAAGAGGCAGAACAATGATCTCAAATTCGCCTTTGCGGGTGTTATAAATTCATAAAACACATTCAAAGACCTTAATTTAGTAAAAAACCGACGAGTCTGTTTGCCTGTATTAGGTATGCGAGAGCACACATAATCCTATTTCATAGATAAATCAAAGCTAAAGTTAAAAATGTATTCATAGTCTTTCCCAACAACTATTTCAGAAAGTACAGCATG
>CM051273.1:27858747-27923747 GCA_027921565.1 Artemia sinica | reverse complement strand
CAACTATGCCGAACAAAATGGCTATTTCAAAATTTTAATCGGACAACTTTGAGGAAAAAGGGTCGTGGGAGGGGCGCTAGCCCTACAGATTTTTTGATCTCTTAAAATGGGCACTTATGACTTTTCATTTCCGTTCGAATGCACCCTCTCACGATCTTCTAGGACCACTATTTCGATACGATAATTCCTGGAAAAAAATAAATAAATAAAATGAACACGCGTCCGGGATCTTTCTTCTGGCCCAAAAAAAATGCAAAATTCCACATTTTTGTATATAGGAGCTTGATACCTTTGAAGTAGTGTTCTTGGATACGCTGATGGTGTGGTTTTCTTTAAGATTCTTTGACTTTTAGGGGGTATTCCCCCATTTTTTCGAAAATCAGGCAAATTTTCTTGTAACTTTTAATGGGTAGCAATAAACTTGATGAATCTTATATATTTGAAACCAGCATTATAAGCAAATTCTTTTGATGTATCTATTGATTTCAAAATTTCTTTTTTTTAGAGTTTCAGTTACTATTGAACCGAGTCGCTCATTGCTTACAGTTCGTTACCACGAACTGTTTGATTTAAAAGCTACTACTCATATATACGTGTTTTTCATAAATTTGTCTTAATAACTATCGTGATTTGCTATATGGCACCAAAAATGCATTTTTTCTGTGCCATTTTCTGGGGAGAAAAGGCTGAGAAGCATACGAATGGTACAATTGTAGCTACCGTAACGCAAAACCCTTTTTCTTTGTATACTGCCATCCTAGCTCCCTTAGTAAGTGAAAACGGAAAAAAAAGACGCTTAAAAAACTACCTATGAAAAGTGTAATTTTGAATTTTTATTTTCATTAAAATAGTTGGAGTTTTATCTCCAACTTCTCAAAGATACCGGTGATAATTTAATCTTAGGACTCCTTATCTGTGTGACATAGTTCTAGATATCTCGTCGGAAAGTTTAAGGGAGGTAGAATGTAGAATCTATATTTCATCCCTATTTTAACAAATTTTCGTTTTGACTTCTTTAGTTTCATAGCCTAAGTTAGACGATGATCTTTTATTATGTTTATTGGTTTTAAAAAACAAAAATGAAAACGAGCCAAAAATAAACATAAAAAATAATTTTTTCCTTACCAAGTAAAGATCAAAGTTGAAAATTAAAATGAATAAAAAAATAATTTCCAATGTTTTAAGAATTCTAAAATCTAACGCTTTACTGAAAACTGAGCTTGCTTGAGTTTTGTATAGAATTATAATTGTATGTTAAAAGCTTATCGCAACACGGCTGGTGAGGGACTATCGAGAGCGATATTATGGAATTTACTTATGGAATTTTCTGCTTCTAATAGAACAATCTCTCTTTGTTGTATCAAGTTTGTGTTTTCTGTGTCTGATCAATACATGTCTAAATATTCTTTTACATTTTGACTATAGTTTTTGTTTATCGTTATCAAAACGGCCATTTGCTGGATTCGAAGTGGCTATATATATATATATATATATATATATATATATATATATATATATATATATATATATATATATATATATATATCTATATATATATATATATATATATATATATATATATATATATATATATATATATATATATATATATCTATATATATATATATATATATATATATAATATATATATATATATATATATATATATATATATATATTATATATATATATATATATATATATATATACATATATATATATTATATATATATATATATAGATATATATATATATATATATATATATATATATATATAATATATATATATATATATATATATATATATCTATATATATATATATATATATATATATATATATATATATATATATATATATATATATATATATATATATATTATATATATATATATATATATATATATATATATATATATATATATTATATATATATATATATATATATATATATATATATATATATATATATATAAGAGAATCACTTTTACGTAATAGGACTACCGTTATATTGAGTACATCTTACCGGGTAGCAAAAAATATTGCTATTACCAGCGCCCTCTCAAAAGTAAGATCTGTTTTTAAATCCTTCTGCTGATGACTAACATGAGCTATTTCATATTAAGCTAGTTATTTTTCTAATCCGATCAATTTTGTTCCAGACAAGCGATTCATGGATATCCGACTGTCAAAATTGCACCTGTTATGAGAACATAATATCATGTACATTTATTGACGATTGTCTAGATTGTCTCCAAAACCCGCTTATTGACCTTGAATATTGCTCAAAAATAAGTTGTGACCCAGACTGCACCACATGCAGCAGCCCTGCTACCAATATATGTCTTCGTTGTGCACAACCCGACTTAATCCCCATAAACGGAACTTGTAATTTTTCAACTTGCACAAATCACTGTGTACAGTGTGACGGGGGAGTTTGCTACGCGTGTACAGATGATAGAAATTTAATTGGGGGTGACTGCATGTGTCCTGAAGGGAGTTACGACGATAATGGTTTTTGTCGTTCTTGCCATTCTTCTTGTGGTTCTTGTTTCGGTGGAGAGGACAATAAATGTTTGTCCTGTCATCATGGTGTTTTGTCGGAAGGAAGGTGTCAGAATATCCATCACTGCGAAGATAACCAGTATTGGGATCTAAAAGACAAGAATTGTAAAGGTAAAGTCTTCTACTTAATATTTGTTTTATATAAAAAATTGGCTCCCCGGTTCTAAATTTGTAATAGGGAATTTAAAAAAGAGTGAGAAATGACCTTCTTCTCAAGCATCGTCTTCAGGGCGTTCCATGTTCAACGAGCCGATTTAGAAGGTGACCCCGGTTAGGTCGCCTCAATGTTTTTTTCCTTTTTCAAATTCTATATTTGTATAGTTTTATCTGTTTTAGAAAGTTTCGAAATAATTTAGCCAAAACTACTTAAGGGAGTCGTAATATTAGATAACTATTGTAGATATCACTCACTTTTCCACGGTCGGTATGTTTACTCATGTCAATAAATACCGAAAAGCCATTGCTTTATGGAAAACAATTATTTTGGTACTTACGTATTATACCGACCACAACCAAGAAGTGAAGTTGGGTTAATCCTAATGAAACATACCAAAATATGATGAAAATTTAATACTTTATTAACAAAATTATGGAAACTTAAAAAGAGAATTATGGAAAGCAGGCCGCCCAGAACGCATTATATTAAATACCTAACCTAATCTAACCAACCCTATATACCTGCATAGCAGTGTATCTAACTCAAAATTAGTTTCCATAATTTTGTTACTAAAGTATTATATTTTCATGATATTCTGGTCATTTTTTTAAAGGGATACGTTTACTGATTGTACATTTGTTGTTCTTCAAGGGGGGTGGGAGCAGCAACACGTGGTCTATCCTCAACCCTACGCCCCCTAAACCTGCTTCAAGTGTGATTTGTCATGGTGTGTGCTATGGAAAAACGTCGAAATGTGTGCCATATACGGGGAGATTTTCCTATAAAAAAGTTGCTTTGGAAGCAGAAAATGACATGGTCTTTTTTCAGAAGACCAATAAAAGAGAGGACGGCGAGGACTCTTCTAATCCCGAATTTCTGATAAGTAAGACTGAAGCGGCTGCATCTCTACTCAGACAGGAACAAAGAAATTTTCTCGGAGAGGATAACAGATTTTAGGGTATGGGGTTGTAAATCACAAAATGCGTAAAAACGTATGAATTACGTGAAACTGTGGGTAGATTTTTGAACATCTCCAGATTTTGAGGAGGCGTCGGTCTGACGGCTCTCTGTGCGTACCAGGCTCTATTTTTGTTTGATCTGCAGTTTAAAATTCCTTTAGCGATTATTTACTATCTACTTTTACTTGCATTGTTTTTTAGTAAACCCGTTTGTTGAAGCGTCAATGTGTGAAAATGAAATTAGAGTAATATCGTAATTCTTCCTTGTAGAACTTCGGCACTTTAGGTAAGTTACTCTCAATATTCTGTTGCCCAATTCCTCTAGCCTAGGCCGCATACATGTTACTAAGCCTAAAGCTAATTCTAATAATTTCCATAGAAACTAACGTTCTGAGTATTTTAGTGACGAGGCAATTTCTTCTTCTTTTTTAACGTTTTTAACATTACTTCATAGTAGGAAACTCCTTTGTGTCGAACCTCTAGGAATCCTAGGGTTTCGGTGAGACCCTGGTAAAAAAAAAACTGCTTTCCACCTTTGAATAACTGTATTTTTGCCTAATCATTGTTCATTCGGTTGAAAAACTGAAAGCAGAGAGATAACAGCTCTCATGTGGATATTTTGACCAAACTCGGAATGCAATTAACTGTGACATATCTAATTTCTTCATTTGGAAAAAAAAACCCAATTAAGTAAGCATTGATTATCATTTTACACCTTCAGGGTCCTCTGCCTTTCATACTTATTTTATCATAAATTCTACGCTGTCATCCCTAGTCCAAAAACTAATTAGTAGCACCCTAAAAAACTATTCGTTCATTTTATCATTGCATGTACATTACATTTTAAGCATAAAAAAATTATTACACTGAACAGGATTTAAAATACTCTTTTAGAGTTCGGATGAAGGCTCCACTTACCCTTTGTAAAATTCAGGAGTGATGAATGACGTGAGTTGAGCATGTGAAAATGAGTTGCTAAGTTAGTGAAAAAGAGTTGAATGAGTTACATAAACTCAGCCTAGATTGCAGTTTAAAAGATAAATACAGCGTCTCTCAGAGCCAACGCAGAAGTGTCGACTAAGCAAAGATTGATGGGTCTCCTATGTAATAGTTTTTTTTTTCCCCAGAAACTTTGCATAGAATAGACAGTCGTAATAAGCCGAGAGGGACTCATTCAATGGGAAATAGAAAGTTCTAGCGCATTTTAAAGGGGTTGAATGTGATTGGAGGCTATCTAGCCCCCATCCGACACCCATTTTTTCTCCCTGGGAATCCCCGTAGCCTCTGTGGGAGTGGGTCAAAATTTACAGATAAACGTGTTTAAGGTAAATATGCTTCACGTAGTTAGAGCCATAATCATGGAAGTACAATCTCAGTGCGAAAACGACCTAAGTCCTGCAAAACGAATCAAGTTCTGACTCGGTACAAAATTAACCTAAGGCCTGACTCGGTGCAAAAAAGCCAAACCCAAATAACGGACTTTGGGTGAAACGGTGCAAAAACCAACTAAATTTTGGATTAGTACAAAACGACCGAAGTCGTAAGGTGTGACTGACTCAGTTCTGAAAAATAAGCCAGGTCCTGAGTCGGTGAAAAACAACTGAAGTCCTGTTCGAAAATCCAAGCTACGGATTATGATTATTCGGGGCAAAAGTCTTAACTTGGTGGAAAATCTATCCAAACCAAAAATTCTGTATTTTTACGACACGGTGCGAAAGTAATCGAGGTCTTGACCCAATGTAAAAAAAAAACAGGCAGGCTTAAGTCTAAGCTGTGGACAAGAAGAGGCATGATTGGCAGGAAATGGAAGGTAGTCTTCACAAACTGCATTTCAATTTTTGCTTATAGAGAAGTTTGAAAATTATGAGACGTTTATATGGTCATAAAGTAGTCAAATTTCGTTCAACTCAACAGGACGTCACCGCTGTGTGGATTTAGGTTTATCAGACGCTCTGGAAAAAACAAAAAGTTTGATTTTGTAATTTAGTGAGGATTCACCTGCTAGCAGGTGGCTTTTGGCGGTTTTCAGATGCTGAGAGAAGAAGTTAAATTGTCTATAGCTTTTGGTATAATTATAGACGGGCTATGGAACTTGATTTGATCGAGACTATTCTTTCAAACCTTTTTTTTTTCTTGGGAAAGCTGATGGACATGGGAGCCCAACTAAAGTACTCAAGAGGGGTGAGCCTGCATAAATCTTAGTAGAGGGGAAAACGTTTGCCAGGAGAGGTTTGTTGTCACCGAGTATTGTAACGTGGCATACCCTTTTCTGTGTTTTCTGTGTGTTAAGTGACGGGTCTGACCACCTTACCATTTCTGCCAAACTTTGGACTTAAAGATGGGGGGGGGGGAGATACTTTACGGCATTGTCGAATATGCATATTAATCTTCATGTTGAAGTAATTATGTCGAGAGCCAGAGTGCATTTCATTTAACTGATACACTGAAGGCCTGTATTATTAAGGAAGAAAAGTTTGCCCTTTTCTCTGTTTTTACGGAAGGGATCAAGTGATGGGTCTGGCCACCGTACCATTTCGGCCAAACTTTGGACTTAAGGAGGGGGGGGGGATACTTTACGGCATTGTCGAATATGCATATTAATCTTCATGTTGAAGTAATTGTGTCTAGAGCCAGAGTGCATTTCATTTAACTGATACACTGAAGGCCTATTTTATTAAGGAAGAATCAATCCGATTCATTCCATACTTTCTGAATTTTATTAAGGAATATTATTAGCTTTAGTAACTAAAAAGGAATAGGCAAACTTTTCTTGCTTTATTGAGGAATAACTCCTTCCCTAGTCAGCCAAGCTAAGGAATGATAAGAACTTGCTATTGCAGCAAGTTCAAAACTAGTGATATTCTTTTGGATATTCATGTGAGCAGCAATGGGATAATATGAACCGCCTTGCTGACCTGGATTATTAAGATGACATGTAACTGTTTGCTTACGTTATTTTCAGGATGGACATTGCGTTTGACCCATTTGTGTATGTTTCTAAATATCCTGGCTTAAGAATTGGTAATCATAAAACCAAGCATATGAAGGCAAACTGCTCGTGTATTTAAGGGGGGAACGCCCATAAGCTAACAAAAAATCTGGATGACTACATTCGGCTTTAGCTCCTGAGGGAGAGTTAGACAAAAAGCAGATGGTCTAAACCAGCCAGTGGTTCCCAATCGACTTTGGGCCATGCCCCGCCGAGATATTTCTTCGATACCTCCCACGTGTTATCTAAATTTTGTAATTCAAAATTGTACGCGTATTCACTTGAAGGTAGCATAAATCACAATTAACTTGGTATATTTTTTCGAGTCGTTCTCTAAGCATAGTTTATACTATTTTTTTTTTAGTATAAAACAATAATTATACAAAATTTTTGGGTACAGTTTTACTTAATGGTACACACCGCTATAGACTCTATAGCAATTTAGCATGGAGACCCGTAAAGCGGGTAATTGCTATGTAAATTAATCGCAAAGCAGCGTGGTTTCTCATTGAATTTACAATATTTAAACTTTTTTTGGGGGGGTTTAGGGGGAGGAAGGTACCTAAGTTAGGTTACGTATTTATTATATGCTTTGCTTTACCCCCACCCTCCCAATGTGCAAATATATAGCCCAAATTTGTTTCATAAACCATTATAACCGGGTATCTGTCTCTCCAGTTTGACTAGTTTCCTCGAGAGCGTCTATAGTGGTGTGTACCATTACGTAAAACAGTACCAATTTTTGTCTGTATACAACACCTTTTATACAATGCGTGACATTGCAATACGATCATGTATCTTTTTTGCTCGTTAGATGCATCTGAATGTGCCGTTATTCACATGAAAAAAGTTTTTTTTCAAAATTTGGGCTCTAGAGTATGGCCAACCGAAGGTTGTACGTCCCGGACATGACCCACCAAAATATTACCATGTCCCACTGGTGGGGCCTGTGCCCCACATTAGGAATCACGGGTCTAAATAGAACGGCCAATGCTTTTTTGGAAACAATGCGCGACAATGAACATGACCGTTTTCAGTACTAGCTGACATTCTAAATGACAAAAATATGTGAGCAACATTTGCATGAATGAATTAGCTTTCGATGGTAATTCCAAATATATTAAATTGACCAAGGCTAAGATTATCCTTCGAAACACAGAAGCTGATGAAAATTTGATGGTTCTGGGAAGGGGGCAAAATAGCCTATGAAAGAAAATACTATGTTTCCCTAGCTCCGAAAACGGATCTGACCTTGATGACAATTTAATCATCAATTTCAACAGGGCCGAGGATCTGCTGAGAGGTTTGATCTATCTACCAAGATACTAAATTTCTTTTTTTTTCTCTCATTTATTTGTATGGGCCTAGTTGTTTGTTTTTGTTTTCCAGTGGTTGCAACCCCTATAACCCGACGCAGCGTAAAATATCAGGAGAGAGCTTATTTGAAAGTAAATCGATAGTTCTAGTGCTCTTTTTGTGTAACAAAAGAACTTAAAACAAAACAAAGTGTCATTTTCGTCAATTGTGTGCCTATCAAAGGGCAATTTTGGCCTAAATAAGGCTAGGAAGTTATCGAGGGAAAATTGGAGGTAGCCAGTAGGCTTGAACTTCGAAATGTGTTTATCAGGCCTTCAAGAGTCAGGCGACTTACTGAAGAACTTTGCCAAATTCATTCATAAACATACAGGCAGTCCTTACAACCATAAATAAACTAAACAAGCTCTTTTTCAAAGGAAAGTAAGGAGCAACTTTGAAAATTAAAAGAAATTTAATTTCTTGTATATGAGAAAGGCTGGCACACCTCTCAAACTGCTTTTTGTCATACTAAACTTTGACCTGGATCTTTCCTGAAAGCGTTTTAGAATATCACAAATGTAGCCAGTAATTGCAAGTGCTTTAATTACTGCTTGTTTTTCTAAGCATTTAAACTAAAACTTGTGTTGCTAAAAAATAAACATAACTAAGTTAGTCCTTTCAGTCTCGGAGCATGGTAATAAAGAGATAACGCTTTATTACAGTGCTTTTGTCTTAGCGCACTTGATGCTGAAGCACTGAAGTTAAAAAGTCTAACTTTAGCGTAAACGTTTAGCGTAAAATGGTTACTATGTAAAAGTATTTTTTAAACGAATTATATTTTAGTTCTAATGAACACGTATCCGTGTTTGGGGGTTGATAGGGTGGACTCGTGCCGTTTACAGAATGATTTTTTTTCAATGTTGATCTTTACTTTCACTTGATAAACACTTATTAACTTAAATTCTGTTCGTTTTTATAATTCGTTTTATAATGTTCATGGTTATTTTAATAAGAAATAGAAAGAAAACGAAACTTCTGGTCATAATTTTCAACTACTTAGAAATTGGGACAATTTCGTTCTCCTGGAATGTCCCCAGCCACACTACGTCTGCTCAGGTAAGCATATAATAAGAGAGGACCTGTCACCGCTTTAGCACCTAAATTGCATAAAAATGAAAATCTCACAATTCTGATTAATGTTGATGGGCATCTAAAAAGGGGTAGGATGGGGGGACAGATTGGCCTTCGATTACTTTCCAACATACTCCTTAATATGCCCCCAAAGTTTTCAACCTAGTATCCTCATTCGTTCCTGAGATGTTGACGATGCGCTCTTTTGACAACAAGAATGCACATAGTGCATTTTATTTTTTTTCAACACCCCCTCCAATATAAGCTGAGGCAAGTAGAAATAATTGCAGTCACAAGTAGTCACAGCCCCAGTTGCAAGTAGCCACAGTCATTCGCAATCGTAGTCGCAAGTATATCGTAGTCGAAGTCATAAGTAGTCAAAGTTGCAAATTGTTGTAGTTGCAAGTAGTTGTAGTCGTAAACACAAGTAGTCACAGTTGCAGTCCCAGAAGTAGTAGTTTCTATTTTTTTATTGTTTTTGTTAAGCTTGGTACCTTGGGATTTTCTGGCCTGAAAAACGATCTCTATAAGTCTCGAGTTTGAAAAAAGTCTCGAAAAAAAAAATCTCTATAAGTCTCGAGTATATATATATATATATATATATATATATATATATATATATATATCTATATATATATATATATATATATATATATATATATATATATATATATATATATATATATATATATATATATATATATATATATATATATTGCTTGAAAACAGTTCCATTTTTTATTGTTTTTGTTAAGCTTGGAACCTTGGGATTTTCTGGCCTGAAAAACGATCTCTATAAGTCTCGAGTTTGAAAAAAAGTTGTTTGGACACATATGATAAAGCTTATGTACTTATGTACATAAAATGTACATAATAAATAATGCTTATGTACTTATGTGCTTATGTACTTATGTAAAGCTTATGTACAAAAATAAAGCTTATGTGCAAGCAATAGGCAGGCATCTAGCATAATTTACAGTCCTTGCCCCAGGGTTTCCGCGGGGGTCCTTAGGAAGAAAGGACAGCTAAAAAGAGCATGGGACGGAGTTGCCCTTTGATCACTTTCAATTCTTAAAAAGGGCACTAGAACTTTCAATTTCCAGTCGAATGAGTTCCCTCCGAAGTTCCTACGACAATTTCTTCCATACGAAGTAGTCGAAAAAAAATATATTGAAGCCATATCGTTTTTTTACGCAGCACTGTTGCGCTGCCTCTGATTAACAGTTTTGTTATCCTGTGACATTTAGCCGTTCTTCATTTAACTTTCTTTCTGAGAGGATTTATCGGTTTCTTTCTGAACTACGAGCGACGATGCGTCGGCGCTATTTCTGCTAACAAAGGATTTTTGCTCCGAAAACGGATTGCAATTCCGCATTTTGCGAGGATTGTTCTTATGGAATCTAGCAACTTGGTAGGGGGCTCATTTGGTTGGGAATTGTAAATTCTAGTGTCCTTTTAAACAGACCAAAACTGATTAGAGGGCAAGCATCAGCTAAAAAAAAAAAAAAAAAAAAAAAAAAAAAAAAAAAAAAAAAAAAAAAAAAAAACAAAAAAAAAAAAAAAACCGTTATACTAATCTTAGGAGAAAGGAGAATTTGAAGTTTGTTGATACTGTTGCTCTTTTCTTCTTAAATAACAAGTACAAATAGTGTCTCAGAAACAATGATTTTTTTATTCAAGTGTTGTAAGTTTATTTTCTTTTTTCGCAGAAATTATTTCTCTGAGCCAGGGGTTCACGTAATTCTGCAGTTTAATCCTTTAACACTGTTTTAAACGAGGTGCTTAATTACGTTAATTTAGTAAGTTCAAAGTTTGACCATACCAATATCAGACTTATATTGCAGAAAGTTCTTAATGAATAAAACAATTCAATAATTGTGCTGAGTTTATCAGAATGATTCATGTTTTTTTTTATTAAACTAATCTACGCAACCGGCAGTTTATCACGGAACGGTTAAGGCTAAGAACTAAACAAAGCTTTTTTAATACCAAGTCGTTTATAACGTATATAGGCATATCATCTATTGTTTTTCTTTGACCTCACTGCGTGAGAATCCGTGGGTTTAGATCCTTAATAGGCTAAATTGAGGAAAAAAATCTTTTTCATACTATCACTCTTGTTTATTATCTTAGTTGTTTATGGTCGTCTTCTTTGTTCGTAATGCTGTTCGTTAAGGAAGTTATTTTACTTTATGCTTTGTTTTAAGCGGAAGAACATCGATTATAAAAAAGGCCAGTAAGAAAAATAAGCATACGTTACAGACAACATGACAAAATGTGTACAGGCCCAAATCTCGACGTTTACAATATGTAAGGAAAATTGTCTAAATCACTGATACAACTGATATAGTTTGGACAGAAAGTCAGATTGAGCACACGCTGGTTGGGCCTTAAAACCCGTACTTCTCCCCCAAAATATTGAAATTTTAATGGGTGTTCCCTACAATTATATTTTCCATGTAATTTGCTTATTTTTGTGTTATTTAGAAGTTGTGCCCCATCCCAAAATAAATTCCTTGTTCAGTGTCTGGTTCAGACTAATTCACTAATTTAAATGAATAGGGTGATGTCTCATAAATTACAATCTTTCAAATACTTATTTATAAAATATATATGCTCGTTTTCTATATTGTCCTCCTATAGGCTAAGAGTTTGAAAAATGAATATATCTTGACTTGGCTTAACGTCAAAGAAGTGTCTTTGCCGTTAAGCCAAAGATTGTAGCTAATTAAGATTAGGCCTATAAATGCTCTGTATTTGCATGGATTGTATTGGTTCTTAAACTGTAACATCATGACCAGTTTTTGGGACTATTTGAGAAAAAAATAATGCACTTGGGATAGGCAGTCTGCTCAAACTCACTGAGCTAAGACCTTTGATCCCTTTCAGTGGTTCGTCATTCCTTAGGATGTAGGCTATTGGACTTCAGACCTTTTTCTATTCACCCTCTTCTCCGAGTAGCCCCCAAAATTTGAGTAATACCTTTACTGGCCTGGAGTACTTCGCCCATATGAGCTGTGTAGGCTACTGCTGGAGACGCAACACTATGGCGATTTCGAACTGGTAGCTGTAGGATTGTATTCGATATTGTCCAGGCAGCGCTTTCTCATAATATATATATATATATCAACACGTCATTTAAGCTGAAAAAACTAGTGTGCTTATTTCTTACTATGCCATGTCATTCTAGACCGTGAAAATGAGGTGAAGTCAGGGTAGCCAACACACATTCTTAACAGAAATCTGAGACGCCACTCGATTCTGGGACGTCATTAAATTGTCATAGGTATTCCGCCAGCAAAGGGGACGCCCTTTGCTGCCCTGGTAAGGCTTAGATACCCGGCCGCTTTCTCTTTGTAGAATAGAGGCACGAAGGTTAAATTAGAAGCCAAAGTTGAGACAATTTGACCATATGGGCTGCATACTGCTAGACCCGCAACACCGTGGCGACTTTTAACTGCTAGCCGCAGCATGTATTCAATAATGTCGAGGAACCGCTCTCTCGTTTGCAGAGGTTAAGACAAACTTGGAAGTTAAAGATCCAAGAAATCTCGTCGGTATGAGACGAACAGCATGTAATCCCGTTTATGATGGGATTTTGCAGAATAAAATAAAAAATAATTACAAGTCACGTTTTTTTTGGTATTATATTTTTGGGGCTTGGGTTGTGAGCACTGTTCAGGATATTTAATTCCCTGCACATATTTTTATGCAATTAAAATGTTGTCATGTGACAGCCAGCTCAGGTCTTATATTCACAACTGGCTGTCATTCACATTTTAAGAAACTTGGGCTTTTTAAATGGATCTTATTAACATTGGATAACTGAATCTACATCAAGAAGAACTGTTCTTTATGGCAGACATTATCACACAACCCGTCATCTTTACACGGTCTTTTGAAATATGGCCTCAAAAGTATACAGTGAGTATCCATTTCATGTTAAACGGCAAACAGTTCCTTCTTTGTTATTTAGTTTTGCTTGTGTGTCAAAAAATGTATTTAACATAAGATCCAAATATGCCTGAAGTGTAAGATAAGGCAATAAGATATGTTCTTTGACATTCGAATATCTTAATTATTAACTAAGTGCTCATAATCTTTTTTTTTCACCTGCTAACATTGGGTTTGGCAGAGGTTGCCAATTTTCCTTATTCTTTAATTAATTGAAAAAATAAAGTTTAAAGGTAATTATGTATTAAACGTACTCTTTTGTATACTACTAAAGAAGTCAAGTTTTGTTGATGCTAATGAAATAAAATAGGATGAATATATAATAGTTTAGCAACAAATTTGGGCTATATATTTGAACATTAGGGGAGGGGGGGTTAAAGCATACCATATATTAAATATGTAACCTAACCTAATCTAGGTACCTTTCCCCCCCCCCCCTAAACCCCAAAAAACAACAGTTTAAATATCGTAAACGCAATGAAAACCACGCTTTGCATTGCATGATTCTATAGCGGTCTCTTGAATTAACCAGTCTTTAGCGGGTTATTCGTGACTGGTTCCATTGCGTTATATAAAAGAGTACGTTTAATACATAAGTACCAGTTTAAAAAAAAATGATTCTCAAGCAAATGTAAAACGTAATTTCAAAGCCAAAGACGAGCAAAAATAAAGCCATCTTAAGTCAAATTAAGAAGAAATTACTATGGTTGACATGGTTGCTTACAGGGGAAGAGGGGCATGCCCCCCTGGAAGTCGGAAACTATATAGTAATTATGAGGAAACCAAAGAAAAGAGAGCAGAGAAGGGAAAACCATGGGAAAATGTGTGTTGGCCCATGGTTGGCTGCCTGCTAATAGTTTTGACCCTTACAAGGGGTAATACGAGTTCTACTTTTTAACTAAATGACCCCTTTTCAGTTTTCCACGAACATTTTTTCCATATAATTTGGTTAAAGTTAAAAAAAAAATCGAATCCTTTATAGTAATGAATGGTAAGTAAATAGCGATCAATAGCGAAAGCAGAAGAATTTAAATACTGATAACATTAGATCAAAGAATCAGTTTTTTATTCCAAAGATGTACTTGTTTCGAGTTTGTAGTTAACCATCCCAAGTTACTTGTACGTAAGAAAATTTTCATAATTATAGAAAAAGAAGGAAAGCAACTTAAAAAGGAGACAATCCCTATAAAAATACACCGTCAAATTGAGCTTGCCTGAGTGCCCGTGAGCCGGTATCTGAAGCCACTATAACAAAACATGTTTAATAGTGCATTTCCCCTAGAACGGACGCGTTTTTTTGTGTTTTATTATTATTTTTTTATTTTTTTTTTATTTTTACAAGAAGTGATTGTACTGATCCGGTTGTATACTTTGACAAAGCTTTAATATTTTTTTAGTTGTAAAGTACAAAGCCGTCAAATATATCGGTTTTTGTATTCAACATTAAATTAAAAACATCACTATTACTCAGGAATGTTCAACCCCTACAGCCTTTCTCAATAACGCTCAGCACGAGGAATTTGATCGGATTTCCCTAATCTTGGTTTCAATACTTTACAAAGTATTAAGTTAGAAAGCCTTAAATATATCGGTATTTGATAACCAAGTTCACAAATATCGATAATGTGCAATAATATCCTTCCAACGCTTAAACATTACCCGATAGAAATGAATGTTAGAAGTTCTTATTTTATTTTTCATAAGTAGGCTATTGTTTTTTGTTTTTTTTTGTAACTTTTGTTATTTATTTTTTCATTTTTATATACTTTTACTTTGGTTGACATACTTTTTTCATTACCTTTCGAAAAATGTTAGTCTCAAAACTTTTACCCATCAAAAACCAGAAAAGAGCATTGCAATATTGATAGTTTTTTCTGCGCAAGCATAAATATCGTGTTCATAAAACTACAAAAACGATTTTTCAACTAAAAGTAAGGAGCAGCTTCAAAAGTTACTGATGTATTATACCAAACACACTTAAGAAGTGAAGCTAGGTTAATCATAATGAAATATACCAAAACATGATGAAAATATAATACTTTAGTTTATAAAATAATATAATTTGGCTATGTATTTCCCTATCAGGGGGGGGGGGAAATTTAGCAAACTTCTCGAGTGTGTTTGGTATAATACATAAGTACCCTTTAGAATTTAAAACAAACTGATATGATTCTGTATATAAGGAGGACTGCCACCTCATCAGTTTCCCGCTCATTAAGCTAAAGTTTTCCGTCCTTTGAAAAACCTTCTGTTTCCAATTCAATGGCCCTTGTGTTTCGGTAAATGTTCTTTAAAGATTGGGACAAAAAGTCATACTTTTGAGTAAAGAGCAAGGAGTTAAGGAGGAAACAGCCCCTCTCATATAAAGAATGATTTCTGTTCTTCATTTAAGGCTTCAAAGCTGTTACTTTCAGTTGAAAAACTATTTTTTTTTATCAATTTAATTTCTGACTGTTTTCCAAATTATGTCCAGGCCCAACCAATATATAATGTGGGGTAGCGGCTCCTTAAACCTCTGGATTATTTCTGTTAAAATCTATGTATCAATAATAGTAAATTGTACCGGCTGACTTTTTCAGTTTTTCTGCTTAAGAAATTCAAATGTTGGACTGCAGGTTGAAACAAGGTGCACCACGCCCACCTATTCTATTAAAATATATCTGTGAAGAATGGGTCACTTCTAATGCAACCCTCTTGGCTTAAGGGGCATGTTACCTGTGCCCTATGGAGGGAAATCTTATGATCTTTTAAACACTCAGAGTAAAATTGCTGTCACAAAATACTGATTCGATGCCATTGGGGTTCCTGGGGCAAAAATTGCATAAGAGAGGGATGCTTGCCCTCCAATCAGTTTTGACCTTTTTAAAAGGACACTAGAATTTACAATTCCCAACCAAATGAGCCCCCTACCAAGTTGCTCTCTACACGATCTCTTTCATTCGAAGTGGCCGGGAAAATTTCTCCTAGAGGATAAAGGAATATCCAATATTATGTTGTTTTTCCGTCAGTAGAATGTAGTATTTACTTCAAATATTACCAGTTACGTACTAGAACAGTGTGTAATAACTTCATTTGGTACTTTTAAAATTTTCATCCTTCAATTTCCGTCGACAATTTTTTTTTTTTTTTTTTTTTTTTTTTAATTTGGCCCGTTTTTTACTAATCGAAACTGCGAAGATCGTAATAGTACTTGGCTTGGCAAAAACAGGTATCAAGCTCGTGAGAGAACTAAGCTCTAATTTCATCAAACGTCTTTCTGTACTAATAACAATTGAGATGGTACCAGATTAAATTGGTGGTTCTTCCATTTTGTGAAATCTGCCGAAAGAGGGTAAAATGCCAGGGAATAAAAATTCTGAGAAGGCCAATCGATTTGCTAGGATCTGAAGTCCTCCTGAAGGTTTTGAGCCCCCCTCCCCCATTCGAAAACGAGGAAAAATTGTTTTTCTTTGCAGGCCTCACTGCCTCTCTCCATTTGCCTCTTATGTAGTTTGTCCATTTCTTGTGACGAAATGCTGGGAAGCAAAATAAGGGCACCATTGCATTCTTCTTGGTGGAAACCAGAGGTTTGCAAGCCCTCCTCTTGCAAACCCCCTCCCAGTTCCTTTAGTTAGGAAGAACTAAAAACGCATGTTTTGAAAAATATACCTTACGAAACAAATCGCATTTGTTTGTTTTTCCTTTTTATTAAAATATTTAAATTTATTATGTATAAATTCTCAATGATACCGTTGACAACCTACCCCTTAGATTTTTAAGTTACTGAAAACTGAGCTTCTTGAGTTTTTAGAGAATTAACATTATATACTAAGAGTTATCGCTATCATGGTCGACGAAAGACTATTGAGAGACTTATAGATTGGTCTTTTATTTTCTTAAGATTACTCATGGAATTTTTGTGCCCCCAAAAGAACATCCTGTTTTTTTTTTGGGGGGAGGGGGGTTCTTTTTGTGTTTTCATTAAAGCACTAGTTTATACAATTCTAAAAGGTGATATATCTTGTGTAATCTGCGAAGCAATAATTTTTTTTCCTTTTTAATTCTCGACTTCGCTCTTTATTTTTCGTAAGAAAAATGTGGTTATTTTAAATTAATTTTGTACTAATGGTAATTCTTGGCCCGAAAAGTGAGCGCTGAGTACAACTGAGCTTCTTGAGTTTTTAGAGAATTAACATTATATACTAAGAGTTATCGCTATCATGGTCGACGAAAGACTATTGAGAGACTTATAGATTGGTCTTTTATTTTCTTAAGATTACTCACGGAATTTTTGTGCCCCCAAAAGAACATCCTGTTTTTTTTTGTTTTTTTTTGGGGGGAGGGGGGTTCTTTTGTGTTTTCATTAAAGCACTAGTTTATACAATTCTAAAAGGTGATATATCTTGTGTAATCTGCGAAGCAATAGTTTTTTTTTCCGTTTTAATTCTCGACTTCGCTCTTTATTTTTCGTAAGAAAAATGTTGTTATTTTAAATTATTTTGTACTAATGGTAATTCTTGGCCCGAAAAGTGAGCGCTGAGTACAACAAAAAACGACAACAAAAACAACGAAAAATCATTAGAAGGCCTTGAAGTTTCTGACTGGATGTGATTCTCAATCCAGTTATTAGAGGGAATCAATGCACAAACCCCTTGTGCGCATATCACTGTATTTTGCATATACTGTGTATATCTCCTATCGACTATACATACAAAAAAGTTGTTTTGGATGTTTTCTCTACTTTGCTTAGTTCCTAGAAACATTCGCAGTGTGCTAAGTTTGTTGTGGTTTCGGGCTGCTATGAAAACCAATACCATGACGCTGAAAGCAACCATAAGTGGTTGTGTTTAAAATCTGATAGAACACAATTTTTGTGTATATATATATTTAGTAGCAGCATAAACGGACAGGTTTTAACGTAAAGAAAATTATGGCTCCCATATGACAAAGCAAAAAATGTTGAATCTTTGTAGTATATCAAAGCAAAAATGATAGGCCTTGATTCCCTGCTGCTATTAACAAATGTTTTGTTGTCTAGTAATGGAATACATGAAACCTTATTTGTAGAAAAATGAGCAATTTATGTTTCATCATGTCATTATTTTGAAGTAGTATGCAAAATAATTATTGTTTCAGCAGTTAAGAACCAAATAATGGTAGACCACTATGGCTTATTTTTTAAAAGAAAAAACAAATCAACCTGTTTGAGTTACTAAAGACTTTCTGGTACTTATGCACTATGCGGGCACCCACTGCTATATAGACTACTGTATAGGAAACTAGACATGGAGACCCGTCAAACGGGTATTTGCTATTGCAAAGCGTGGTTTCTTATCGACTTTACAATATTTAAACATTGTTTTTTGGGGTTTAGGGGGGAGGTGCCTAGGTTAGGTTAGGTTATGTATTTAATATATGCTATGCTTTACCCTCCCCCCCCCCTAATGTGCAAAGTATAGACCAAATTTGTTTCTAAACTATTATATATTCATCCTGTTTTATTTTATTTCTTTAGCATTGACCAAACTTGACTTCTTTCGTGGCGCCCGTATAATGCATAAGTACCGATTTTCCTATAAATGGTAATTCATCACGAACTATTCAAAGTCATTAGGTTAACAACCACGAATATAATGAAGAGCACTACATCAAACAGTTCGTGGTAACGAACGACCCGTAAGGAGCGACCCGGCTCAATGGTAACCGAATCTCTAGAAAACGGGTTTTTGATACCAATAGATGCATCAAAAGAATCAGATTTTAATTCTGATTTCAAATATATAAGTTTCATCAAGTTTAGTCTTACCCATCAAAAGTTACGCGCCTGAGAAAATTTGGCTGATTTTAGGAAAAAGGGGGAAAGACCCCCTAGAACTTATAGAACTTTAATGAAAATCACACCATCATATTCAGCGTATCAGAGAACCCTACTGTAGAGGTTTTAAGCACCTATCTACAAAAATTTGGAACTTAGCATTTTTTGCCAGAAGAAAGATCACGGATGCGTGTTTGTTTTATTTTTTTTATTTTTTTTTTTTTTCCAGGGGTGATCGTATCGAACCAGTGGTCCTAGAATATCATGGGAGGGCTCATTGAAATGGAAGTTAAAAGTTCTCGTGCCCTTTTTAAGTGACCAAAAAATGGAAGGCAACTAGGCCCCCTCCCACGCTCATGTTTTTCCCAAAGTCACCCGATCAAAATTTTGAGAAAGCCATTTTGTTCAGCATGGTAAAAAATATGATAGCTATGTCTTTTATGATGACGTAATCCCTCGAAGTCCCCAGGGGGAGGGCTGAAAGTTATGAACTTTACCCAATGTTAACATATAGTATTGGTTATTGGGAAGTATACAGACGTTTTCAGGGGGGATTTTTTCTGGTAGGTGGGGGGGGAGGGTCGGGGGTTATATGGGAGGATCTTTCCATGAAGGAAGTTTTCATGGGAGAAGGGACATTGCTATGAAGGGGGCGCCGGATTTCCCAGCATTATTAAAGAAAAAGATCAGAAATTAAATAAAAAAATAAGTTTTTCAACTGAAAGTAAGGAGCAACATCAAAACTGAAAACGAACAGAAAATATTACGTATATGATTGGGTTCACCCCCTAGTCAATACCTCGCTCTTTAAGCCAAAGATTTTTTAGTACTTTCATAAGAGCTATTTATTCTAATTAACGGCCTTTGTGATTAAGGGGTCATTTTTAAAGAATTGGAACAAAATTCGAACTTTAGCATAAAGAGCATGGTATTAACTAGGGGGCGAACCCCCTAATATACGTATTAAAAATCAATGAATATAGAAGTTCGTTACGTATGTTAATTCGTAAGCTACGTATATTTATTACTAATAAAAACGTTCGTAAATAAAATTAAACAAGTTTCGAGAAAGCCATTTAACCAAAAAAAGTAAAATTAATATGCAAATTTTGTTTTAATTATTCATGTACGGTGAGCCAAAATCAAAACCTGCATTAATTCCAAAACGTTCAAAAATTAAATAAAAAAACAAGTTTTTTTAACTGAAAGTAAGGAACGACGTTAAAACTTAAAACGAACAGAAATTATTCCGTATATGAAAGAGGCTGTGCCCTCCTCAACACCTCGCTCTTTACGCTAAAGTTTGACTTTGTCACAACTCTATTTTATTAAACAATAAAAAACTTTAGAGTAAAGAGCGATGCGTTGAGGAGGGCACAGCCCCTTTCATATACGGAATAATTTGTGTTCGTTTTAAATTTTAACGTCGTTCCTTACTTTCAGTTAAAAAAAACTTGTTTTTTTATTTAATACATAAAAAAACGACACTGAATGTTGTTTGGCTCAAAACTTCATCCATGTTTCACATTTTCTCAGCGGCTCAGGATTCAAATAAATTATAAACAGGCAAGTCTGCTTTTTTGAGGGGAAGAGTGAATTGCTAAAATATTAAAAACCAGTTAAAAGACCCTGCGTCAAGAGAAATACGCATAACAGGGATATTGGGATGGGTGCTTAGCCCTCTCCCCTCCCTCGACACGTTCCCAAGCTTTAGAAGACGTTGCTGCAGAAAAGAAAAAAAATTTGCCTCATTCTAGCAATATATTCCCCTTTTGGCAAATAGTTGATGACTTTTATTCATATGAGTATGGCTTCTCTGGTCCCTAATGAGGGTTTTTCTTCTCTGACTCTTCGTGAGGGTTTTACTTCTATAGCCCTTCCTCAAATAGTGTCTCTGGTGGGGCAGAAGGAGACTGAACAGTTTCTGGAAGAGGATAAATTGAACTCACAGGTGGGCGAACGTGGTCCATCAGTCTCATTCATGAGCCCTAACAAAGTGGGGCTAGAACCACCAGTTTCTGATAACTGGACCGATGAGTCTCAACTTCAAACCTTGAGTCTCATTGAATTCGCATTTCTTGGGAGTAAATAAATATTTTTTTTTCTTTGCCAGAAGTAGTAAACGCCCAATTACCACTGGTCGTGATTACTGGTCGTGATTGCGTAATACGCCTTACCAGGGGCTAGTTACCTCTTACTACGAACGATACTTACCCTACCAGACGGGTTTTCTGAGGTAACACCCATTTTTTTTTGGAGGTCAAACAGAGAGAGAGTGGCGGTCACACTAACTTGATTAGTAGTTGGATTTGGATATAAGGAGTAATTTTCATTGTAGTTCATATTAGTAAGAGAATTGAATTCAGAGAGAGAATAGTTTATTTGAGAGGATATTAGTGGAGAAAAAAATGAGTGGTGCATTGACATTATTGGAGATTAATGATGGAACCTTACCAGGGCAAGTTGCCTATTACTATGAACCCTACATGCCTTGGCAGACAGGTTTTTCTAATGTGACACTCATTTTTTGTAATTCACGGTATACATGTCTTTTATGACGCAGTCAGATGGGTTTTTGAAGCACTTTCATCATAACATGTTTTATTATTATTTTTTTGGCAATTGAAATTTTTTTTGTGGGTACATATGGAATCCGGTTAATAGCCTGTAGCTTAAAGGTATCTGAGATCTCGCTCCAGTATCGCATACACTATTAGAGATATCAAAATGATATCTCATTTGCATTAAGCTAACTCAATTTGCGAAAAAGAAATTCCATTTATGGGATGTTATAATTAGAATGGTTTTAAGTTGAAAATTGTGACGTAAAAATAACTCTATTTGCGAATTTTTTGCGAAAAGGTATTTGCGTAAAGGCATTGCCTTGGTTAAGAATGCCTCACGGGTAATTAAAGAATGGGATGCTTCCATCAACAATACAAAGAATATGCTCAGATACTTAATAGATTTGACGCCTACAAGAGACATTGGTAAAAGGTATTCAATAGCTTAATTGAAAAGTAACGATAGAATGACATTGTGACTTGACCTCGCTTTACCTCTCCGATGTGGTCTGTATAATACACAAGTAACGTTTGAAAAGTATTGTCAATTTAAAAAGAAATGGCTGAAAAGTGTTTTGAGGGGGATGGGTTGCATGGAGGGTTGAGTTGCACGAGGGTTCAGTTAAAGGGGGTACAGTTACACGGGGGTTTAGTTAAATTGGGTTGAGTTGCACGAGGGTTCAGTTAAAGGGGGTATAGTTACACAGGGTTTAGTTAAATTGGGTCGAGTTGCACGAGGGTTCAGTAGCACGAGGGTTCAGTAACATGGGGATTCAGTTGTACAGGGTTTCGGTTATACAAGGGTTCAGTTACATGGAGGGTTCAGTTGCACGAGGGGGGATTTGCGAATTGGAGGAGATGGGATGATAGTGTACTGTATAATACACAAGTGATGTTTTGGAGAGTATTGTCAATTTAAAATAGTTTAGAAATAAAAAAAATTTAACAAGAAATGGCTGAAAAGTGTTTTGAGGGAGATGGGATTGCATGGAGGGTTGAGTTGCACGAGGGTTCAGTTAAAGGGGGTACAGTTACACGGGGGTTTAGTTAAATTGGGTTGAGTTGCACGAGGGTTCAGTAGCATGAGAGTTCAGTAGCACGGGGGTTCAGTTGTACAGGGTTTCGGTTATACAGGGGTTCAGTTACATGGAGGGTTCAGTTGCACGAGGGTTCAGTTAAAGGGGGTATAGTTACACGGGGGTTTAGTTAAATTGGGTCGAGTTGCACGAGGGTTCAGTAGCACGAGGGTTCAGTAGCACGGGGGTTCAGTTGTACAGGGTTTCGGTTATAAAGGGGTTCAGTTACATGGGGGGTTCAGTTGCACGGGGGTTGAGTTAAATGGGGCTTGAGTTCCACGAGAGTAGTGCTTTGTCGTGGTTTAGCTTGTCACAGTTACATTCTCTTGATCTTTCAAAGTTCACTTTGATTTTATTTCATTGATTCTTTTTGTTTGCATGTCCGGGCTGGTGTTTGCAAGTCCAAGTTGGGTTTTCAGACCTACGTTTTTTAGATTTTCGTGGGTGTTTGGATGTTTTGCCGAAAAAAAAACATAGTTGTACCCTCAACGCCTCGCTCTTTACGCTAAATTTTTTTATTGTTTAAAAAATTAGAGTTGTGAGAAAGTCAAACTTTAACGTAAAGAGCGAGTCGTTGAGGAGGGGACAGCCCCTTTCATAAACGGAATAGTTTCTATTCGTTTTAAGTTTTGACATCGTTCCTTACTTTCAGTTAAAAAAACTTGTTTTTTACTTAGGTAATAATGGAACATTTAGTATTTTTTCTAATGTAAGTGTTTTCTTAAGAAAATGGCCCATCTGTAACAAATATAGCCTTAGCTAGTTAAAACTGCACATAAACTCTTGATTTTTTGTCGTGTTACTTAGATAATAAAGGAACATTTGGTTTTCTTTCCTAATTTAGTGTGTTTTCTTAAGAAAATGCCCCATCTTTAACAAATTTTGCCTTAACTAGTTAAAACTGTGCATAAATTCTTCAATTTTAGTTATGTTACTTAGCTAATAAAGGAACATTTGGTTTTCTTTCCTTATTTATGTGTTTTCTTTTGTTTGCATGTCCGGGCTGGTGTTTGCAAGTCCAAGTTGGGTTTTCAGACCTACGTTTTTTAGATTTTCGTGGGTTTTTGGATGTTTTGCCGAAAAAAAAACATAGTTGTACCCTCAACGCCTCGCTCTTTACGCTAAATTTTTTTATTGTTTAAAAAATTAGAGTTGTGAGAAAGTCAAACTTTAACGTAAAGAACGAGTCGTTGAGGAGGGACAGCCCCTTTCATAAACGGAATAATTTCTATTCGTTTTAAGTTTTGACATCGTTCCTTACTTTCAGTTAAAAAAACTTGTTTTTTACTTAGGTAATAATGGAACATTTAGTATTTTTTCTAATGTAAGTGTTTTCTTAAGAAAATGGCCCATCTGTAACAAATATAGCCTTAGCTAGTTAAAACTGCACATAAACTCTTGATTTTTTGTCGTGTTACTTAGATAATAAAGGAACATTTGGTTTTCTTTCCTAATTTAGTGTGTTTTCTTAAGAAAATGTCCCATCTTTAACAAATTTTGCCTTAACTAGTTGAAACTGTCCATAAATTCTTCAATTTTAGTTATGTTACTTAGCTAATAAAGGAACATTTGGTTTTCTTTCCTTATTTATGTGTTTTCTTTTGTTTGCATGTCCGGGCTGGTGTTTGCAAGTCCAAGTTGGGTTTTCAGACCTACGTTTTTTAGATTTTCGTGGGTGTTTGGATATTTTGCCGAAAAAAAAATATGTTAATACGTTTAAGCAATAAATATCTTTAAGCTTAACCCGTCTTTATTCTTTAGAATAGTTTTATTCATTTCATTAAATTATGAAAAAATTGTAAGTAAGTAACAATAGCTTTCTTGAATTCGCTTCCTGGAAACAATACAGATATTTAATTCAAGAAATCATAATAAAATCGCAAGTAAGTAATAAAGTCTTTATTGTTTTCACCTATTGGATACCCAATACTGAAATTTCATTCAAGAAATTATGAAGGAATTGTAAATAGGTAACACACTCATTCTTGAAGTCACCTCTTGTATACACAATGCAGAAATTTCATTTAAGAAATTATCAAAAATTGTAAGTAAGTAGCAAATTCTTTCTTGAATTCGCCTCCTGGATAAATAAAAAAAGACATTTCATTCAAGAAATTACGACAAAATTCTAAGTAAGCAACAAACTCTTTCTTGAAGTTACCTCATGGATACACAATGCAGAAATTTCATTTAAGAAATTATCAAAAATTGTAAGTAAGTAGCGAATTCTTTCAAAATATTTTAATACGTTTAAGCAATAAATATCTTTAAGCTTAACCCGTCTTTATTCTTTAGAATAGTTTTATTCATTTCATTAAATTATGAAGAAATTGTAAGTAAGTAACAATAGCTTTCTTAAATAGGTAACACACTCATTCTTGAGGTCACCTCTTGTATACACAATGCAGAAATTTCATTTAAGAAATTATCAAAAATTGTAAGTAAGTAGCAAATTCTTTCTTGAATTCGCCTCCTGGATAAATAAAAAAAAGACATTTCATTCAAGAAATTATGACAAAATTCTAAGTAAGCAACACACTCATTCTTGAGGTCACCTCTTGTATACACAATGCAGAAATTTCATTTAAGAAATTATCAAAAATTGTAAGTAAGTAGCAAATTCATTCAAAAATATGTTAATACGTTTAAGCAATAAATATCTTTAAGCTTAACCGTCTTTATTCTTTAGAATAGTTTTATTCATTTCATTAAATTATGAAGAAATTGTAAGTAAGTAACAATAGCTTTCTTGAATTCGCTTCCTGGACACAATACAGATATTTAATTCAAGAAATCATAATAAAATTACAAGTAAGTAATAAAGTCTTTATTGTTTTCACCTATTGGATACACAATACTGAAATTTCAAATAAACTATTCTCTCTCTGAATTCAATTCTCTTACTAATATGAACTACAATGAAAATTACTCCTTATATCCGAATCCAACTACTAATCAAGTTAGTGTGACCGCCACTCTCTCTCTGTTTGACCTCCAAAAAAAAAAAATGGGTGTTACCTCAGAAAACCCGTCTGGTAGGGTAAGTATCGTTCGTAGTAATAGGTAACTAGCCCCTGGTAAGGCGTATTACGCAATCACGACCAGTAATCACGACCAGTGGTAATTGGGCGCTTACTACTGCCAGAACCTTGTGTTTTAACGGTGGCTTGCTTTCATATACAGAAAAAGTGCGACTTTTTCGTTGATGTACTAACTTTGGCCATATGTTTAGCCATTTGGAACTTGCTCTGAATAGAAGATAATTTGAAACAGAAGATAAGGTTTTGTTTTCTGATTACGTCCTGATGGTAAAAAAGGTAAAAAAAAGAAACAAAAAGTTACAAAATCAATACTTTATGTCAGGGAAGAATAGTAATTAAACGTACTCAACGTCAAAAGAAAACTTGGAACTGTAAAACAGAATAAACCATGTGTTTTATAGAATGCTGTCATATTTATTGTTGAATACTTAGGTCTATCTACTTGACTCTTATAGCTTGTCATGGAACATGTGCTTCGTGCCACCTAACCCAGAACCATAGCCGCTCTGTGCGGTGTGATTCTTGCAAGGATAAAACAAGACTGATTCAGGGCCATCGGTGCGTTCGCCATTGTGAGAGTGGTTGGTTCCAAGATGGTGGGATTTGCAGAAAATGTCACGTGTCATGTGGCGAGTGCGTATACTCTGGTCCTAAAGGTTGTCAAAGCTGTCGTAGGGGGCTCTACCTGACCCAATACGTAAGTACTATTCAATTTATCTAGGGAAAAATTTCTAAACAACTAATGAAGTTTAAAAGTGAAAACACCCAAAACTTATTTTTCACATCTTTTGCTCAAAATTTTTCTCTTGAAATTGAATAAGCTACGGTTCAAGCCTTCTGTATTCTAAACGGACTGTGCTTACAAAGAGTATCATTATAGTAAGGAGTTTTGGACTTAGCTTCTACTTCTAGAAATGTTTTTGCCGCAAATTGTCTCAAAACTTGATCCTGATCTTAAGATGCAACCAATGACGTCATCACCATTAGCACATAACTGTGTCTTATTCTTTTAAGGGTCAAACAATGCCGTTATTCTCCGAAGATTTTCTCCGAGTTACTTACCGTTTTTCCCGCGATTTTCTAATTTGCACGTGCTTTTAGATACGATTTATCTTTGAGCATGTTCCTTTTTTAAACAGTTCGTGTTAACGAACTGCAAGTAAAGGGCGACTGGGACCAATAGTAACCGGAACTAAAAAAGGAATTTTGACAACTAATAATGCGCAAAAAGAATTGGTTGTTACGCTGATTCTAATTATATAAAATTCATTCAGGTTAATGCTACTAATAAAAAAATTACGAGTCTGAGAAGCATTCCCTGATTTCCGAAAAAAAAGAGAGAAACACCCCCAAAATTTCAAATGATTCTAATGAAAAATAAAAGTATAAAATTCAGCATATCACAAATCCTACTGTAGAGGTTTAAAGCTTTATATTTGCAAAAGTGGGGATTCTGGTTTTTGTTATTTTTTGTCCCAGAAAAACATTACGGAAGCGTGTTTATTTAATTTTCTCCCCAGGGATGATTGTATCGAACTAATGGTCCTGGAAACTTGGAAGAGGGCTCATTTAAACAGAAATCAAAATTCTAATGCCCTTTATAAGTTATTAATTAAAAAAAAAACTTTCAGAAAAATAAGTTTTTCAAAGAAAAGTAAAGGTCATTTTAAACTTAAGCTCAGCAGATACAAATACCTTTTAAAATTCAAACTCAAAACGATCAGAAATTACTATTAAAGAATAAATGAAACCCAAAACGAACAGAAATTAAATAAACAATCATAGCAAAAACATACAACAAGTAATAATATAAATGAATAAATAAACCTTAAGGCGAGTAATGCTTAGATTGAATATGAATATCAAGCTTAAAAAAAAAAAAATATTTTCCTATTGAAGTATAAATGAAACTAAAAACAAACGGAAATTAAATAAACAATCAATGCAAACAAACATACAATAGATATTAATGTAAATTAATAAATAAATCTTAATACGAGTGAAACTTAAATTGAATATGCAAATCCAGCTTGAAACAAACAAAAATCACCACAAACAAGAGTTTGGGTATGACCTCCTTCTCTCACTGTAAAAGTCTAAAACCTACTGCGTCATTGGCGCTTTACTGAAAACCAATTTTATGGCAAATATTTTCTTTTGTACTTAGCATTGAAAATAAACATTAAATTATAGTAGCATTTTGAACTGATGAGCTTTCAGCAATTAATATCATTATACATCAAATATTCAGTTTAATTTATTAGCTCTTTTTAAAGTTGTTAAAGACGAATATAGTTTCCCTACAAACAAGTGTTTGGATACTGCCTCCTTCCTAACTGTAAATAAAAACCAAAAGCCTTCTGCGTCATTGGCGCTTAACTGAAAACGGATTATATTGCAAACATTTTCTTTTCCAGTGCTTACAGTATAGGAAATAAAAATACAGTTACAGTGAAATAAATTCCTGAACTGATGGCTATTTCAACAGTTAATATCATTATACATCTAATATTCAATTTGATGTTGTTTATACTTTCCAAGACTGTTCAAGACGCATAGAGTTTTCAGTAAAGTGCCAATGACGCAGTAGCTTTTAGACTTCTACAGTGAGCGAAGGAGGTCATACCCAAACTCTTGTTTGTGGGGATTTTTGTTCGTTTCAAGCTTGATTTGCATATTCAATTTTTTCATTCAAGTTTCACTCGTTTTAAGATTTATTTATTAATTTACATTAATATCTATTGTATGTTTTTTGCATTGATTGTTTATTTAATTTATGTTTGTTTTTAGTTTCATTTATACTTCAATAGGAATTTTTTTTTGTTTGTTTTAAGCTTGGCATTCATATTCAATCTAAGCATTACTCGCTTTAAGATCAATTTATTCATTTATATTATTACTTGTTGCATGTTTTTGCTATGATTGTTTATTTAATTTCTGTACGTTTTGGGTTTCATTTATGCTTTAATAGTAATTTCTGGTTGTTTTGAGTTTGAATTTTAAAAGGTATTTGTATCTGCTGAGCTTAAGTTTAAAATGGCCTTTACTTTTCTTTGAAAAACTTATTTTTCGGAAAGTTTTTTTTAATTAATTATTGTTCGTTTTCGATTGCAAAAAATTTAAAGTTTTTAAAAATTCCTTATTTCAAAGTCAAACTTAAAAAAAAAAATCAAATATTCATCAAAGTAACAAAACTGATATCAAAGTAACAATATCAAAGTGAAAAAATGGGTTGTGTCAACCTCGGAGTTCTTTTTATCTGATGTTCGAACTATTTTAACAAAATTGCTATCTCAAAATTTTTATCGGATGGGTTTGGGGAAAAAGGGCGTGGGAGAACTAGATTAAGCTTCGGTCTCTTTTACTCTTTAAAAGTGAACTAGAACTTTCTATTTTCAATCAAATGAGCCCTCTCTGAAGTTTATACGGGTATCACTTCTACAAGAACCATATATATCCCCAGAGTATAACTTACAACGCCTATACCTGGGCCCTTGGGGTTTGTTTCGACCCTGGAGTTTTAATATCTGATGGTTGAACTATTTTTAAAAAATGGTCACCTGAAATTTTTATCGGATGGATTTATCCATCCGAACACCCAAAGGCGTGGAGGGCGGGAGGGGCTAGTTGTCCTCTGATCTTTTTCACTCTGGGAAAATGAACTACAACTTTTAATTTCCATTCAAATGAACCCTCTCTGAAGTTTCTATGAGTATACCTTCCATAAGAACCATATATGCCCCCAGGGCAATACTTACAACGCCTTCCCCGGTCCTGAGGGGGGGGGGTGTCGACAAAGGACTTTTTCTTATCTGATCTTTGAACTATTTTAACGAAATGACCATACGCAAAGGAATTTTTGTTATATGATCTTTGAACTATTTTTAAGAAAGTGGCTACCTCAAATTTTTATGAGATGTATTTGGGGAAAAAGGGCTTGGGTGGGGGGGGACAGTTGCCCTCTGATCATTATTGACTCTTAAAAAAGGCACTAGAACTCTCGATTTCCAATCGAATGAGTCCCCTTTGAAGTTTATACGACGATCCCTTCTATATGAAGTGTCTCTGGGAAAAAAATAAATGGAGTGTGGGGGGAGGCTAGCTACCCTCCATTCACTTTTGACTCTTAAAAAGTGAATTACAACTATCAATTTCCAATCAAATGAGCCCTCTAGGAATTTTATACGAGCATCCCTTCCATAACAACCATATATGCCCCCAGGGCATAACTTACAACGCCTACCCCCGACCCTGGGGGGGCTGTGTCGACACCGGAGTTTTTTGTTATCAGAACTTTGAACTATTTTTAACAAAATGTCTATCTCAAAATTTTTATCTGATGCATTTAGGGCGTGGAGGAGGGTGGGGCTAGTTGCCCTCCGATCTCTTTTGACTCTTAAAAAGTGAACAAGAACTTTCAATTTCAAGTCAAATGAGCCCTTTCCGAAGTTTATACGAGCATCCCTTCCATAAAAACTATATATGCCCCTAGAGCATTACTCATAACGCCTGTCTCCGGGCCCTGGCGGGCTCGGTCGACACAGGAATTTTTTCTTATCTGACCTTTGAAATATTTTAATGAAATGGCTGCTATAAAAATTTATCGGATGGGCTTGGGAAAATGGGGGGTAGGGGGGGCTAGTTGCCCTCGGATATTTTTTGACTCTTGAAAATTGAACTAGAATTTTCAATTTCCAATCAAATGAGCCCCCTCTGAAGTTTATACGACAACCCTTTCATAAGAACCACATACGCCCCCAGGACAACACTTACAACGCCTATCCCCAGAGCTCTGGGGGCGTTTTGTTATCTAATTTTTGAACAATTTCAAAAACACTGGCTATCTCAAAATCTGTAGTGGACGGGTTTGAAGAAAAAAGAGCGTGGGGGGGGGGGCTAGTTTAACTCTCTTGACTCTTAAAAAGTGAACTAGAACTTTCAATTTCCAATCAAATGAGCCCTCTATGAAGTTTACACGAGCACCCCTTTGATAAGAACCATACATGCCCTTAGGGCATAACTTAGAACGCCATCCCTTGTTCCCTGGGAGGTTGTATTTACACTGGAGTTTTTCTTATCCGGCCTTTCAACTATTTTTAACAAAATATCTATCTCAAAATTTTCATCAGATGGGTTTTGAAAAAGAAGGCGTGAGGGGGGGGGGATAGCTACCCTCGGATCTCTTTTGACTATTAGAAAGTGAGCTCGAACTTCCCATATCCAATCAAATGAGCCCTCTCTGAAGT
This sequence comes from Artemia sinica, assembly GCA_027921565.1. NCBI lineage: Eukaryota > Metazoa > Arthropoda > Branchiopoda > Anostraca > Artemiidae > Artemia > Artemia sinica. Next base: position 27,892,975 of record CM051273.1, on the reverse strand, counting down.
TTATACGAGCATCCCTTCTATAAGACGCATATATGCCCCCTGGGCATAACTTACAACGCCTGCACCCGGGCCCTGGTGGGCCGTGTCAACACCGGAATTTTTGTTATATGGTCTTTGAACTATTTTAAAAAAAAAATAACTATCTTAAAATTTCTATTGGATGCATTTGGGAAAATAAGGTTTAGGGGGGGAGGGAAGCTGGTTACTCTCCAATATCTTTTGACGCATAAAAAGTGAACTAGAACTTTCAATTTCCAATCAAATGAGCCCTCTCTGAAGTTTATGCGACAATGTTGTCTATACAAAACTTTATATGCCCCCAGGGCATAACTTACAACCCTTGCCCTGATGGTTGTGGGGGAGTTGCCATCCTCAAAGACCTAATATCCAGAACTAAAACTACGTTTAATAACATGGCTGTCTCAAAATTTTGATCGGATGTGTTTAGGGAAAAGGTGGGCGTGAGAGGGGGGTGGGGGTAGTTGCCCTCAAATCACTTTCAACTATTAAAAAGGGCACTAGTCTTTTGAAATTCCAATCGAAAGAGCCTTTTTTGAAGTTTCTACGACACTGCCTTCTATAAAAACCTTATATATCCCCAGCCCAGGGTATAACTTAAAACCCTTGCCTTGAGGGTTGTGGGGAGTGTCCTCCTCAAAACATATTTACTATCTGAAAATCAACTACGCTGAACAAAATAGCTATCTAAAGATTTTGATTGGATGCGTTTGGGGGAATGATGGGCGTTGGGGGGGGGGGCTAGTTGCCCTCTAATCAATTTCGACTATTAAAAAGGGCACTAGCCCTTTGAATTTCCAATCGAATGAGCCTTTTTTGAAGTTTCTACGACAACGCCTTCTATAAAAACCTTATATGCCCCCAGGGCATAACTTAAAACCCTTGCCCTAAGGGTTGTGGAGGAGTGTGTCCTCCTCAAAGTTATATTTTCTATGTGGAAATAAACTACGCTGAACAAAATGCCTATTTCAAAATTTTGATTGGATGTGTTGGGGGGAATGATGGGTGTGGGGGGCTAGTTGCCCTCCAATCACTTTCGACTATTAAAAAGGGCACTAGCCCTTTGAATTCAAATGAGCCTTTTTTAAAGTTTCTATGACAATGCCTTCTACAAAAACATTATATGCCCCCAGGGCATAACTTAAAACCCTTGCCCTGAGGGTTGTGGGGGATTGTCCTCCTCAAAAACATATTTTCTATCTGTAAATCAACTACGCTGAACAAAATGGCTATCTCAAAATTTTGATTGGATGTGTTTGGGGGAATGATGGGCGTGGGGGGGTCTAGTTGCCCTCCAATCGCTTTTGACTATTAAAAATGGCACTATCCTTTGAATTTCCAATCGAATGAGCCTTTTTTGAAGATTCTACGACAACGCGTTCTATAAAAACCTTATATGCCCCCAGGGCATAACTTAAAACCCGCGCCCTGAGGGTTGTGGGGGAGTGTCCTCCTCAAAAACATATTTTCTATCTGGAAATCAACTACGCTGAACAAAATGGCTATCTCAAAATTTTGATTGGATGTGTTTTGGGAAACGATGGGCGTGGGGGGGGCTAGTTGCCCTCCAATCACTTTCGACTATTGAAAAGGGCACTAGCCCTTTGAATTTCCAATCGAATGAGCCTGTTTTGAAGTTTCTACGACAACGCCTTCTATAAAAACCTTATATGCCCCCAGGGCATAACTTAAAACCCTTACCCTGAGGGTTGTGGGGGAGTGCCCTCCTCAAAAACATATTTTCTATCTGGAAATCAACTACGCTGAACAAAATGGCTATCTCAAAATTTTCATTAGATGTGTTTGGGGAAATGATGGGCGTGGGGGGGGCTAGTTGCCCTCCAATCACTTTCGACTATTAAAAAGGGCACTAGCCCTTTGAATTTCCAATTGAATGAGCCTGTTTTGAAGTTTCTACGGCAATGCCTTCTATAAAAACCTTATATGCCCCCAGGGCATAACTTAAAACCGTTGTCCTGAGGGTTGTGGGGGAGTGTTCTCCTCAAAAAATATTTTCTATTCGGAAATCAACTACGCTGAACAAAATGGCTATCTCAAAATTTTGATTGGATGTGTTTAGGGGAATGATGGGCGTGGGGGGGGGCTAGTTGCCCTCCAATCATTTTCGACTATTAAAAAGGGCACTAGAACTCTCGATTTCCAATCGAATGAGCCCCCTTTGAAGTTTCTAAGACGACCGCTTCCGTATGAAGTGCCTCTGGGAAAAAAAATAAATAATAAAACATTGGAGTCGCATGGCCTTTACTATAGGCAACGCTACAGCGTTGCCTCTGATCCAAAACAAGATACTTAAAAAAAATATTAATGCTGGCAACAGCCAGCTTCACTGGCTTTTTGGCAACTCCCTCCTGTCGCCTTGGTATTCAGAACTCACAAATGTAGTTTGCCCAATGTTTCCTCTCTCCACTCATTTCTTTCTTTACGGTTGGTAGTACGGGTCGCTACATTCACAAATGTGGCTTCGCTTTGCTTATGGCTTCTTCCCTCGTACGATTGTTATTTTGACATCAAATCCCTGATTTTTTCTGTGTATATTTTTTGAATTTGTATGCCCTATGCACATTCTTATGGTACCAAAATTTTATGTTTTTCGCTTGATTAGTTTGGGCTATTTTCGAGTGGCAACATACACACACTTGATATTATTTATACTAGCCAAAGATCTTGCAAAATGCAAAAACCCGGATTCTTCCACTTTTCGTCGCTTCCTTCCTGCTCGATCAAGCCATCGGTTCTTGCGCGCTTGTTTATCACGTCATATTTATGTCATGTTGTCATGTTTTCAGTACAAACAAATCAATTTATGCTCGAAAATCACAAACACAAACTATAAATGAAGATAAATTTGCTCAGTCATGCAGTGTTTAATATAGTTCAGAGGCTCAAAACCTTTTTTTTTTTTAATCTAGAATCATTCTTTGTCAATTTAACGCAAAACAGTTGAATAAGTAAAAACCGATGTGTCACCTGTACTATTATTAGAGCCTTCTTCTCTGGATGCATGACAAACGTGTTATAATAGACACTCGTGATATCATGATGTCATGGGGATATCAAGATAGGATATACCCAAAAATAAATTTAGCAAACTCACACTTAACCACAGGAACAAGTTTCATTAAAACAAAAGAAAATTGGCGCATAATTATTGTTAAGTTAAAATTGACAATTTAACAGAGTTTTGAAAGTTTAAAATGTCATGTAGATTCATTATTTACTTATCTTTTGAAAATGACGCTAATGAGAAGAAAAAGTATTATAATTACTATGAAGAAATGGTAATGAAATATTATAAAGCTGCATTTTTCCTAGTAAGAAGCGATCATGCCTAGGATGAGTAATGGAATATCTGCTGTTCGGATTCAAAAATCGTGTTCCGCTTTTGTTGAGCCAGAAGGAATTGAAAATATTGACAGCGACTTTTATGGCCACATTGGCGAGATTGGGGCTAGTTTCGATGAAAGTGGTATGGATTTAGACGAAATCTGCTTGCTCACCGAAAAAGAAAAACGTCGATTTGATAGTCGCTTCTCTGTTACTGACCAGCAGCTTGGAAGTGGATCGTTTGGGAAAGTCTATCTTGGAGCAGATAAATCTGGGGGTGGAAAAGTAGCCATTAAGAAAATAAAGAAACGCAAAATATACGATTTCACTGTGAACGAAAGAGGAAAAGTGGTTCCTATGGAAATTGAGATACTGATAAAAATCAAAGGCCTAGATGGGTTCGTTCAAATGATTGACTTCTTTGACATGGGTGATGAATTTTGGCTTGTCACGGAATTCTTTGAAAATTCGTTGGACCTAAATAGTTTTATTAAGTGTCAACCGGGGCTTAGTGAAAAACAGGCACTTTTCATGTTTAGAGAAATATGCAACTGTGTGCAAAGACTTTTTAATTGTAAAATTATCCACAGAGACATAAAGCCAGAAAACATTATTATCACACCCGAAGCAACAATAAAATTAATAGATTTTGGAAGTGCCACATATATTGACAGGGCTCAAGAGAATCTTGTTGCCACAACAATTTATTTACCGCCTGAGTTTTTACGTGAAGAAATATACAAACCTGAGGCTGTGGCGGTTTGGTCCTTGGGCTTGATTTTGGCTGGCCTTCTCACTGGAACAGATATCTTCGCAAAACTCGGATCACCATGTACGGTTAGTTATAAAGAAGCGTTAGTTATGAAAAGCGTTAGAAGTTTTATAAAGAACATAACGCCCACCTTTTCGATACAAGTAAAAGACCTGCTAAGCAAGTGTTTGAACGAGGATCCAGATGAAAGAATTACACTGAGAGACATATTAAAGCACAAATGTTTCAATGGTTTGAATTGACTTTTTTTTCGCATACTTTTACAGTTGTGTTACGTGAATTCAAAAGAGGTTTATCCTCTTCGAAATAACTAATTTAACAAAACCTTTTCGGAAAAAGGAAGTTTTTTAAAGATAAGTAAAGAGACATGTTAAAACCTAAGTCAAGCAGAAATAAATTTCTATTATAATTCAAACTTAAAATGAATAAAAATTACTATCAACGAATAAACGAAATCCAAACAAACAGAAATTAAAATACAGAATTGTGTCAAGGGTAAAGATAACAGATATCATTCATTAACATGAATGGGAGGAATGTATTTTTCAATATCTTGGGGAGTAAATTTTTCGTTTTTTTTCAAACAACATTTGTATTTAATTCTACCTAAGGCATATGTAGGGTTTTTTAATGAAATAAATAAAAAAAACAAGTTTTTTTTAACTGAAAGTAAGGAGCAACATTAAAACTTAAAACGAACAGAAAGTAATTAGAACAGATAGCTCTTTTGAAAGTACTGAAAAAAACTTTAGCGTAAAGAGCGAGGTAATGACTAGGGGGTGAACCCCCTCATATACATAATAATTTCTGTTCGTTTAAGTCTTAATGTTGCTCCTTACTTTCAGTTGAAAAAACTTGTTTTTTAAATTAATTTCTGATCGTTTTTTAAATAGTGCTGGGAAATCCGGCGCCCCTTCATAGAAATGTCCCTTCCCCCATGTCAAAATCCTCCATGGAAATATCCTCACACGTAACCCCCTCCTCCGATACCCTCCCCCTACGAGAAAAATTCCCTCATGAAAACGTCCGTATGCTTCCCAATAACTAATACTATATGTAAACAATGGGATAAGTTCATAACTTGCAACCCTTCACGCAGGACCAGTGGGGGATGAAGTCATCCTCAAAGACATAATTATTAGATTTTCGACTATGCTGAACAAAATGACTATCTCAAAATTTTGATCAAGTGACTTTGGGAAAGAAATGAGCGTGGGAGGGGGCCAAGTTGCCCTCCAATTTTTTGGTAGCTTAAAAAGGGCACTAGAACTTCTAATTTTCGTTCGAATGAGCCCTCTCACGATATTCTAGAACCATTGGATCGATACGATCACCCCTGGGGAAAAAAAGCACGCATCCGTGATCTTTCTTCTGGCAAAAATTACAAAATTCCACATTTTTGCAGATAGGATCTTGAAACCTCTACAGTTGGGTTTTCTGATACGCTGAAACTCATGGTGTCATTTTCATAAGGATTCCATCACTTTTAGGGGGTGTCTCCTTCTTTTTTCGAAAGTTAGGCAAATTTTTCAGGCTCGTAACTTTTGATGGGAAAGACTAAACTTGATGAAACTTATATATTTGAAATAAGCATAAAAATCCGATTCTTTTGATGTATCTTCTGGTATCAAAATTTCGTTTTTTAGAGTTTCGGTTACTATTAAGCCGTGTCGCTCCTTACTTACAGTTCGTTACCACGAACCACAGTTTATAGAATTAGCAGTATGATCATTCTCTATCTCTCCCATTATAAAAACCCGGACAGGGGTGCGAGTGCTCCGGAGAACGTTTTTGCAGATAGAAACATAGGCGTTATCAGATCTTTTCGCGGGTAGACAAGTCAGATTTCTCTTGGACACGAAACAAGTGGAAACCCGCTATTACGAATAATGCACTTGGTAACCATTTCTCAGTGATTGACGATAACAGACTAATCCGCTAAGGCAGAAACAAGTGGGAGGAGCTTTTTGTTCGCACCGAGACCGAAGACCAGAAATTATCTGCGATAAGCTTACTGTCTATAAACTGTGCCACGAACTGTTTGATATTTCATGTTGATAGAATTCCATACCAAAACATGATTCGGACGTACAATGGTATGCAGATACAGACATGCCCATTTGCTCTTTTTCTTGTGATTTGTTGCTCTGCCACATTAGATTTTGTTAAAATGAAGGTTTTCCTTTCTTTTTTTTTCGTATAATGGCAGTTGTGTTTTTCTTAATATCTTTTGTTTAGGCTAGTTTTTGTTTATTTTTTCCTGTTGATAAAGGTTTCCTGATTGAAGCCAAAATATTTGGACTTTTAACATTGTTTTTGCGGTAATTGTTTTTATTATTATTCTTTCACTGTCCTATTAAAAAAAATTACCAATTTTTAACAAATTTTTTTTTCAGTTGTAAATGAAAAGGCAGTGTGGCCTAAGAAATTATTTAATTTAGTTGTTTGACATAATTTTAATTTTTAGTTAGGTTTCAGTCAACACTGTCTTGTATGATAAATTTTTAAGAATATTTTAGGAGTAGAATTTTGTGGGAATAGAGGGAAGTTATTATTCATATGAATAAAAAATCTGCATGGTTTTGTTTTCTACAGGACTGAAGCCCTCATGGCCCCCATCCTGTTGTCACCCTTGGAAATGGTGGCCATCGTTTACCCCCTGGTGATTATCCCCCCGGAAAATACCCCCCGTGTAATATACCCCCAGGAAAATACCCCCGTGGAATATACCCCCAGGAAAATACCCCCCGAAAATTTTCCCCGGGGAAAATATCACCGCCCTGGAAAATAAGGCTTTCAAATTTGAGAATTTTATTTTAGTATTGTTTGTTTTGTTTTCCGTAGGGGGGAGGAATTTTGGTACTTATGTATTATACGCCACTCACTCAAGTTTACGCTGTGTAAAACTCGAGAACAAACCGGTTTCTTCGTTAGTTTCTTTCAGCTTAGCACGAGACAAGACAAAGACAAGTGACAGAAAATATGGGAAATATATAATTGGGCTAGATATTTGCACATAAGGGGGGGGGGGTAAAGTATTTGGACAATTTGAAGTCAGAAAACAATTATCACTTCATAATATGCAGAATAATTGTACCTAATAAATTTTGCATGCAGACCCGCTATACTTTACCCCCTCCCCTAATGTTCAAATAGCCCAAATTTATTTCTAAAATAACGAAGAAACCGGTTTATTCTCGAGTTTACACATCGTAAACTTGAGTGAATGGCGTATAACACACAAGTGCCGAAATTTTTCATGGAGAGAGAGCTGGATTTCCCGGTATTATTTAAAACGATCAAAAATTGAATTAAAAAAACAAACAAGTTTTTTCAACTGAAAGTAAGGAGCAACATCAAAACTTAAAATGAATAGAAATTATTACGTATATGAAAGGAGTTGCCCCTTCCACAAGACCTTGCTCTTTACGCTAAAGATTTGACTTTTTGTCGTAATTCTTTAAGAATGATTAATGAAACACAATAATCGTTTAATAAGAACAATACGCTTTGTTTTAGAATTGTTTAAAAAAAACTTTGTTTAAAAAAACTTTAACGTAAAGAGCGAGGTCTTGAGGAGGAGGCAACCCCTTTCATATATGTAATAATTTCAGTTCGTTTTAAGGTTTGATGTTGCTCCTTATAATAAAAAGATATAAAATATTTTTTTACATGAGCAAAAACTATGTCAATAAAAAATGAACGGAAATTAATATAAAAAACTTTTTCAACAAACAAAGAAGTTTTAAGACTATAAGGAATGGATATCAGAATATGAATATCCAACTGACAGCTCTATATATTAAATATCTAATTAAAATACATGTATAGAAGCTAATCTCACTAAGACTAAGCTAACTATCTCCAAATGCAGACAGAGAAGCCAATTTTACTCAGATCAAGAACTTGAGTGCGGTCGGGATAACTAACAAGTATATATAGTACATAACAAGTAAGATAGTCTTTGGGCCAGGGTTACGAAAACATTGTCCCAATCATGCTCTTGGCTATCTACCCTACCTCCTATGAATTACAGTTGAATATCTGCGACCAAGACCACTACAATGCCGTGCTTCTTAATCGCACGTATGGCATCCCACGAGGCATATTTCATCTAGTGCACACGATTTTTTTTTAGTTGTATCCCTCGGAGCAAAGATTTGAAAGAAACGAGGTTTTTTTTTTAAGTTAAGTACAAATTATGTTCTAGTCTGAAGAAGACATGGGTGTTGTCAACCATACTCCTTTTAATTTTTACTCGTTTTGAGTTTGACTAGGCTATCTGTTGTAACTTCTGTTAGTTTTCGGTTTCATTTATTTATTAATGATGATTTGTGGTAGTTTTACATTTGGAAGATAAGAAAAACAAACTCGCAGAATTTGACTACGCTTTCGTCCATAAAAACTTAAACAATAAGAATTTGTTGGTTCCCAAAGCCAACTATCCTTTTAAAGGATAGCTAAACCTTCTTAAACTTTTTAGTGCCATATTATTTTAGTTTAACTTTGATGATTGTTCGCCTATATTTTTTCTTCTTCTTTTTTTTTTTAATTTGGCACCCGCTACTGCCAAAAATTGCAGGAGTTCGTATGGAAGTCTGTTCAACACAAATGGATTTGCGTTTTTCTCTTCTAAGTTTTTAAGATACTTCTGGTGTGTAAATTCCTCTTTTTCCCGTTCCTAAGCACTTTTCAACGAAACTAAAAAAAAAACTCAAATAAATGTCTCAAATTTGGAAACCTTATTTTACACGGGGGGGGGGATATTTTCCAAGGAGGGAGTATTTTCCTTGGGGGAGGAGTGTTTTCCGGGGGTTATTTTCCATGGAGAGGTATTTTCCGCGGGGGGGGGGGGGGGGTACTTTCCGCAGGGGGTGGGGATTTTAAGCGTTTTTCTTCTGTGGGGAGTTTTTTTCTTGGAAAATAGATGTATCTTTATTCATCATTTTATTATTAAAAGAATATTTTATGTTATATTTTGTTGTAATTATCTCTTTAGCTAAATAAATACTTGGAAAGGTCATTTATTAGAAAGAGTTCTGTTTTGGCGCAGATATACCACTTTGGTAAACTGGCAATACATAGTGTATTTTGATTTACCTTGCTATGTAACATGACAGATTTTCCCCTGCGGCAGCTTGTAGTTCATAAACGTTTAGGTTGCCCGGAGATAAAGCATATTTAGCTCTATACCCCATTTTTTTTTTGTAGTCTCCATCCCCTCCCGCCTTTCTTTTCGTATACTTCCAGAAAGTTTCGACTTCATCTCCTGAACCGTTTCTGAGATTCTACAGATATTATATTTTGATAACCTGCATACACTTGGACTCTTTTGATTTAACTCCACCCTCTACATCAAGTTATAGTTCAATGTTCGCTTGCTCTTCCCCTTAACATTCCCTGAAAGTACCAACTTCATACCCCCAAGCTGATGTCGATATATTGGACATACACCATTTTGATAACCTTGCAACATTTTGTTTACCTTGCTGCTTTACTGTGCATAGACTATAGGAGTTTAAAGTGCAAAAACAGTTTGTGAAACAGAGACACAAATTGTCTAACTCTTCCCTCCTAATCTAAAATAAAATTTGAAGGTTTTTGCCTCCCCCTCCTAAGTAGTAACCTATCTAGTACTTTGAAACTTACATTCAAACTTACGCCTAAGGCATAGATATGTGTGTAAGTTTTCAACGAATTGTACGGTTACCATGGGTCATTAGCAAAGAGGTAACATTTCTATAGATGGTATAGTAATTTGAAATATCATATGGAATTTGCTTGAAGGTATATACTTTGCGTACGTGCCCGTACCAAACAGGTTGGTTATAATCTGTTCTGCTTCAAGTTTTTTCTGGCACAATTAACTGAATTTCTATTTCATGATAAACAAGTTTTTTTTTTAGGTTACATCCGTGTTGGAAAAACCGGTGGATCTTTTTTAGAAGCTAATTATTTTTTGTATATATTCAAGTTTCAAATTAGATACCTCAACAGTTTGGAATAGTTTATTGAACATAACACAACTGACATTTTTTGTAATTACATAGAAAAATGGATAATTCAAAGCAATTTCTGGTGAGTAAAAATATTTTCATTATTAAAAAGAAATTGTCATTAAGTTAAGGAAGAAATTCTTTCCTTACACTAGAACTAAGGGATACTTATACACTTAGAAGCCTGTTGTTTTTTTTTTAGGAGCTGAAAAAAAACCTCTAATTCTCTTATAGGTTGAAATTTACGGTGTGATTTTTTATCGGGATCAATAGGTCTTTTAGATGTTTTTTTTGAAAAAAAAAAGTGCTCAGCTTTCGATCGGTAAATTGGGATTAGAATAAAATGTTGATTCTTTTAATGTATTAATTGTTACAAGACCCTTTTCTTAGGGGTGTTTTTGAAAATACTTCCAGGCCAGTCTGCAAAAAAAAAAAAAAAAAAAAAAAAGTCTTGTCATTAAGTTAAGGAAGAAATTCTTTCCTTATTCTTTCCTTGTGGTTACCTCTTATAAAAATATATTAATTGTTACAAAAGCTTCCTTTTTATCAAGATCAGTGGCTTTTTTTAGGAATGTTTTTGAAAATACTTCCAGGCCAGTCTGCATTTACGGTGTGATTTTTTTATCAAGATCAGTGGCCTTTTTAGGGATGTTTTTGAAAAAAGTGCTTAGCTTTCGATCGGTAAATTGGGATTAGAATAAAATGTTGATTCTTTTAATGTATTAATTGTTACAAGACCCTTTTCTTAGGGGTGTTTTTGAAAATACTTCCAGGCCAGTCTGCAAAAAAAAAAAAAAAAAAAAAAAAAAAAAGTCTTGTCATTAAGTTAAGGAAGAAATTCTTTCCTTATTCTTTCCTTGTGGTTACCTCTTATAAAAATATATTAATTGTTACAAAAGCTTCCTTTTTATCAAGATCAGTGGCTTTTTTTAGGAATGTTTTTGAAATACTTCCAGGCCAGTCTGCATTTACGGTGTGATTTTTTTATCAAGATCAGTGGCCTTTTTAAGGATGTTTTTGAAAAAAGTGCTTAGCTTTCGATCGGTAAATTGGGATTAGAATAAAATGTTGATTCTTTTAATGTATTAATTGTTACAAAAGCTTCCTTTTTATTACAGTGTGGAGCAGTTTATTAAAGGCCTTCCATTATTACAGGAGGGGAGGGAGGGAGGAGCAGTTTATAAAAGGTCCTCCATCCCACTATCAAAACCCCTGATTTTGAAATCAAGATGTCTAACATAAACTGAATTATTTTCCAAAAACCCAAAATGCATTTTTGCTACATGCTAAATTTTTTTGTCTTTTTTTTAAAGGAAGAAGAGACGTGCAATAATCCTCCTTCCGAGAAGAAAGCTAGATATGGCGAACCTTCATTAATACAGACTACAAGGGCATCTGTTATCAAATTCGCTAGAAAAGTTACACACGATCATGCATCAAGCACTCAACTTATAGTGACAGAACCCTCTGACTCCTGCGTTGGCTCCATGGCAAACCCCCCTCAAGTATTACAAAGGAGTTCAGATATAGAAGTCCAATCAGAATTTGTAAGCATATACATAATTTTTTTCTATCCCTATTTTCAAAAAATAAGACAAAATTTTCTCAGACGCATAGCTTTTTAAAAACTTAAAATTTGTTTTTAAGCTATTTAATTTTCTTTCATTAACCAAATTAGCGATATATAAAGGAGTGCTTATCATGCATTTCTATAACGAAAAAAAAAAAAAAAAAACCTTACCTCGTAACATATAACTAAGATGCATTCTAATGCAATATTCCTTTTAGACAAAAAAACTAACTATTTGAAAAAAAAAACGAAAAGCGAAAACAATTGCTACTATACACTTAACGCGCACTTTTAGACTGGTATTTTTGTCCCTAATGCATTTGAATACATCCGCTATACTTATCAGATCTACCACTGCTTTTAATCCAATTTGAATTCTAAGTAGGGTCGCATGCAAATCGGACTTTAAATAGCAAGATGTATATCTTCAATAAGCAATTTACACAGGGAAAAAGGTTTTTTGACAATTTCCAAAATATGTCATCGCAGCAATGTTAAGAAACATTATTTGGATGAAGCTGTTTTTGGCCATTTCATTGAAACACTTAGGTGTTTTCAAGAAAAGAATTTGAGACTATTCTATTTGAACAGTGTTGTGAAGTCCAATACCCCACCCCCCTAACTCGAAAGGGTATCGATCCTCCTACATCGAAGGAAGCTCCCGGTTCCCAAGGGTCCTCCCCGGGAGAGGGGGAGGGGAGGGAGGGTTCTAAAAAGGGGCCATTCAACATTTTAATTGTAGATATGGATGGAGAAAAGAGTTCTTCTCTCTCTTACAAGCATTTATTTAGCCCAGGTCAACTTCAAACAAATCCGTTAGCAAAAGACACAAGGAAAATACGGATTATTGAGAAGGTAGCATCATCAACCATCGACATATGAGGTTTATACTTTTAAAAAATACAAAGTTCAATATTTGAAACTAGCTTCAGCAGGAGCTTAGGATAGTAGTGGTGATAATTTAGATATAAGGAGCAATTGCCCCCTATTTTGAAAAAATACCTTTTTGTGGTATTTATATTTTTAAAAAAAATACAAAGTTCAATATTCGAACCTATCTTCAGCAGGAGCTTAGGATAGTAGTGGGGGCAATTGCCCCCCCTATTTTTGAAAAAATACCTTTTTGTGACATTTATACTTTTTAAAGATACAAAGTTCAATATTTGAAGCTAGCTTCAGCAGGAGCTTAGGATAGTAGTGGTGACAATTGAGATATAAGGGGCAATTGCCCCCTATTAAAAAAAAAAAAAAAAATACCTTTTTTTTGGCATTTATACTTTAAAAAAAAAATACAAAGTTCAATATTCGAAGCTATCTTCAGCAGGAGCTAATCTCATTGACACTTATAATGAAGAGGCTCAAACAATCGAATTGGACTCATATTTTGCATTTTTGTTTTAAAAAAAAAAAATTTTTTGGAATAAAACCATTAATTTTTTCTAAGAATAAGACTACATTTTCCCGACTAAAAAAAAAAAAAAAATATATATTTTTTAACATGTTCAGTTGACATTATGAATGACATAAGGCAATGTAACTTTTTTTTCTTCTTCTTTTAATTGTTCAGGTGGTGATGGTAGTGATAGTGGGACAATGGCTATGAGAAATTGACAAAGTTTATTAACTATAAAAAAAATTTACATAAAAATAAAACTTTTTTTTTCTACAGATTAAAAATATAGCACCACCACCAGCGACACCATTGAGTGATGAAGCAACTATATTTACAGGACCAATTCTGTCACCACCAGCAGAGTTCAGGGATGAAGCTACACTGGTCCTAGAGAATATGGAGTGGGAAAGTGGCTTCCTTAACGATGTTTTTGGGGAAATGGCCAGCCTGGATGACTTAAGCTGTGATATTGACATGTTTGAGGATCCGGTGTGGACAGATAGTTTCATGCGTGAATATTTAGATGATGATGTTACAAGTAAATCTGAACCGGGTCCTCATAACGAAATTCCATCAGAGGACAATACAGGCTGGCTCGACCAATTGTCCCCAAACACATTGGAATATGTGCTAGGGGACCTCATGCCACATCCCTCCAATATGATTGAACAGACTGGGAGTGGTGTTATTGACAATTCTCTGTCACCCGCCACCACTCCACTTAATGCTATAGATAGAAGTAGTAGTAATACAACAGCAACAGTATCCCCTCTTCCGGATCTTTTTCTCTCCAACTCTGCCTTGCATCACACATTGGTCTACAGCGCCAAATTCGGTGACCCTTTCAACTCTCTAGTGTCGGGGGATATAATAACAGATCCCCTGGCCATTACACATTCATATACTGATAAGATTCGAGCCATTCTTGAAGAACAAATGGGGGTGTGGGGAGTGGGGGTCAGTTTAAAAGCATCAATAGCACTAAAAATATTTTTTTTTAAATGAAAGTGCGGGTGAGATGTATTCGAAATACTTGCACACAGAGATGTTGGCAATACACCCGCATTTATCAAATTATGGGGAGGTTTTTCTAAATTGGGCCAATAGTATTCAAAGTAAGTGGGAAAATTATAACGAGGGGGGTAGTGGATCTGTGGTTTTATTTATAGAAAGTTTAAATGTTAACATTTGTAGGTTTAAAAAGGATTTTATTGTAAGAGGTGGTGGGGCTGGGGAGAGGGCTATAGTTTTAAAATATCATTCAGATTTAGAGGGGTGTAGGGGGATACAACGAATCTGTTTCGATACGAGGCTGCAGTGTTTCAAGTATGCGTTTTTAATTGCGGCATACAGACCACTTCAAAAGGATGCATCTAAGAAAAAGTTGGATAAAATGGCAGTTAATGGTAGGGAGGGTTCAAAGTTCCCCAAAGTAAATTTTAATTGTTTAAATGGTCAATATCCCGTGACACTAAAAGGAATAGATATTTTTGAGCGGGCTAATGCACATTTAAAGATTGGTGTCACGGTGTTACAGTATGAAACAGAATTTGAAGAGGGTCAGCGTTCCGATAAGAAGGGTGTATTATTTCCAGTGCGGGCTCCTTCAATTGAATCAGTAGAATATTGGGTGTGGCTTCTATACACCCCACCCACAGACTCCGATTCAATTGGTCATTTCAATCCAATTACGGATATTAGTAGGGTTCTATGTGAAGGTAAAAAGCGAGGTGGTGTGTGTTATTACTGTCCAACATGTCTCTCAAGATTTTGGACTGATTTAAAGTTAAAGCATCACATGAAACACTGTAAACGTCATGGATACCAGGCTGTGGAGACGGTAAGCGGAGATAGAGCGATCTTACGTTTTAAAAATTTTCAAAACACGCTCCTGCAGAGCAATAAGATCGCTTTGGACTGCGAGGCTAAGCTGACAGACGTGTGCGATCCGTCAAATTCAAATCATGTTAAAATACATGAAGCCATAGGGGTCTCTTACGCTCACGCGCAACGAGATTCCAATAATACCATGCAAGTGCTGGAGGTAGTTGAGATGTTGAGTGACGGTGAAGACTGCATGCGCTCGGCATTGGTCAGTCTAGTCAAAACAGCGAACGCTGCAATTTCGCGCCTTCGTTATACAAACTATCCTATGCTCCTATCACCAGATGACATAGTGGCCATTAAAAATCGTAAAATGTGTTGGGTTTGCAAGGGAGAATTTGATGATGGTGTTGGGAATGGGGGGAGGAGGAAGGTGATCGACCATGATCATTTGTGGCAGGAAATTACATCGGGAGGGAGTAACTTTAGAGGGGTAGCACACCAGTCATGCAATTTAAACGTTAGACAACAATATTTCGTACCTGTTTTTATACACAATTCCAATTATGACTTAAAGTTTGTTCTTCCGGCGTTGGCCCGCATTGCCAAGGGAGGAGTTGTAGATGACGCATGGATAGATGGTTCTTTTTCATATAATATCATACCCAAATCATCGGAGAAGCTACTGCTGCTAGAATTCATGTGGAAAACAGTTGACAAGGGTAACACGTGCCTGAATAAAATCCGTTTTTTAGACTCTTTCAGCTTCTTCCCCAAATCTTTAAGTCAATTGATTCAGGTGCAGAAAAGTGACAATTTTGATAGCTTCCCCCTCCTCAAACAGCGCTTTCCCGATGATGAAATGTATGATTTATTAACGTGTAAGGGTATATATCCATATGATTATTACAACTCTGGCTCGAGGCTAGATGAGGTGTCACTACCGCCCATTGAAGCTTTTTACAATTCTCTTACTGAGAGTGAGTGCACCACTAGCGACTACGAATTTGCTAAGAGGGTTTGGGCAAAGGGTGGATGTAAAAATGGGTGGGATTATTGTAAACTTTACTTGGCCAGTGACGTACTCACTCTTCTGGATATTGTGTGCAAAAATACGGATAAATCTATGGGGAATTTGGGTTGGATTTAGGTTATTATTTTTCCACTCCCCATTTGGTGATGGACTTGATACTTAAAATCAGCAAAGAAGAAATAGGTCTGATCGCCGATGTGGATCAGCATCTGTTTTGTAGAGAGATCAATGAGGGGTGGGTATGTTTTTCACGGGGATCGTATCATGAAAACTGATCCGAGTGGACAGCACACCGATGAAAAGTCGGACGCAGTTTTTTTGGATATGAATTCTCTTTACCCATCGGCAATGTCTCACTACTGTTTGCCGTGTGGCAATTATAAATGGCTTGACAATCCCTGTGCTTCGAATTTCCCCGACATTGCCAGTGTTGAGGAGAATGGGGCACAGGGATGGTTTTTTGAAATTGACGGTGAAATACCCATGGAAATCCATGACTCGGTAAAAGACTTTGTTTTTCCGTGCATAAATAGACCGGTGGGTAGGGACTCTCTGAGCCCCTACAATTTATCTTTAGTAGAGGATGGGAGTATGCACTGGGTACCTTCAAAACAAAAACTAATTGCCGATCTCAACCCGAAACAGAATATCGTTGTTCATCACGTGCTATTGAAATGGATGGTGTCCAATGGTTTCAAGGTCACAAAGATTCATAGAGCCCTCCAATTTGATCAAAAGCCTTACATGAAAACGTTTATTGACACCTTTGTCAGTAAGCGTTCACAAGCGAAAACGAAAGTTGAAAAAGAAGTCTATAAACTCATTTTGAACTCAGCTTTCGGTAAAATGTGCGAGAGCGTACGACACAGAAGTCGATGTGACATTGTAACCAACCCCAAAGATTGTGCTCGAATCATTGCGGATCCAAACTTCACATCGTTCACAATCATAGACTCCAATATGGTTCTCCTACATCGCAAGAAAAGAAACATTGTATTAAATAAAAATATTGCAGGCGGAAGTGCAATAACTGAAATATCCAAGAAACTCATGTTGTCATTTTATTATAATGTATGCAAGGTACAGTGGCCGATTGAGGGACAAGTTCAAGTGTACTACGGGGACACTGATTCACTCCTGTTAAAAGTCAAAACTGAAAATCTATTGAATGATTTGGAAAATGGCGAGTACATTAGCTCACGAATGGACTACACTAATTGGGACGAATCCCTCTACCCAGAGCTAGTGAAACGCCAGGCCCCAAATCAATTGTTAATGTTAAAATCTGAAACGGGTAGCGATCTGATATCCAGTGGTGTGTTTCCTGGACCGAAGGTATACTGTGTGGAAACGCACGGCAAGGATATCAAACAAGTTTGCAAGGGGTACCTACACACTTTGTAAAAAATAATTTCGACATGAGTGTGTATAGAAACTGTGTGGAACGTAGTTTAGTGCCAAGGGCGAAAGTCATGGCGATTCGCTCTTTACAATTTAAAAACTACACAGTTAGAGTTGAGAAAAACGCCATGTCTGCCATATCGGACAAAGTCTATGTACTTGAGGATGGTGTGAAGGTACTACCATACGGTCATTATTTAATTTCAGACCGAGTTGAATGTACAGAGTACAGAAAACAACTCGGTCTAAAAAAATTAACTTAAATTCACTAAAAAAAAGTATAAATTGGGTGGGAGGGTTTTTTTTTTTTTGGGTAATTAGGTTTTTTTTTTTAATTCTTTTTTTTTCTATCACAATCAATTTTCAATGTGTGTGTGTTTGCAAGGCAGATCAATTTCCAGTATTTAATGCCAACCCCCCGGCCCGGGCCCGCCGCAGCGGGCCCCCCGGCGCCCGGCGCTTCCCGGCCCCGGCCGCCGCAGCGGCCGCCCCCCGGGGGGAGGGGGGAGGGGGGACCCCAAAATTTAAAATGTTGTAAATAAAAGTGTGATATTTCAAGTGCACATTAGTCCAATAAATGTTGTATTTTTTTTATAAATAAATAAACAGAAAAAAAAGTGTATTTATTTAAGTGTTTGTTTTTGTTTTTTTTTCTAGTGGTTATGTAAATGTTGTATTTTTTTTTATTATAAATAAATTTAAAACAAGTGTATTTTTTTTTATTCATGTTTAATGTGCCTTTTTCAATGTAGTATATTTTTTAAAGTATTGTCACCTTTTTTTTATGTATATAATAAAAGAAAATATTATTCTTTATTCTTCTTCTTCTTCTTCTCGTTATTATTCTTGAGCGGAGTAGTAGTAGTAATAGGGAAATTATTTAGTCATCAGACAGCCATAGTCTACAGTTAGTTGTCCAGGTGAACTGTTGAGGGGAACATGTATCAATTTAAAACACCATTCAGATCGTTTCTGTGTGGACCGTCAATGTCGGGCAAAACAACACTCTTAACTAAAATAATTAAAAATTGTGATAAAATGTTTGTGGAAAAGCCGAAAAAAATCTACTATTGCTATAGTATTTGGCAGGAGTCATATGATAAAATAAAAGCAATTGCTGCCACGACAGGGTTGGTGCAGATACAATTCATACAGGGACTTGATGTTTTCAGCATTATTGAACAAAACTCTTGGTTGATCATTGACGATCTGGCTGAATCTATTGAACAATGGTCCCAGGAAATGCTACAACTGTTCACTGTTCGCTCTCATCATGAACAGATTTCCATTACTCTGGTTCTACACAATCTCTTTCATCAGAGCAAGTGTATGCGAACACTTGCATTGAACTGCACCTACTATATCATCTACAGAGTTGTTCGTGATTCTAGCTCGCTAATAACTCTCAATAAACAAATCTATCCGGGAGCCCCCAAATTTCTGCTCTCAGCATACAATCAGGCAACTAATAAACCCTACGGCTACATCCTATTGGATCTTAATCAAAATACACCCGAGGATCTACGTGTAGTCACAGATATTTTTGACAATGAAATTACAGTATATCTCCCCGTGAACACTAAAAAAACCTATTAGTTGCTATCATGACACTGAAGAAACTACATGAAAATAGACATTTGTTTTCAGTTCTAAGCACTTCAAAACCTCCGCTTAGGAAAGCAATACTCAAACACGGTATTGACAACGATTTCATTAATCTAATATCCGAACTTTGTTTAAATTTGATCGAGGGTAATGTTCAAGTGCCAGAAGTAGTTAAGCAACAGGCAAAGCAACATCGTTCCATTGTACGTACATTGGCCTCTAAAAAGAAAGGAAAGAATTTCAAAAGGAAACGACTTCTTCAGGCGGGCGGTAGCTTTTTCACACTTTTACTGCCAATAATTGCAGGACTTGTAAACAGTTTTCTCTAAAAGAGAGAGAGAGAATGGCAAAACCCTATAAATTGACTCCAATAGAACTCGCTCTCTCACCCGTCGAACACTTTGAGAACAATCTGAGTAAATTCCTTGACAATGAAAATATTGAGGATGATAAAAAACTGCTTTTACTTCAAGATGCACTTCGTCGAGTGGACAAACACAAGTCCTATCGCTCGAAGCCCACTGCTGCTGCTGCTGCTGCTGCTGACCCCAAGAAAGAATCATCTCCTCAGCATTCTGCTGGTGCTGCTGGAACACAATTGAAGAAGGAGGAATTGGATTCGATTGTATTGAAAATTGGAAATCTAATGCCCCACTCATATCGTGAACAAAGTAAACGACTCCTAGCCTATCTCTTGGAAAGTGATCACATTCAAGTTGAGAGCAATGGGGCAGGGATTATAATTCAGGGCAAGAGCTATAATCTACTTGATTTAATCTATGATATGGTTACAAATCGTAAAGGACTATTATCATTTGACACTCATCTATACAACTTTCTAAATACATTAAACTTCCCCAAAAGTCTTATTGGCAATAGACAAATTCTAAAAAAATTAAATGAACATGCATCATCGTCATCATCATCATCAACAACAACAACATTGACACCATTAAAAAATGAACTTGAAGAAGAAGATTTTAAATCAATTTTGGAAAATACTAGCACACCGCTGATAGCTAGACAAAAGCGAAGACGTATCAGGTCATCATCACCACCACCACCAACGGCCAGTATACAAAAGGGTAGCGGACGTTACACAACGTGTTTACGTTCAAAATGGTTGAAGTTCTGAAAGGTGTTTATGAAAATATTGGTGAGGTGGGGAGTTTAAGTTCCCCCACAACTCTTTCCAAAGTCACTGGTGTTCCCACTAAAAATGTACAAGACTATCTACAAAATGAATCAAGTTACACTCTGCATAGAAATCATAGACTTCGTGCCAATCAATATCGAAAAACTAAAGCCTTTTACCCATTGCATATAATGCAAGCAGATCTCCTGACTCTAGATGAGCTTCAACGGCGTCACAATACACCGTACAAGTACATTCTACTTGCAATCAGTGTTTATAGTCGTTATGCATATGCAATTCCATTGCGATCAAAGAGAGGTGTTGAAGTTGCTCAGGCCATTGAAAGTATTCTCCAACAGGATTCATATAAAAAATTCAAACGGATCGCGGTAGTGAATTTGTTAATCCTCATGTTGCAAAAGTACTAGAAAAATATAGTACACTGCTCTATCATACGCACAGTCCTATAAAGGCTGCATTGGCCGAACGATTGATAAGAACTATTCGACTTTTAATTTCAAGATATTGTACATTGAAAAATACATCGGCTTTTATTCATGATCTTGATAAAATCATGTTGATTTATAATCAACGACCTCATCGATCATTGTCCAACTCTACACCAACGGAAGTTCATCATTCGGATCATGATACAATTGACACCTTTCTTAAACAATATTCCAATGAAACAAAAGTCAAGAAGAAGAAGAAAAATAAATTCAATGTTGGTGATACGGCTCGAATTAATAGAACAACTAATGTTTTTGAAAAGGGGAATTACTTGTGGTCCACAGAACTTTTTAAAGTGACAAAAATCCTAGACACTAAACCCATAACTTATCGTTTGCGTGATACCAAAGATGAAGAGATTCTCGGCGGCTTTTATGACTATGAATTGCAAAAAGTTAAAAATGCCAGTGAAATCTATCAAATTGAAAAGATATTAAAGACACGTACTCGCGGGGGTAAGAAACAGTTACTTGTTCGCTGGCTAGGATACAACTCTGATTTTGATTCTTGGATTGGTGTTGAAGATATTGACAATGCCCAATGATTTCTATGTAACTTTCATGTCCAACGTTTCCGATCCTCTCTACAATGACTTGAATACGACAAGTGATTTTTGGACAAAACTCTCCCCCGCCATCAAATTTGACGGTGCATATGAAGTGGCTCTTGTCGACTGTATTCTCAAAAATACCTATGACATCCTGAGAAAGGATCGTAAATATGAAATAAAAATACGACCGTTTGAATTCGGTGATGAAGGTGCAATGGCAACTTTTGACTCTAATCAGTACCCTATTGCTAACATCCCCTACAGGGAATACAATAACATGCATGAACTGTGTCGAGTTATCAACAAAAAAATTGCAAGTCGAAAAAAAGGTGGTTTCACTTTCAATTACTCGACGGAACAAAGGAGAATTTATATACCAATCCATATGAGAATGAAAGAATTTTCCTCAATGAGAATTTACGTGAGGTTCTTGGTTTTAAAAAACGTATTATTAAGACAGAAAATTTCACTGGCATTGACCATGTTATCTATGCAGACTATGCACCCAGCTTCTCCACGGACACTTGTATATTTCTCTACGCTTCATTTGTGGAAACATCTCGGGTTGGTAATTCAAATGTTCCCCTCCTACGAGTTCTTGAACGAAAAACCAATCAAGAACATGTTCACCACTACAATATAAAGCATCTTCAGTATATTCCCGTAAACACTTCCTATTTGGAGCTCTGTCAGTTAACACTAAGAACTGAATTAGGTGATCCAATAGCAATTTCAAAAGGCTTAGCAGTGATTACATGTCATTTTCGAGCCATTGTCAACGACAACGACGGTACAATAACCTAAAAAATGAACAATAGAAGAATTCCATTTGTCTGTCCCGATATTGACTGTTATGTTGGTGCTTTGAGTCCACGTCAAATAGGCAATGGATTGGACTACTACAAGGGGCGTACTACAATGTCTGGCTATGGTCTTGGTAGCTGGTTTGCTAGGCTATTTCGTTCTGCACTACCCCTTGCCAGAAAATATCTTGTACCTGCTGCATCAAATTTTGCTGCCTCCACACTACAGGACTGGGGGTCGGGTAAGAATTTCAAGGAGAGTGTTAAGGAAAATATTAGATCTTCAGCAAGAGCCGTTGGTGAACAATTAAAATCTCGACAAAATGGGGAGGGATTGAAAAGGATGCGTTCACGTCATTCACTCATCAGTCTCCACTCAGGCAGGAAGCAAAGGACATCAACAAGGACTTTGAGGAATAAAACAACGAAGTCCAATAAGCAGCAGAAGAAGAGGAAAAAGAAAAAGATTGTTAGATCAAAGAAGGATTTCTTCTCTTAAGATGACTTATCTCCCCCACAAGGAATCATATCCATCAATCAGTTCCTCATTGAATCTATTCAATGCTGAAAATGTTGATGTCAGTGTCAAGTATGGCTACTATGAACAATTTCACCCTCAACAACCCCTCTCGGAAAATATACACTTTCAAATATTTTCCAATGAAGACTATTTCATTGATTTGTCATCAACATTTATTGATTTAAGTGTTGTGGTGAAGAAAAAGTCAGATAATACAACTCCAAATGCCGGCGATGGTCTCTCCTATGAAAACTGTATTCTACACAACCTATTCAAACAAATTAATGTATTTATTAATGGAACATTGGTGAGCACTAGCAATAATTTATCCAACTATGCAAGCTACATACAATTTATGATGATGACGCCAAAGGCATACAAGGAGATGAGAGGACAATCGCTGGGCTATGAATATCGAACAGGTGTTGATACTGACGGTGAGTTGACTACTGCAGTGACCCAGGAGTATCATCTAGTTGGAAAATTAAATCATGAGATATTCAATATATCCCAATGGCTACCCCCCAATGTCAAGATTGACATAAAGTTGCAGATGGCCCCATCGAATTTCATTTTGAGAAAAACACTTCCTGCAGCACCCGATGCAAATGTTATTATCACATCGGCAATTCTCCACGTCCGAAAACAACAAGTTATGAGCTCTGTTGCATTGGCAGTGGAAAAGCTAAGAGCCAATGGCAACAACATTAAACTTCTTGTCCCCCATACAATCACCAATCAACGTCACATTGCCACCGGTTCTCGTAGCTATAGCGATTCATCATTTATCAATGGAGAAATCCCATCAAAATTGGCTTTGGCCTTTGTGAAGAGTGGGAGTGCCGTTGGATCCTGGACTGAATCTCCCCATGATTTTAATTTTTTCGGTCTATCTAGCCTTGTGTGCAAAGTGAATGGTATTCCACTGTACACTCTATCATTTGACAAAAAATCCTATAGAACTCTGTACGAGTTGACCATGCAATCCCTAGATCATGACTCTCAACTATTTGAAAATGGAATAACCGATTCAATGTTTTCAAAAAATCATGGGGTTATTGTTTTGGATTTGTCAGGCACACAGGATATGAGCATAGTACGAACAGGGAATGTACGTTTAGAGTGTACATTTGCCAATGCTCTGACTGAGAGTATCACGCTAATATCACTGAGTCAATTTGAAACCTATTGGGAAATCACGCCCGACGGCAGTGTTCTACTAGACCTAGCACCATGAACACAAACCAAATAATCAACGTATTTAGTATGGATCCATACATGTCCCAGTACAAGTCCTATTGCATACCTTCGGACTTCATTGAAAAAATTCCAAGTGTTAACAATACCCTGATCATTGTTAATAGCAGTCCGTCGACTTTGAAGACCGGTCATTGGCTAAGCATCTTTCAAACAGCGAAGAATATTGAATTTTTTGATCCTCTTGGCCTATCGTATAAATTCTACGCTCCATACATCAGCAACTTTATTGAAAGCAGTGGGAAAACCATTATTCAAAATCAACGAAGAGTACAGGATTTAGCGACTAAGACATGTGGCTTTCATGCACTACTCTTTTTCATGTTCAGATGTCGTGGCTACACCTACAAGCAGTTTCTCAACATCTACGTTGACTTACCTCAATTGAACGACTTTCTAGTGGAGAATATACTTACAAGTGTATTTAATATTGATTTTAGTGCCCTAAGAATAAAATGTTCTAAAGATGTATGTGAAATTGTTTATTAATAAAAAAAAAAATTATATACATGATAAAAACGACTTTTCTACTCTTTAGATTTCATCCACTACTAGGTATTTGTCGACAACAACTAGTGCAGGTAGATTATCTGAATTCACAGTGTACTGATCCTGATGTAGTGCAATGTCAGGGTCACATTTTCTACAGTAGAGCGTGACTTCACTCTTGTCATATCTCTTTGTATAGTCAATGATACTATTCTCATTCATTCTATAGAATTCACATGTTTCAATTTGCCTATTTGAAGCAATTTCACAAACAGTGTCCTCAAGTGTCGAATCACATTCCGTCACAGCCAAATAAAAATCAGTGGGCTTATAATCATAACACCCAGTGTCTTCACAACGATGACGTAGAAACCATATTCTTTTGTTGTTCCAACAGTTGAATCGTTGACCCGGTTCCTCCTCCCAGAACAATCTAAAACCACGACGATACCAATCTCGTAGCAATAAACTAAAATCACGGTTAGGATTCTTTCCAATCATACCGGGATATGTACTCTCCCACTGCTTGCACTTATCATAATGACAATTGGAGCATAGGTGACCTCTAGGATGAGAGTCACACACCTCTTCAAGACAGGAATTACAACCTTTAATTTGTACAGCATATCCTCTGTGCAATTTACACGGGTTGCATAATCTACACTTTTCATCATACTCCTCAATCATTGTGCAATTCTCACATGATGACCAGCTGCCCTGTGTGTACATACATAACGGACATGTATGGAACATTTTGTCATGTGTTAACGCTCTCACTGCCACAATGAAACTGAGCTAGCAACAAAAAAATAATGTCTGAGAGAGAGAGAGGAGTAAATCATCCTTGAGCACCATCTTTCTTATGAAAAAAAAAAAGTCCTAAATTTCTAAACTAATGTTTAAAAGCATATCCACAATATCATTTTGTCGTGTCGTGATCAATATATCAATAAATTGTGTAAATGCATTTGGACCACGATGTAGAAGCTTCATACAATAGTCTAATGATGGAGAATCAGTTTTCATTATATCGACAAGCATTCCTCGAGAAAATATCTTCCTTTGAATAGACAACTCTAGAAAATCATCATCTAGAATTAAATGTTTTTCGATATGAACTAGATTCCTCATGACTCGATCTTTCTCGAATCTATCCATTTTTTTTTTAGTCCTAACTCTCTCACAACCAACTTCAGACTAAACAGAATTTCTTTTTCTACTCTATGAAATATACGCATGTCTACTATAGAAAGAAAAAAAAATACCATTGATTTAGAAACATTTTATTGAACATAATTACAATAGTAATATTCACTGATGCATTTTGTTCTCATCAATATATTTCGATAGGACATCTAATGCTGACCGAAGTTTATTTATATGGAGAATATTCACTTTTCCAGCAAAACACAGCTGCTCCTCCTGCTTAAATTTGCTTAATGATATCACGTATCTCGCATACATAATGTCCCATTCAAGACATAGTCTACAGCCAGCGGTTATTTCCACAGCTACATTAGGTACTCGTATATCGCTGCTGCTGCTGCTGCTGCTGTCGGTTCCATCATTAATCTCCAATAGTGTAAATGCACCACTCATTTTTTTTTTCACTAATATCCTTGCAAATAAAAAACTATTCTCTTTGAATTCAATTCTCTTACTAATATGAATTGTAAAGAAAACTATTCCTTTTATTCAAATCCTAATCACCAATCAAGTTATACTCGTTCCTCTTGCCAAAAGGCGTAATGACCTGTAGAATAGGACCACCAGAAAAACCTGTTTGGTACGGGCACGTACGCAAAGTATATACCTTCAAGCAAATTCCATATGATATTTCAAATTACTATACCATCTATAGAAATGTTACCTCTTTGCTAATGACCCATGGTAACCGTACAATTCGTTGAAAACTTACACACATATCTATGCCTTAGGCGTAAGTTTGAATGTAAGTTTCAAAGTACTAGATAGGTTACTACTCTCCTATTCTTTCCCAAACTGTACCTGAAAGTTTTGACTTCATCTCCTAAGCCGTTCCCAAGATCTGGTACATATGGTATTTCGATGATATCAATGCGTATAGTATCTTTTGATTTAACTAACAGAAATCAATGCTTCAGAACGACTTTTCTGTCCTCCACACTCCCGTTCCTGAAATTTCCAACTTCATACCCAAGCTGTTTTCGAGCTGTTGCAGATACGCCATATTGACAACATGACAACAAATATTGTCATTTTATTTACTTCATTATCAAACTGTGCATAGATCGTAAGTTCCACAGGAGCTTATAGCGCAAAATGTTTAGACGGATCAAAGATAACAAACTTTATTTCTCTCCCCTACCCTTAGCATATGGCTTAATGGAACTCTTCACTTTTCTTTGAATATTTTGTTTTGTGGAAAAAGTTTTTTTTAATTAATAAGTAGGGAAAGATAAATATTACCATTTAAAGTCATTGAAAACAAAGCTCATCGTAGCACTTACCCCCCCCCCCCCGGAATTTTATGGCAAGGCTCATGATGCCCTGCCTCGCCTTTTCCCCCTTTGTGCCGGCAGGTATGTGAATTTAATGTTTTATGCTACATAGAAAAAAAATCGCAACGCCAGGAGCACTATTACCCCCCCCCCTCCCCCTAGCATCAATGATAAAGATGTAGACCACAAATATTCCTGGGAATCAAGAGGCACTAAATATTAACTTCTCCTTCCCCAAAATATATTCTGTCTTTATGTGAAAACTTAATGAAAATTGGATTAACTGGGGCATTATAATGCACTCTTTGAAGCCTGTGCCCCCACCTCCACTAACAAAATGACCCAAAGCCCTTCCTTCATAGTAGCTGATGTGAACTTGCACATCCATGTATGTAATTTTATGAGATATGAAACATATCACTTTAATTAAACGAAGCTTTAAAATAAATGCCAGAAACATGTTTCTGCAATAAGAAGGGAAATATCACACCTCGCAGCACTATTATTCAGGCTTGTTCTAAATGAAGGGGGGTGAGAGGTTGATTCCTACTTCCTCTTTCATACCCCTTTCTATGTTTATGTGAATCCTTGTGGAGAGTTTGACAATTTGCGTATTGAAATAGGCTCTTTTAGACATCTCTCGGCCCTCACCTGCACAATGAACCAGCGCTCCTCCTTCATAAAAGTTGATGCTCAATTATACATCGTTAAACACAACCTCGTGAAAAATAAAGCGAGTCAACTTAATCAGTTCAGTGATTAAGAAATATCCATATTGACCATTTATTTTGTGTGGATTATGCGGCTTTTCAGGAACTAGTGCGCCACCATGCAAAATTACTTCCTCTGAAACTGGGAAGCTCAATATGTAGTGTTTGATATTTTTAAATTGATTGACTACGTCAAATTTTCAGGTGATAGCAACTTGATCCTCTTTGGGGCAAAATCGTAGTTTGGTGCCACAAAATGGTGGAAAATGCCACTTTCTCATTTCACAATCTTTTTGGTTACTTAAAAAAGGGCACTAGAACTTTTAATTCGTGTTCGAATGAGCCCTCCTCCGATCTTCTAGGACCATCATTTTGATACAATTTCCCTAGAGGAAAAGACAAACTAAAAAACAAGCATCAAGGAGCCTTATGGGGGAGATTGTGTTGATTTTTATTATGTTGATTTTAAGTAGTCTTTTGTTTATGATTTTTATTGTTAAATAAAGAACTCAGAACTAAAAAAAAAACTCAGAGCCCAGCTTCAGTTTCTTCCTCTGGAAAAAACTGTAAAATTCCGCATTTTTATAAATAGGAGCTTGCAACCATTACAGTTGGGTTCTGTGATATGCTGAAGCGAATTATGTGATTTTCAATGAGATTGCTTGCCGTTTTGGTGGTCCTTCCCCCCTCTTTGAAAATCAGGCAAACATCCTCTGGCTCGTAGCTCTTGATGAGTAATAGTAAACATAACGAATCATACATATTTGGAACCAGCAGAAAAAATCAAATCTTTTTGATGCATTAGTTGTTATCGAAATTCCGTTTTTTAGCCTGTTGGTTACTATCGGCCCGAGTCGCTCCTTACTTATAGTTCGTTCCCACGAACTATTTGATCCTTACATCTTACAGGAAAGTACAATACTCCTAAAGTCAATAGTACCTATAGGCCTAAAGCGTTGTTAATTGCAAGAAAGTGAGTAAAGAAAAAATTGTTCTTTGCATTTTTGAAGATACTTGCTGTTGTGTTTTATATTTCAATATCTTCTATTGGTGATTAAATCTTTGTTCTAGGGCACATGTGAAGCGCATTGCACGACAGGATTTTATCCTTTGAATGGTCTTTGTATCCCATGTGAAGCTGGATGCCCGGCGTGCAGCACAGACGGTATATGTGACGCGGAATATCAAAGTGACCAATCTAGATTTGGAGAGTCATCAAGAGATATCACAATAACGGTTGTTTGTTTTTATATTTTGGAATAGATTTTTTTTAAGTGAGAAACATGAGAACATAGTTAAAAAAAAAAAAAAAAAAAAAAAAAAAACACGAACATACGCTAGAAAACAAACGGAAAGAATTTTTAAAAGCCATAAGCAGAGAGAGTTTTCAAAAATATAAAAACACATTAACATGATCAAACGGTTGATTTTGAATTTATTAACCTAGGTTAGTTTAGCCTAAGTTAGCTGTTAACTACTTTAACCTAGGTTACATATTCCCAAGTTAGCTTTTGAAACATACGAACAAAGTTTTCATAATGTAAGAAAAACACGTGAACATAATCACATTTGATTTTATGCTTCATTAGCCTAGATTCGATAAACCTAAGTTAGCGATTCACTATTTCTGCCTATGTTACATTTCCCAAAGCTAGCTCATTTACTCTTTTTAAGCTAGGTTAATTTAAGCTAAGTTGAAGTGCCAACGCCAACTAAATTGTATCTAACAATAGTAGTAAAATCAGATATATTTTAAGCGTATGTGTCTGAAATGCCCATGGTTCAGTTACACGAGATGTATTTTTTTTAGGTATAAGATACCAGTTGAGGGATGAAGGAACTTTATTTCTCAAGGCTGAGACCTACGTTTCTTAAAACGATCTAACAATAGTAATAAAACAGATATATTTAAACGTATGCACCTGAAGTGCCTGTGGTCCACAAGTTACTCAAGATGTACTTTTTAGGTATTGGATGCCAGTTGAGGCATGAGGTTACCTTAAATCTTAAGACTGAAACCTAGGTTTCTTAAAACGATCTAACAATAGTAATAAAATCAGATATTCTGTGATCATATGTATCTGAAATGCCCATTGGTCCAGAAGTCACTTGAGATGCACTTTTAGATTACTTACAAAGCTGCTGTGTTTTCCATGGCATTAAAATCCAGAGATAGGAGCGACATAGGTCCTGAAGGTGATTGTGTGTCCTTGCCATCAAGGTATCCTTTCTTTTCGTGTTTCAAGATATCAAAACCCATACTATCCAATAATGATTCATATTGTATCTAAATTAGCAGCTATTTGACAAGGGCATAAACCTATTGGTCTACTGGGAAGGAAACAGACAAATATCCAACTTTGACATCATTAGAAAGAAAATTCTTGAGTATCCTGGTGTTGTAATGGATACTAATTATGTTAATGTAAACCGAAGACTGGCAGGATCCTAACAGGATACTAGGGTATATATGAGTTCTGTTATTGATGTTAAATTCAAAGATCGCCATCTAGTAGCGTCTAGGGTTAGAATTAAAGATGAAATTTCGCAAGGGTACTTAACTTCCGGGAAGTTGGGACGTTGCTGGACTCCAGGATTAATATTTGAGAAAAAAATTCCAGGAACAGTTGAATACTAAATTTGAGAGTATAAAATTTTACAATGTAGAAAATGAATGAACTAACTTTAGGAAAATAATTTTTCCTAAGTTTCTTCGACAAGAAACTTAGGAATATTAGTGAAAAACTAGGAAAGTTATAAATATTAGTGAAAAGGCTTTATGTTTAATAGAGAGGAGAAGGTGCTTGTACAAGAATTATCTGAATGATAGATCACATGACAATAAGAGTAATGTAAAAAAGTGGAGAAAGTATTGAAATATTAACTAATGAGGTGTGAAGTGGAGACCATGGATAAAATTGCCGAGGCTCTGGAAGATACAGGTAGACGGCATAATAGTAAAATTTTTTTCTAGCATGTTAACAAAATGAGAGGGAGTAGTCAAATCTGGACTTTTCCCTGTTAAAGATAGGAATAAGGCCATGATTAGGGACAAGGAAAGAATTAAAGAGAGATGGGCAGAACATTTTTGAGAATGTGCTAAACCGGGATAGAGTTACAGGGAAAGATATAGAGGAAAGTGAAAAATTTTGTGACACCTTGGATTTGAAAGAAGACTTACTTTGTGAGGAAGAATTAGCGACAGTACGGAAAGGATTAAAAATAGTAAGGTCCCAGTTGCTGATAGTGTGGTAAATGAGTTTCTTAAATATGATGGCTCTGAGGTTAGAAATAAATTACTGAAGATTGTGAATATGATTTTTGAAAAGGGGGAAGTGCCTAGCGATTTTAGGAAAACTAATTAAACTCCTGTATAAGAAAGGGGATCAGAGTGAGTGTAGTAATTATAGAGCCATTAGCCTGGTCTCTGTAGGTAGGAACTTACTTAGTATGATGATGTTTTTTAAACTGAGAGATGCTGTAGACAGAGTTTTAAGAGAAGAACACTGCGGTCTTATGAAATGTAGAGGATGTGTCGACTAAATCTTCACTCTAAGGCTAATATCGAGAAGTACATGAGTTATCATGCCTCTTTAGTCCTCAGTTTCATAGATTATGATCAAGTGTTCGATTTAGGTGATAGAAAAGCTTTAGCAAAATTCTTATCCTTGTTTGGTATACCAGACAAATACATTACAGTGATTAGTGCTATTTACGAGAATAACACTGCTGCGGTTAAGGTATGAAATGAGGTTAGTAGCTGGCCTCGTATCAAATCAGGAGTTAAGCAGGGCTGTGTTCAATCCCCATTTTTATGGATCATTTTGATGGACTTTGTCTTAAGGAGCTAAGGACAGGTAATGGGTGAACACGGAATCAAATGGGGAAGAAAACATTTCATAAACTTAAATTATGCTGATGATTTAAGCATCCTAGATGAAAGTGTGAGCAAAATGAAGCAACTTTTAAAGGTTTTGTTAGTTCAGGGTGCTAAAATAGGTTTGAAAATTAATGTTAAGAAGACTAATTCGGTAAGGCTATGAATAAGTGAAGATGAACAGGTGACGTTGGGCAACGAAAATATCGATCAAGCAGACAGCTTCACTTACCTTGGTAGTATTATTAGTAAAGACGGTGGGAGCAGTGAAGATGTTGAAAGTAGAATAGCCAAGGCTCAGGGTGTTTATTCACAGTAAAAAAAAGTTCGGAAGAATAGAAAGATGAGTCTGCGAGCCAACATTAAGATATTGGAAGCTACAATAATGACAGTAGTCAAACATGATTCTTAACTATGGATGCTCTGAAAAACAGAGGAAGATTTGCTAGATGTTTTCCAGGTAAATTACTTGCGGATTATTTTGGTTACTCCACTGACTGACCCTATTTCAAACAGTAGGCTGTACGACAATTGTGGTTCAATCCCGCTTTCTAGGGCTATAGTCAAGGAAAGGTTGATGTGGCTAGGGCATATTCTGCGTATGAAGGATGACAAATTGCCAAAAATTGTCCTTTTCGGCCAACCGTCTAGGGCTTAACGGAAAGCAGGTCTTCCACGGTGAGGGTGGAAGTATGTCTTAAAAAAGATTAAGGGTAAACGGCAACTTGGCCACAGGTGGCTTGGTGCTGTGGTGAATTGTTAGTAGTAGTAGTAGTAGTAGTAGTATCCTGGCGTTAAGAAGAGGTTCAGTGTTGCAGAAAGACTTGGTTCTACAGAGGACTCGATTAGCAACAAAATAAACTTTTTTATTCTTTTGTTTTGAAGTGCAATTTTGGACATATTTGCTTTATTTTTACCACTTCAATTGATATAAGTTTGTAATTGAATTTATAAATTACAGTAATCGAATTGAAACTGCACGAAAAAAATGTGGCAGCCAACAATCTAATTGTATTTGCTTAAAAAAAGACAAGATTTATTGCTGAATTGATTAATTCAAGTAACCTGCCAATTGCGCATCCCTGATTAATACTCTAAAGCCATTCGTCGTTTTTCATAAGCATACTATTATATAGGCCTATAGACGCTGCAAAAATAAAAGAAGGGTACTCCAGTCAAACAGAATTACATAACCCCTAGTTCCTGTGATAATTGTGGCGCAACAACCT
Source organism: Artemia sinica (assembly GCA_027921565.1). NCBI lineage: Eukaryota > Metazoa > Arthropoda > Branchiopoda > Anostraca > Artemiidae > Artemia > Artemia sinica. The sequence goes on along the minus strand of CM051273.1, from coordinate 27,860,458 downwards.
ATTCTTAATTAAAACTCCCTCATTTGTCTTTGCATTTTGTTTTCCCGATTCTTTTGATCAAACAAAGGATAAACTGATTTGTAGAAGTTTTTAACCCCTTAACGAAGAGTATAACTGTGTCCTAACAATATATTCTTACTTGCCCTTCCCTCTCCGTAGTGGTCATGAAGCCGAATTTCTGGTACCCTCAAATGCATCGGAAGCAAATAATAGGTACTACAACAAACAATGGATGCCAGCCCCTCATTGCAAAGATGACCAAGGTATAACAGCCAATTTCAATGTGCAATTCCCTCCCTTGTCTGAAAATTTGAGCTTGATTTTTTTTTAATGTGAACCACAGCGCATAAGTTGTCATCCTCTCGGAAATTTCAAAATAGTGTATCTCACCCCCTAACCAAGAAGATGACTGTTCTCTCACACTCTATTCTTACTTGCGCATCCCTTTCTGTAGCGGACATGAAACCGAACATTTCTTACCCTCAAATGTGTTAGGAGGAAATAATAGCAAACAACTACAAAATGACGACAAGATGATTAAGGCATAACAGCCAATTGTTGCATATATCTCCCTCCCTTGTCTTTAAAATTTGCCTCTAATCTCCCTTGTCTTTAAGATTGTCTCTAATATGTACCACAACACAGAACATTTTTAAGATGTCAGCCCCTCGAAGTTTTTGAAATGGTTATCATGCGGACGTTTTTTTTTCACACACAATAGCGATATACTTCGACTGTTTCACCAAGAATAATTGACCAGCGTCGAAAACAGATATATCTTGCTTGGTTCAGCATCCCAACATCACCTCTTCACCTTCACGTTCTTAGTCTTAGTCTTCTTAGCATTAATTTTCAAACCTATTCTTGCCCCCTAAACTAGCAAAACGTCTAAAAATTCATTCATTTTGCTAACGTTTTCGTCTAGGATGCTCAAATCATCAGCATAATATAAGTCTTGGAGAGTCCGTGTTCTCCTTTGCCTTTGCTGTAATCCTTAGGACAAACTCGAACAAAATAATTCATATAAATGGGATAGAAAGCAACCCCGCTTAACTCCTGATTTGATAAGATACCAGGTACTGACCTTATTTTCTGCCTTAACCACAGCAATGTTATTCACGTACATAGCAATAACCACTTTAATGTATTCATCTGGTATACCATACAAGAATAAGACCTTCGCTAAGCTTTTCAATCAGCTGAATCAAACGCTTTCGCATAATCTATAAAACTGAGGACTAAAGGGATTTGATGACTCAAGCACTTTTATATATATGCATATACATACATACACACACACACACATATATATATATATATATATATATATATATATATATATATATATATATATATATATATATATATATATATATATATATATATATAATATATATATATATATATATATATATATATATATTATATATATAATATATATATATATATATATATATATATATATATATAGTACCGGGCCCCGTCACTCGGAAGGCTTCTATATATAGATTCTTACTGTCGCTTGTTTTCTAAATGCAGACAATTTGAGCCTTTTCTTGTTGTCATGACGTCAAAATGGACCTTAAATTAGAAGTGGTGCCTTTGTATAATTACATTTTTTTATTGGACCTTTAACTTTTGCCTCGGCTTGTCTTTTGTCATTATGAAACACATATCGCCGAATCTCAATTGTTCTGGTGGTGGGACAAAA
>CM051273.1:27816247-27853747 GCA_027921565.1 Artemia sinica | reverse complement strand
TACTTCAGATAGTGATAACAGATAGCATCTTTTACACTGACGAGAATACATAAAAAACTTCACATGAGTGTCGTCTCTTGCACTTCATTGCACATGACGTTTCCATTCGTCTAGAAACCAGCAAGAGCTTTGAGTATCCTGGCAGTTGATGAAATTTTATTAATTGCTCAAATAAGTGAGACTATGGTGACAATCTCGACACTATATTGGATGTTTGCGTTGACCAATTTCAGGAGCCTGAACAATTAGCCAAATATTGCTAGGAGGTAACAAGAAGATTAGCAATATGCATTTCTGCTGTTCTGAGTACTTGATTTTTCCATTGCAAGTCTTCAGACGAAGTGTCTTCTTCCAGTACTGCTTAACTGACACGTCTTCATTTTGAGCATCTCCCAATGAAGCTTAGTGACATCTCACTCGTTTCTTGTGACCTCCATTCTACGTCCGTTTTTTTGGAGGGAACTTTTTTTCTGGTAGAACGGGAGATCTCACAAATAGTGGCCTTCGAGATTTTGGCTTCAATTTTCTTGCATTCCTTGATTCAGCTAAAGCCAAAATGTCATAAATTTCGCCTTCAAGCTTGAATCAGTCTTTTCAACAAGACTGGTAATAAAGACCAATGTTATCACTTGCCTCTGGAGCATCTTTGAGTTTTTGCCTAGAAGTGGGTACAGCTATTCTCAAATATCTGGTTTAAAGGCAGGTACTCACTGGAGACTTGAAAGGCCCAGTTCTAAGAATGAACCGATACTACAAACATACACCATTTCTACAAAGTTAGACACAGCGTCACAGAAAATTCCAGTCCCGGCAATGTTAAATTATCGTTGGTCAAAATTATATATTTCATCCAAATGTCCATTTTAAATAAATTTTTTCGTCGACATTTTAATTATGTCATACTTATGAGCCAACATTTAAAGTAATACCAAAATTTGCGCTTAAAAATTTCTAAATTACCCTCTTTTCTATAGTTTAAAATTTTGCCCCATGATTTATCATGAGTAGTTTAATGTTGTGGCAGGTTTGCAATTAAATTTTCTTTCTTTTTTTCATTCTCTGACTTAGCTCTACACAACATTGACACAGGGTGACGGGATACTCCACTGGAAAGAATGTCGGCCTGAAGATTTTTTTTATTCTTAACACTTCATGAGGAAATCATCCGATACGTCCCCCCTCCTAAAGCATTTGCCATTAGCAGAGGGTAGCAGCGTTTAAATGGTTTATTTGTCAGCTTTTTTGTAGCTGATGGTTCATATTAAGTGGAGTCTTTTTTAAAGATTTTCTTTTTTTAGGTAATTGAAAATCAGAACTCAGTATTGCTCTCTGATCATTTTGACTTTGCACCTCCATATATTGACCCCAAAAAAATTGTATATCATGTCGTTCAACCATTTAATCCTGAAGACGGTCTATTAATCAACACAGATAAGCCAACCCATAATCTACAGAAGTTCACCCAGAATGACTTGTTAAAAGCTCGAATCGTGTTCACTCCGGCCCGATCAGCAAATGGACAAACATCCCTTTTTACCTCGGTTTTCACCGTTAGTCATCCCGAGAAGAAAAAGAATAAGAGAAAAGGCGTGGAACATAAGCTTACTGTTCGACTTGTGCCAGGATCACACTCAGACTCAAAGTTCGTGGAGCCATTCCCTCGCGTCTATGTCGAGCAGGTAATTGTGTTTTTGTATGCTTAATTTAAGTTAGAAACCTATTAGAACTTCTTTATTTCTCATTAGGACCTATGAATACATTGTGTTTACTTTTGTCTTTTGAATGCGTGGTGCGACCTGGCGCAGAAATAAGAATGAAATAGTCCGACGCATCATCGTGCTCATTAGCTGAAGGTTTAAGAATACTTGCCAAAATATTTCTAGCTTTAATTGAGACTAAGAAGTCTGATGCCAAAACAATTTGCCAATTTTGCTCTACCTTTGTGACAAATGACATTTTTTTTACAACAGTTCCAGAAGCCAATGTGTTAATAATTGAATAAAAAACAAGTTTTTTCAAAGAGAAATAAAGAGGGATTAATGCTATTATAATACTTTATAGTATATTAATAGATAATAATTTCTGAGACCACACTGGCTAATCATGATAAAACGAAACAATAGTAAAAAAAAGAGAAAAACGAGGATTACACAAGCCAGTGAAAAATATGCACTAAATTGCAAATATTTTGGTGATGACCTCCGCTTGACCGTCCTCAGTGCAAGATAATAACATTAAAATTACTAATAAAAATCCAAGGATACTATAAAAAAAAATTCAAACCTTAAAACAAAGCACAACTAAAATTTGAAGACCCTCTCCATGTAACGGTGAAAGGGCAACTGAATGAAAAAATACAGTACTGAATGGGAATTCAATTTTTTAATTTTAGTTGTGCTTTATTTACGTTTAAAATATATTTTATTTTCAGCAAAGTGTAAATGACGGTTTTGGCTTTACAGGGCATGGGAAGCGTTAGCCCTAATTTTATTTGTTGTAGTTTCTATTCTTTTTAAGTTTAACTTGATTATTTATAGAAATTTCAGTTTATTTTGGGTTTCATCTGTTTATTGATTTTGAAATATTTTTGTTTTACAATTGAATTGCCGCTTAAATCTATTTACACTTGTTTTAGGTTTAATGTAGCTCTTTTCTTTTCTTTGAAAAACTTCTTTTGTGGAAAGGTTTTTTTGAAATTCATTTCTGTTCGCTAGTAATTGAATTAGGTTTTTATTGGTTAATAAAAGGAATATCTGTCAAGCTTAGTTTAGTTGTTCTCCTAAAAAAGGAAGCTTTGGCTTGCAATTTACATATTGAAAAAAATTGCAACAAATTCAAATAATAGTTGTACCTATTGAACTTTGGATGGATGGATAAGTGGATTAATATTCAAAAAAGTTTACGGAATATCTGCATAATCTTTGTACTTCTATAGTATTGAAGCCATTCTGACCACTGTCATGTTGCAACCCTGAATATGGGCAAATGTCAGTCTACCATTCCCCTCAACATACCTTAAAAGTTTCAACTCAATTCCCTAAGGTGTTCCTGAGATATTGCAGATAAATGCCTTCGGCAACATTAGATGTACATAGTGTCTTGGTTTAGTTCAATATCCCCCTCAATAGACAATGACAACCTGCATGACTTTAGTGAGTATTGATTTAGTTCAACATCCCCCTCAATATTTCTGGAAAGTTTTACCTTAATACCCTTAGCCATGCAAGTAGTAATAGCAGTAGTAGTAGTGGTAGTAGTAGTAATAATAATAGTAGTAATAATAGTAGCAGTAATAGTAGTTTGCACATAGTGTGTTTTGCCTAGTACGACATCTCCCTCAACATGTCAAAAAAGTTTCCACCTAATACCCTAGCTGTTTCTGAGATATTCCTCATGTGCCATTTTGATAACCTGGAAGCACATAGTGATTTTTAATTCAGTTCAGCACCCCCTCGACACTCCTTAAAATTTCACCTTAATACCCTTAGCCTCAGCAGTAGTAGTTGTTGTAGCAGTAGTACGAGTAGTAGTATGCGCATAGTGCACTTTAATCAGTTCTCCGCCTCCCCTCAACATTCCCTGAAAGTTTCACCTTAATACCCTTAGTCTTAGCAATAGTAGTGGTTGTAGTATTAGCGGTCGCAGTAGTAGCACTATTAGTAGTAGTAGTAGTACTCTGCACATTGGGCCTTTTAGTTAGTTCAACATCCCCCTCAACATGCCTTGAATCTTGAACTTAATGCTCCTAGTCGCTAATGAGATATTGCTGACAATCTGAACACACATGTTGTGTTTCGATTTAGTTCAACATCTTTTTCAATATTTCCTGAAAGCTTCAGCTTAGTATCTCCATGAATAAATCTTATATGCAATTAATGGGCAATTTGCATAACTTATTACAGCCCTTGCCCCAAGGACTGTAAGACTATAAGGATCATGTCATCCCCAGGGACATAGTAATTCGAAATTTCTACTGTGCTCAACGAAATGGATATGTCAAAATTTTGATGTGATGTTATTGGGGGAGGGCAACAAATAGAGGCATGGGTGGGGGCTAGTATCCCTTTAATCACTTTTTAACTCTTAAAAAGGGTACTAGAACCTTAAATTTCCGATCAAAAGAGCCCCCCTCCGAAGTTCTTACGACCTTAAAAAAAACATTTCGTGCATAATGCCGCCTCTCCAACCCTCTGTTCCTTAAACATTAAAACTGAAAGGGAGTAAGAAATTTCCACACAGGAGAGGGGCGGTCCTGATTGAAACGAACAGATATTACTTTTAGATTTATCCAAGACCTTTTGCAACACCTTTCATACCTATGAACTACAAGCTGCAATTGCCCAAAGTTTTTAACGTAATTTACTCTTTTTTTAATGAAAGGATTGTATTCTATTATTTTTTCTTTAAAAAAGATAAAATTTGTCAAGCCGACAGATGGAAGGAAAACCGTAGCCATCTTTCAAATTTTAGTACTACAATTGACAAATTGTTATTTGCCGTTTTTCTGCGTGACATGCGAAAGCTTTCTGCGTTGTGGCAATAATAAATAAATCAAAAAGTTCATGGTAACGAGCTGTAAGTAAGGAGCGATGCGACTCAATAGTAACCGAAACTCTAAAAAACGGAATTTTGATATCAATAGATATATAAAAAAAAATTGGCTTATTATGCTAATTCCAAATACTTAAGATTCATTAACTTAAGCGTTAACTATCAAAGGCTACGAGCCTGACAAAATTTGCTTGATATCGGAAAAGTGGGGAAATACCGTTTAAAAGTCTAAGAATCTTAATGAAAATCATACCGTCAGATTCAGCGTATCAGAGAACCTATGTGCGAAAATGTCGAATCTTGTATTTTTATTTTCCAGAAGAAAGATCACGGATGCGTGTTTACTTGTTTTGTTTTGCTTTTTTTCCTAGGGGTGATCGTATCAAACCGATTGTCCTCAAACATCAGGAGAAGGCTTATCCGAACGGAAATTGAAAGTTCTAGCGCCCTTTTTAAGCGACCAAAAAGATCGGAGGGCAACTATTCCCCTTCCCACGTCCCCATTCTTTCTCAGAGTCCTCCGATCAAAATTCTGAGATAGCCATTTTGTTCAAGATAGTTGAACGGTCCAATAACTATGTCCTTGAAAATAACATGACCCCCTGGATCTCCCGGGGAAAGGTCTTTAAGTTATAAAATTTGTAAATTGTTTATGGAAGTTTGCAGATATTTTTTGGGTGGGAGAAGGAGGGGGCTCCACGGAGGAAATTTTCCATAGGAAGGGCAGTTTCCAAGGAGTGAGCTTTTCAGGGGAAATTTTACACTGGGGAAATTTGCCAGAATATCTATACGAAGAGCTTTTTATTTGTCAAACTTTCTCTTTGCCGAATCAATTTTACGTGTGGAGATGTTAAGGGTAATTATCCTGGGTAAATTTTCATCCTGACTGAATTGTCTAGAGAATCCTTTTGTGGAAAGGGGAGGGGGCCTCCTCAACACCTCGCTCTTTACGCTAAAGTTTGAAGTTTGTTCCAAATCTGGGTACTGGTGCATTATATAGAACACACGAAAGAAGTCAAGTTTGATTAATGCTAATGAAATAAAATAAATTAGGATGGAAATATAATATTTTAGAAACAAGTTTGGGCTATATATTTTGCACATTAGGGGGGGGGGGGTAAAGCATAGCATATATTAAATACGTAACCTAACCTAACCTAGGTACCTCCCCCCCCCCCTAAACCCAAAAAAAACAACAGTTTAAATATTGTAAACGCGATCAGAAATCACGCTTTGCAATCCAGTATATCTTGCAAATACCCGTTTGACGGGTTTTCATTTGTATTTCCTTGTACAGTCTATAGCGCTGTGTTATATATAATGCACCAGTACCCAAATCTGTAATAACGACTCCTGAAACACAAGGGTCGTTTAACTAGAACAACAAGAAGCCTTTTTTTAAAGGACTAAAACACTTTAGTTCGAAGAGCGAGGTGTTGAAGAGGGGGCAACCCTCCTCATATAAGTACGTATTCCTGTTCATTTTAAGTTTTAATGTTGCTCCTTACTTTCAGTTGAAAAAAAAAAATGTTTTTTTTATTTAATATATATTCAAGTCACCGTCATTATTATTACAAATGGAAAGAAAGAGGGAGAGAGATGAAGAAAACGAAAAGAAAAAATGTGAGAGGAAATAAAAGCAGTTTTAAATTTGATCAATTAATTTTTGTCTCTGTTTAAAAGTTCTGGTGTACCTAGAATAACGAAGTATTTAATTAAAGCATGGTAAGAATCGTATAAATTTTGTTGAGACCCTTGATTAGATTGCTATTCAGGTGCACTCCAATGGGAAGTAGTTGCTAAAATAATTGACTAATGAAGCGACACCGAAAATTTATCGTTTGCTCATCACATTCGTCACATACAACAGCGCATGAGCAGATTTAAAAGTTAACAGGTGTTTGGATGACAGTCGTATGCATGATGCTAATGTCAAGTTTTTTTTCTTCCATCAACTTACAAGCATAAGCTATATTTCTCTTCGGTAAATGTTTTTTAAGGATTATTACGATATACTTCTTTGCAATAAGAAAAGATAACGTGTATTTCAAGCCAAAATATGTTCATGTGCACAAACAACATACAAGATCAACGAATTACAACACTCGTCACAATAATAAAGAAGAAATAAAAACTACTCTCTTCTTTTTGCAAAAAACTGATCAAGATATCTTCCCACTAGATAAATAAACTGCGGCAACGTACTCTTCAAGGCATGAGGAAGCAGCAATCCTTCATTCTTCCCTTATCCCTTATCCCCAAAAGACCTTGAAAACGACTTAGACAATGCTCCAAGTTTTCCTCCTTTTCTTGGCAAAAAGGGCAAGCAAACCTGCCGTCTGGGATACTTTTCTCCTACCAAAAACTTTCAATCTTGAACAAATCGGAAGGCAATTAGGTCGTAGCTGCATCCAATAGGTAAGGTATCTAGCCGGTAAATTTAACTTAAAATAGAATCCCTGCCCATATATTATCTTAACCTCTTTATATTATCTTATAGTTCCTGAACCTTAATCTCCTCGCCCCAATTCTGTATCGTCTGGTCCTCCAGCACCCGCTTGATTTCCTTGTCCAACTGTAATTGTTGACTTGTCCAACTGTAGTTGGTCTAAGGCCATCATTGTATGCGAAAGAAAACATGTTTTATCCAGTACCTCCTTGACTTTAAAAGGCCAAGATCTTTCCTTCGTAACTGAAGCAACTCATATCCAGCCTTCAGTAGCCTATCACAGGGTAGCTGTACAATCCTTAGCCAAAATTTTATCATTTGGACTGTTTGATAACTTTTAAGAAACCACAGTCTAAGGCCTCCTTTAAGAAACTGAGCATGGGTCATTCTATACATGTATGTCTTCTATGTCTTCTATGTCATTTTATGTCCCCAAAGCTCTGCCCCGTAATGGAGAATTGGCATTATCTTAGATAAAAAAAATCTCTTATGCAAAGACAAATTCTTTATTCCACTAATTTTATTCCGGAAAAGTGAAAATGTTGCAGTTCTTCCCCTATTAAACACCTCTTTAATGTGGGAGCTCCATCCACCATTACCTTGGAAAATAAAACCAAGATACTTCATTTTTTCAACTACTTCTATTTGTTGTCCTCCAAATACAAATACATTTTCTATTTTTTCTTTCCTTTTACTAAAGACAACCACTTTAGCTTTCATAACGTTAAGCAGTAACTTTTTTATTTGTAAATATTCCTCAATTAAATCAGGTAATATATGAAGCTCCCGAGCCAACTTCGCCACCAATATAGTGTCATCCGCAAATAATAACACCGAAAAACTAATATTTCCAAGACACACCTTTGGAGCCCACTTCTTTTCCAGAAACTCCATCACATCATTCAAAAACAAACTGAACAGTCTCGGGGATATGGCGCTGCCCTGCTTCACTCCTTTCCTAACGTCAAATAGCCTAGAAAGTCCCGAACCTGCGACCCTGACCATAGCCTTAGTCCCAGAACACATAGGCAACTAACAAATAAACGAATAAAACTGAAAGGTAGACCTACATCTCTTAAACACTTTTCAAGGAGAGCTCATCTTCATTGTCAAATGCCTTTCTTAAGTCTAGAAACGCAACATACAGCTTATTTCTACCTGATTCATGCTTCTCTATCAATGCACTTAACACAAATGCTCTATCCGACGTATTATGACCTTTCCTGAAACCCCCTGCTCCTCTTTAATTACCCCATAATCTTCCAACCATTCATTCAACGGATTATCCTAAATCTTTTTCTAAAATTTTACTAAGTGCAGGCGCTAATGCTATCAACCTATAGCTATTATGATCACTAGGACTACATTTCTTAAATAGAGGTACCATAATCGATATTTTCCATAGAGAAGGCCATACACCACTACTTATAATTCTATTAAAAATACTCACTAAAACTAGCAAAAAACACCCAGAACCTCTTTAACAAAACTGCTGGTATACCATCCATTCCTAGCCCTGATCTTCCCTTCATCTTCTTAACTACTTACCTAACTTCTTCTGAGGTTACATCCCTCACTAACTTATAATATTTTTCTTTCATCGGAAACTGCGGAGCAACACTTGATTCTTCTCTATCTAGACCACTAGAATCTTCTTTTATACTCTCAAGAAAACTAGGCCAAGTATCAGCTTCAAGGATTTTTGATTGGCCTTTTCCTTGTCTATTTTCCTGCCTTATTCCTGACCAAAATTGCTTTTTATCCAATACCATATAGGCCTTCTCTATCTCTTTCTGTTCCACTCTAATTTTCTCCCGCTTTTTCCTCCGTTTCAGCCTATTATATTCCCTTCTCCTTTCCTTAAACCGTAAAAACAAACTCTGTCTTTCTTCCTCTACAGAGCAAGCATTCACTAAATATAATAACTCCTCCAACTTCTTTTTAAAAGAACTACGTTCATCATCAAAAAAACTAGTTTTACTTTTCATATTTGGTTTCTCTAGCACACGAGCACAATCATAAATCTCAAATCCCAAATCTTCCAAAATTTCATCTATATCTCTTGTTTCTTCATGCAGACTCTCAACTTTCTCAATTATTTCAGGCCTCAAAAACTCCTCATTCATCAACTCCAGCTCATCTTTACTCCATTCACTCTTTAAAAACTTCCCCGAAAAACAAAGATCCTTTGTTACCCTACTAGTAGGCCTACCACCTTCCTTGTTCCTTGGAACTCCTCTTCCAAGGCAAAGCTTAATCTCAACTGGTAAGTGGTCAGAACCTACGATCCTAAGAACCTCAACATCAACTGTCAGGGCCACGAGCTCAATACCAACCAAAACATAATCAATTACACTAGGATTTGTCCCCGACAGACAGGTAAACTCACCTTCCTCCCCATCCTTCCCCCAAATCTTCCCTTTCCAATCACTAATGCATTATCTGGACACAGTTCCAGAAGCCTTTTACCCCAACAATTAACCCTTCTTTCAATATCTTTGGTCCTTCTAGATGACTTATAAATATCAGGTATCAGGTCCAACGTATCAACAAATGAAACTTGACTAATCTCCTTACATATTCCCATATAAGCATTAAAGTCCCCCAACACTAAAAAATAATCATTATCAAAACGAGATTGCAATTGCCTAAGCTCCTCCTCTAGTAAATCCCATGTCGCTTCTACTATATACGAACTATTCTGGGGGGCAATATACACCGCACCTTAAATCAAACTTTTACCACTAACTAGATGAATCCGAACCCAGATAATATTCTCCGATAAACTAGAAATACGAGAGTGTTTACGGAAACGACCTTGCTTAATTAGCAACAAAATACCACCATAATATCTCATATTCTTTGCTGGTTTACTCGTAACATTTTTTAACCAGTATCCTTCAAAGTAAAGCACTGTATCATCATTATGCCATCACTCCACAAGAGCAATAATATCAACACCACCTAGGTCCTTCACTACTTGTTCGACCTTATTTCTCCCACCCTGGACATTTCATGTGATTACTCACATAGGGTGAACATGGCCATACTGTACTTATTCACTTAGAACAAGCTGGTCATGTGTCGGCAGGACAAAGGGCATTTCTGACTCATCGGTTAAGTATGAAAGTCTATAATAATCTTTATAAGCCTATATAATAAACAATATGACACTTGTTTCAGTGTTCAGAAGCTGTGTGGACTACTACTGTAAAGTGTTTTGCAGGTCTAAAATGTTTTTATGAATAAAAGTTACCACTTATTATATTACAAGTCACAAGACCTAACTTAAAAATGAAGTTTTTTTTAAGTTTGTTTACTCCATATTTTGCGGGTTTTCGTTTAACCCCAAATCAAAATGATAACAAGTGAAAAAACGGTTTTGCCCTCCCCCCTCATTTCAAAATGTAACACCTATTGTGAGTCAGAATAGGGTTCCTTAAATAAAAATGAATTAAGCCATGCTCACTAGTCCTTTAAAGTTGCCAACTACTCTGAGTTTCCTTTTCAAACCTCAACCAACAAAATTATGTCTAAGTGACCAGCATTAAGGCTTGTAGTTCAATCAAGACCATGAGTGACGCTACCTAAAATAAAACTTAGAGCCTAAAGCTGCTTTCAGCTGTTTAATATACACAGTCTCCTCTTCTTATGCTATATTATTATTATTTATGGTAGCTTAAATAATAAACCATAAAAACAGAACTACCGGTTAAAATAAAGTGCATAGTTGGAACGAAAATATAGGGTCTAGGTATAGTGGTTCTTATTTATTATATTTAAGTAAGTGCATATTATAATACCAGATGTGTTGCACCAAAGGTACCATATGAGTTATTTTTGATTATGTAGTATTTTGGGAGTAATGATGTAACTAAAATTGTTTGAATGAAGGTTTGATAGTTTTTTTTTTTTTTTTTTTTTTGTTTTTTTTTTTTTACTGGTGAAACTTCTTACCATGTTCATCCACAGTAGGTCTTTTTTATCATCAATAAGGTAAGTTTATGCAGCCCTTAATTTCATAATTGACCATTGTAATCAAATTTGAAACGTGATAGGAACTCGGATAACCCTCTTATCTAAAATAATTACGTTATTTATGCAATTAACAAACTTTATATATGATTAATAGAGCACGTAATGTTCTATGTGAGAGTTGTTTGTATGTGCAAAGGTTCTGGAGAGTGCTAATATAAACCATTTTCTGTAACTAACATCAGTGCTAGACGTATTCCCCTGGAAAATCCAACCGGGAAATTCCTCGCGGAAAATTCCCCCACAGACAGCCAAATATCAAGCATGACAAATAAAAATAATAAAAAAAAGAAGTAATTATGGAATAATTCTACCTATATTCCGGAATATAGGCAGAATGTAAGGGTAAAATACCTAATAGTATTTAGTTTTACATTTTTATTTATTTTATTTCATTTTGTGTTTTCGGGGTTGATTTATCATAGCAGGGTAAAATAAAGGTCAAAGAAAATAATTTGAAAATATAAAATTAGTGGTAACTGTAGAATAGTTAAGCTATGATGGAAGTGCACAGAGATAAAAGATTGGGACTAAGAAGTACGAGTAGTTACTTCCCGTGGACTTTGTCTAGTACTGACCAGAAGTATCTCTGGCAAAAATATTTGAGGGGGGTAAATGGGTTTTACAGACTGGCTGGTCCTTTTGACCCACTGATTTGGGTGATATTGCTTGTAAAAGTAACTTCATAAAAAAAAAAAAATCAATACACATCCGTGATCTTTCTTGTGGGAAAAATGCAAAATTCCACATTTTTAAATACGAGCTTGAATGTCAGCTCCTTGTCTATTATGTCAAATCTAATGGTGTGATTTGTATTACGATTACTTGCCTTTTTGGGGGTATTTTGCTCATTTTTTGAAAACCAGGCAAATTTTCTCAGGTTTGTGGTGTTTGGTGTGAAGTATTAAATTTCATAAACTTTGTATATTTGGAATTGGCACAAAAAACTAATTCTTTTGATTATTAATTATTATCAAATTTCCTTTTGCCAGGGCTTTGATAACTGTTGGCGCGAGTAGCTCCTTATTTACAGTTTTTTATAACGAATTCTTATATTATACACACTATATTCTACACGTATTTTGGAATATAGGTAGAATTTCCCTAATTACTTCTTTTCTTCGTTCAATTTATTTGCCTTAATATCCCTTTGGCTGCTCCATTTTACATTTGGGGAGGATTCTCCAGGGGGAATTTTCCGTGAGGGGGATGGGAATACCCTGGACCTCACTAATATTTGTTCACAGACACTAATATTCAAGAGGCGAAGCTTTGCAAAAACAAAAAAGAAATCTGATTCTACTCCTTATTATCCTTATTTTAAAACATAGTGGTGCAAATGCTTTCTATAGCAAATGTAAGGGAGACGCTAAAATAGAGCAGTTTACTTAAATGACTCGTAGATTTACCAGAACATAAGCAACTTCGCGTAAACAACGTCATCGATCGGTCAGTTAGCATAGGCCAACACTTCTAGTAGCTGCTCGCTTGAAATTAGTTTATATTGTAGGGTGTAACATTTCGCACAGTTCTGCAATAGTTGCGGAATTAAAAATAGAGCCTTTTTAGGAGACATTTGATTGCAAGATTAAATAAAAAAAACAAGTTTTTTTTAAACTGAAAGTAAAGAGCGACATTAAAACTTAAAACGAACAGAAATTATTCCGTACATGAAAGGGGTTGTCGCCTCCTCAAGGCCTCGCTCTTTACGCTAAGGTTTTTTATTGTTTTAAAAAATAAAGTTGTGAGACAGAGTCAAACTTTAGCGTAAAGAGCGAGGCGTTGAGGAAGGGACAGCCACTTTCATATACGGAATAATTTCTGTTCGTTTTAAGTTTTAATGTCACTCCTTACTTTCAGTTAAAAAAACTTGTTTTTTTATTTAATTTCTGAACGTTTTTGAATTAATGCAGCTTTGATTTTGGCTCACCGTACATGAATAACTAAAACGAAATTTGCATATTAATTTTCCTTTTTTTGACTAAATGGCTTTCTCGAAATTTTGTTCTGACATAACTTACGAATTAACTTACGTAACAAATTTCTATATTCGTATGTTTATATTACGTATATTAGAGAGTTCGCTCCCTATTCCATAACTCGCTCTTTACGCTAAAGTTTGAATTTTGTTCGAATCACAAACCCCTGAATCACAAAGGCCGGTTAATTAGAATAGATAGCTCTTTTGAAAGTACTAAATAAACTTTAGCGTAAAGAGCGATGTATTGACTAGGGGGCAAACCGCCTCATATACGAAATCATTTCTGTTCGTTTTAAGTTTTAATGTTGCTCCTTACTTTCAGTTGAAAAAAAACTTTTTTTATTTAATTTCTGATCGTTTTTTTAAATAATGCTGGGAAATCTGGCGCCCCCTTCATAGAAATGTCCCTTCCCCCAAGGAAACATCCTCCATGGACAGATTCTCCCCCGTAACCTCTATTCTGACCCCCCCCCCCAGAAAAAAATCCTCCTGAAAACGTCTGAAAACGCCCAATAACCAATACTATATGTAAACAATGGGCATGAGTTATAACTTACAACCCTTACCCTGGGAACTTTGGGGATTAAGTTATCCTCAAAGACATATTAATTAGATTTTCGACTATGTTGAACAAAATGGCTATCTCAAAATTTTTATTGGCTGACTTCGGGAAAAAAAATGAGCGTGGGAGGGGGCCAAGTTGCCCTCTAATTTTTTTGGTCACTTAAAAAGGGCACTAGAACTTTTAATTTCCGTTCGAATGAGTCCTCTCACAATATTCTAGGAGTATTGGATCGATACGATCACCCCTGGGAAAAAAAAAACAAAAAAAACAAAACAAATTAACACGCATCCTTGATCTTTCTTCTGGCAAAAAATACAAAATTCCACATTTTTGCATATAGGAGCTTGAAACTTCTATAGAAGGGTTCTCTGATACGCTGAATCTGATGGTGTGATTTTCATTACAGTTCTATGACTTTTAGGGGTTGTTTCCTGCTTTTTTCCAAAATAAGACAAATTTTCTCAGGCGCGTAACTTTTGATGGGTAAAACTAAACTTGATGAAACTTATATATTTTAAATCAGCATAAAAATCTGATTCTTCTGATATATCTTTCAGTATCAGAATCCGTTTTTTTAGAGTTTCGGTTACTATTGAGCCGGGTCGCTCCTTACGTACAGTTCGTTACCACGAAGTGTTTGACAATTGATTTAGTTAACGTTTAGAGTTAGCTACCGTCACATTTTTAATTGGGGCACTTTTGTAGAAAAGTATATAGGTTCAACTATTAGTTTTAGTTGTGTAAACAATTATAATTCTTGGTCAAACAAAGACGTATGTTTAGATTAGAACCATAAGTACTAACTGCGACACTTGTATTTTGTTGAGCTTTAGTTAAGGGGACCTGAATGCGTGTTCGCACATTCTCTCAGATTATGGAAACATACAAAATTTTCAGTTCTAACGTTTCAAAGGAAGTTCATAATGTTCCGTTAGAAATCTTTTGAAGCATTCATCAGCCCTCTTAAAATAGTTTCTAGGGTCGCATCCCCTCATCTTAAAAAATTTCCAAGGGCCCCCTAGACTAGTAGAATTCGTGCTAATGATGAAGAATTTTATTGTCTAAAACACTTTTTCTATCTCCTGAAAAGATTCTTTTGATTCTAGTCTAATTTGCCAGATTACTTATGCCATTTAAGATCATCTGTTAAGATAGTTTCAATGCTTGGTGATTTCCTATCGACCCCTTAAAAAATTAATTTAGTAGTGCCAGGCTTTGGCCCTCCAAAACCTCAGTCTTAGCCCTAGCTTGCGCAACTAAAGCCTTTTTCTGTGCTCTGGGCAAGAAACTGGGTCTTTTTAAGGTAAAGAGCATATAAATAAATTTTGTATAAATTTTTAACGGTGTTTTTTCACATAAATTTAGAACATGGAATCCTCGTACAAAATGAAGTAACCTAGGCCACTATAATAAACCAATTTTTCTTTCTCAGCTGCCTTGAGTTGAGTCGGGTATCTTGCTTAGAATTCCTTCCTGTTTGTTTGTATTTGTTCCTGGGTGTTTGTTTAATTTTTAATTTTTACGAACTCAACCACTGCCTAGTTGTAGGCATTATTTCATATATCCAGTGGTGACAGTTCACGAAAATGTTGGTGAGGGTATAAAATGTGTTCGTTAAAATCTAGGAAGGGGTAATTCTGTTGTTTTTTTTCTATCAATTTTTCCAAGGAAAATGCAAAAAATAGGCGTTTTTTCAATGAAAATGCCGAAATTTAAATTTTTTTGAAATCTAGGAGAGTCAAATGCCCCCTCCCGTTGGTGGCACTATATATATATATATTATATATATATATATATATATATATATATATATATATATATATATATATATATATATATATATATATATATATATTATATATATACATATATATATATATATATATATATATATATATATATATATATATATATATATATATATATATATATATATATATATATATATATATATATATATATATATATATATATATATATATATATATATATATATATATATATATGGTTCGAGAAAGTATTGGGTCAAGGTGGTGGATCATATAAAAATTATGAAAAATTACATATTGTGATATTTGGGGAGTCTGGTCCTTCCCTCTATTTACTGGCCTGAATTGAGACTATGAAGATTCTCTGGATACTGCCAACATACTTTGTGCCTTCAGATTTTTTTTTTATGAACGTTTTTTTTTTTAATATAACGGCTGTAAGTAACTTTTGCATATTCCTCCACCCCTTTTTCTCTCTCCTCTGAATACAAATACGGGCTACAATTGTAAGTTTGGCCCCTGTGCTATTCATTTAGTTGTACTACAACACACTGTGGAATCATATAGGTCCAACAGTATAGATACCAGTTGATCTGGCAATGGAGAAAGGTTATTTTACAGATCAATGCGGCAGATTTCAGACAGATTTATGAAGTTCAAGCTTTTATTGAAGATGTTTAAGCATGAAATCCTATTTCTCGTATATGCATATAGCCTGTCATTGAAATAAATCTTCTTGCAAAGCAGAACAGAGCACGGAAGCAAGTTTCGATTAAACCGTGTGCGGTTGGTCCAAATCCGAACCGCCTCAAAGACTAATCAAACCGATCCGTAAATCTCTTTCCATTTGGAAAAGTAGGCAGTTTGGATATTCTGGGGCTTAAGATCTATTGAGTGCTGCAAAAACATAACTATTAGTGTGTTCGGTTTTGTAATTTATCGGTAACAGGATGAAGTTGGATCTCAAGTTGACAATAAAAGAAACACCCATTTATCTATTTACTACCACTATAATATAAATAGAATGTTCAAGCTTTGGAATGCACGGGTATATGTCACACTATCTTTGACATTAAAGTACAATCATTATGTTCAATAACTTAGTAGAAATTGAATTATTGGTCGGATTTAAAAGGTTTGTAATTGGATAAGAAGCCAAAGCAATAAAAACGTATTTGATTTTTATGTTTTTAGATTATGGCGTTAGATTATTAGCGTTCACAAAAAATGCATAAAATGTGGATTTGATTCAAGAACAGCAAAAAAAGGAAACTTCGTCCGTTGGATAAACTGTATAGTTTCGGAAGTCGCCATAACCAGTCCAAAAAGCTTGCGAGCTAAGCTTTACCTGACCAACGAAGCTTTTTTGGTTTCTATAATGAAAAAATGTTAAGATAGTAAAGTCATTTTTACGATTGATAAGCGGCCAAAAATTGTACGTTTTGTCAATCCAGCTGTTTCAAAAGGAAGGGTAGGCCGTCCGAGAATAGGTGGGGAGAGGTTATAAGAAATGAATTTGGGGAGTTGGGATCTTTGTGGGTGGGAAGATTGAAGCTTTGAATAAAGTGGATAAAAGAGGAGCTTCTGCCTCAGCTGTGTTTGCTAATAAGTGCTGCTTGGTACTGCGATAATATGCAAGTTGGAATAGTAGTAACGTAAAGTCAAAAATTTTGTCAAAATAAAACTTTTAGAAATTGTCACACTGTCAATGACGATTTTCTTTTCGTCAAATAGCTAGCTCTTGTAAATTATTGCTCTGAGCTTTGATAATGTCTATAAGTTGAGGTCTTTGGGAATTAGGTGGCTGCTCAGGTTTATAGCTTCTGCTCAAAGTGTTTTTTGCTTTTTTTGTTAAAAAAAAGGAAAAATGTAAAGCTTTATCGTTTGGCCAGAATGTAAAACTCTTCTAAAAACCTTTTCAAGGAATTATATAAGAAGAAAGATATTCGTCTATACGAAATAAAAATTACACCAATATAATTATTAAGGTGTTCTGCCCTGTGTCGGTTCAAGTAAATCAGGAGATAGCGCCCAGACTGTCCGCCTCATTAGGCGTCCACTGAAATTTATGTGCTATCTATAAATAATAGTTTGTATCCCCTTACTCATAATAATAAAATCAATGCCGGAAGCCCGCAAAAAGCTTTTATGATTTCTCTAGTATAACAATGACAATCCAGAATATAAAAAAAGACCGAATAACAAGTGCTGGGAGATATTCAATATCACAACTGATATCATAGGCAGCGCGCTAGCACTGCCTAAGTAAAGAACGATGTGGGCACAATGTTTTTTTTTTTTTTTTTTTTTTTTTTTTTTTTTTTTTTTTTTTGTCCATACCCGGGCACTTCGTATCGAAGGAGTTGTCGTAGAAACTTCGAAAAGGCTCATTCCATTGGAAATTGGAGTGGCTAGTGCCCTTTTTGATAGTCGAAAGTGATTGGAGGGCATCTAGCCCACCCCCCCCCCCACGCCCATCATTCCCCCAAACACATCCAATCAAAACTTTGAGATAGCCATTTTGTTCAGCGTAGTTGATTTCCAGATAGAAAATATCTTTTTGAGGAGGACACTCTCCCAAAACCCTCGGGGCAAGGGTTTTAAGTTTTGCCCTGAGGGCATATAAGATCAATGTTGACACAATGTACAGTTTATTATTTTTTTTTTCTATAAAGCAGGGCACTTCATATAGAAGGGGTTGTCGTAGAGACTTCAAAAGGGATTCGTTCGATTGGAAATCGAGAATTCTAGTGCCCTTTTCAATAGTCGAAAGTGATTGAAGGACAACTAGCCCCCCCCCCCTCACGCCAGTCATCCCCCCAAACACAACCAATCGAAATTTTGAGATAACCATTTTGTTCAGCGTATTTGATTTCCGGATAGAAAATGTGTTTTTGAGGAGGACACTCCCCCACAACCCTCAGGGCAAGGGTTTTAAGTTATGCACTGGGGCATATAAGGTTTCTATAGAAGGTGTTGTCGTAGAAACTTCAAAACAGGCTCATTCGATTTAATAGTCGTTTTTAATAGTCGAAAGTGATTGGAGGGCAACTAGCCCCCCCCCCACGCCCATCATTCCCCCAAACACATCCAATCAAAATTGTGAGATAGCCATTTTATTCAGCGTAGTTGATTTCCAGATAGAAAATATGTTTTTGAGGAGGACACTCCCCCACAACCCTCGGGGCAACGGTTTTAAGTTATGCTCTGGGGGCATATAAGGTTTCTATTGAAGGTGTTGTCGTAGAAATTTCAAAACAGGCTCATTCGATTGGAAATTCAAAGGGCTAGTGCCCTTTTTAATAGTCGAAAGTGACTGGAGGGTAACTAGCCCCCCTCCCCCACGCTCATCGTTCCCTCAAACACATTCAATCAAAATTTTGAGATAGCCATTTTGGTCAGCGTAGTTGATTTCAAGATAGAAAATGTGTTTTTTAGGAGGAGACTCCCTCACAACCCTCAGAGCAAGGGTTTTAATTTATGCCCTGGGCGGCATATAAGGTTTTTATAGAAGGCGTTGTCATAGAATCTTTAAAAAAGGCTCATTCGATTGAAATTCAAAGGGCTTTTGCCTTTTTAATAGTCGAAAGTGATTGGAGGGCAACTAGCCCCCCGCCCCACACCCATCTTTCCCCAAAACACATCCAATCAAAATTGTGAGATAGCTATTTTGTTCACGTATTTGATTTCCAGATATAAAATATGTTTTTGAGGAGGAAACTCCCCCACAACCCTCAGGGCAAGGCTTTTAAGTTATGCCCTGGCGGCATATAAGGTTTTTATAGAAGGCGTTGTCATAGAATCTTTAAAAAGGCTCATTCGATTGGAAATTCAAAGGGATAGTGCCCTTTTTAATAGTCAAAAGTGATTGGAGGGCAAATAGCCCCCCCCCCCCTGCGCCCATCAAGGCGTTGTCGTAGAAACTTCAAAAAAGGCTAATTCGATTGGAAATTCAAAGGGCTAGTTCCCTTCTTAATTGTCGAAAGTGATTGGAGGGTACTAGCCCCTCCCCCACGCCCATCATTCCCCCAAACACTTCCAATCAAAATTTTGAGATAGTCATTTTGTTCAGAGTAGTTGATTTCCAGATAGAAAATATGTTTTTGAGGAGGACACTCCCCAACAACCCTCAGGGCAAGGGTTTTAAGTTATGTCCTGGGATATATAAAGTTTTGTATAGAAGGCGTTGTCATAGAAGCTTCGAAAGGGGCTCATTTGATTGAAAATTCAAAGGGCTAGTGCCCTTTTAAATAATCGAAAGTGATTGGAGGGCAACTAGCCCCCCCCCCACGTCCATCATTCACCCAAACACATCCAATCAAAATTTTGAGATAGCCATTTTGTTTAGCGTAGGCTAGTTGATTTCCAGATAGAAAATATGTTTTTGAGAAGGACACTCCCCCACTACCCTTAGAGCAAGGGTTTTAAGTTATGCCCTGGGGGCATATAAGGTTTTTATAGAAGGCGTTGTCGTAGAAACTTCAAAAAAGGCCAATTCGATTGGAAATTCAAAGGGCTAGTGCCCTTTTTAATAGTCGAAAGTAATTGGAGGGCAACTAGCCCCTCCACGCCCATCCTTCCCCCAAACACATCCAATCAAAATTTTGAGATAGCCATTTTGTTGAGCGTAGTTGATTTCCAGATAGAAAATATGTTTTTGAGGAGGACACTCCCCCACAACTCTCAGGGCAAGGGTTTTAAGTTATGCCCAGGGGCATATAATGTTTTTATAGAAGGCGTTGTTGTAGAAACTTCAAAAATAGCTGATTCGATTGGAAATTCTGAGGGCTAGTGCTCTTTTTAATAGTCGAAAGTGAATGGAGGGCAACTAGCCCCCCCCCCTCCTACGCCCATCATTCCTCAAACCCATCCAATAAAAATTTTGAGATAGCCATTTTGTTCAGCGTAGTTGATTTACAGATAGAAAATATGTTTTTGAGGAGGATACTCCACCACAGCCCTCTGGGCAAGGGTTTTAAGTTATGCCCTGGGGGCATATAAGGTTTTATAGAAGGCGTTGTCGTAGAAACTTCAGAAAGATGCCCTTTTTAATAGTCGAAAATGGTTGGAGGGCAACTAATCCCCCTTCCACTCCCATCCTCCCATTTGCCCATTATGTTTAAAAACTAAATGTTGCCTTAAAATTAAATCAAAACGCACTGTGATAATGCTAATTCTCAATAAGACATCTCAGCAGTATCCCAAGAACGACTGATGGTATTATGTTCAAACTTTCGAGGCTACTTCTGCTCTTAAAATTTAACCAAATCAAAATAGTGTAAGTGTGTCCTGGCTATCAAAGAAAGTAAACAGATTTTTTTGCGAATGGTATCAAGTTTTCCATTTCAGGTCAACTAGAGGAGGTATGAAACTAAGTTAAACAGTACTATTTGTGTCCAGATTTTTAAAAGGGTGTATGTTGTTAAAAATTGCTGAAAATTTTCCTCCAGCATACAAATAGCAGGCCAAACTATAACGTCTTAAAAAACGAAAAGATTAGAGTGTTATTTTCTTTTTCCCTGAAAAGACTATGTCAATATAAAACGAACAGAAATTAATTAAAAAAACTTTTTCCACAAAATAAGTTTTTCAAAGAAAAGTAAAGAACTCCATGAAACAAAAAATGAGCAAAAATAAAATCAAATAATCTACCAAGCTCGAAACTACCACAAATCAGCATCGATAAATAAATGAAACTCAAAACGAACAGAAATTACAATAAATAACCGATTCAAACTCAAAACGAGCAGAAATTAACATAAGATGGGCGCAAAATCTCTATGCCTTCCCAAGGCCATAACAAAATTTGCACTTTACTGAAAAAATACAAATGAATGTGCATTGTCAGTTTAATATACATATACTGATATTTAGTAATCAAAATGTTAAAATTATTTGATTTATTAAAGTTATAAAAGTAAAAACATTTATATTTTTTTATGTTAATTTCTGCTCGTTTTGAGTTTGACTCGGTTATTTATTGTAATTTCTGTTCGTTTTGAGTTTCATTTATTTATCGATGCTGATTTGTGGTAGTTTCGAGCTTGGTAGATTATTTAATTTTATTTTGCTCATTGTTGGTTTAATGGAGTTCTTTACTTTTCTTTGAAAAGCTTATTTTGTGGAAAAAGTTTTTTTTTAATTAATATTGTATATATACCGGATAAAACGCAGATGCTAAACAATCAATATCAAAAATCATATAATTATCCTAGTAGTACTTAAATACTTAATTTTCAAAAAGATGCTTAACATTACAAAGGTATTTCTCTTATTTTCCTCAAACGGCAAATCAAGATTGTCGTGAAATAAAAAAAATTATGCATATTCTTCTTTTATTTATTATTTTGAACATGCGAAATTCACTCTGGGAGATTATTTCTTTTGATAACTTTCGCGCAGAATACCTGCTGAGTCAAATTAATATTGACAAGAAAAATGCCGGAACATAAATTGTTTTTTACCCGTCCTTAGAATGGACAAGCTTCCTAGGCAATATAAGCTTCTTAGGTAAAACGAATGCTTATCAAATTTCATATTCCTTGATTTCATTTCACTAAATTCTTTAGCCATAGTATATTCCTCAGCTTCAATTAATTAGGCATACATTTTTCAACTAAGCTTAACTTTTGTCACCATCATCTTAACTTGCCATATAATAATGAGGCTATTCTATACTCTGATCTTGACACAAAATAAGTACCTCGGAGACCACTTCCTTTGCCCTGTGATCTACTCTTATATTCATGAGAGCTCCCTTTTCCCAGGAACTTACGGATGTAAGTTTCAATTCGTTCTGAGGAAGCAGGTTTTTGCCCTGTTTTGGCTCCTTTTTAGGGAAAACAAAATTATTTCTTGTTTTTCTTGCGCATTGTGGTCCTCTTGGATTTAAGAATTAGGTGTACGCAATTGAGCCTCTAAAGATATCTCTATGATATTGCAGTTTCCTACTATCTCCAGTACTGTCAACTGGGAATGAAGGTGGAAGGTAGTGGTGCCTTTGCCCCCTAAATATTCCCCTAGATTTAAGAGTTTTTTTTATCTTTTCACTGAAAAAAGCTCTTTTTAGGCATTTCATTGGTAAGATTGAAAAAATAAATAAATTGCACCCTAGATATTAAAAACATATTTGCCCCCCCCCCCCTCTCTCAGCCTTAGATTGTCGTGAAATGGCTCCGCTAGCCTAGTCTAGAGCTTGCCTAGCTTAGAACTAGCCTAGCCGTTTGAACTAGCATAGTTTTTCCTTATCAGCACACGATTTACGAGACCTATTAAGGGAGGATGGAGGAGGAGTATACAAGATGGGGATTGCAAGGTTTGGGTTTTTGAGCGTGAGGAATATGGTTACATCCTTTTCATGTTTCATCGCCTTTTCATTTCAGAAATGCACCCAAAGTGCTATTGTTGGGTGCCATATAACACTTTATGGTGGAGTTATCAAGTTAAATGCACGAAAAAGTGAGTAAATATAAAAAATAGCTTTCAAATAAGCCCTTAAACAGCTCTATTATGTTCCAGTGCCCCTCTAGTGACTTACCTTGGTGTTTAAGGTGGGGGGGGGGCTAAGTTTCATGTATGGGGTTTTCGACAATGGCAGTTCCAATGGTGTACTTTTCATTTCGATCTGAGGCCATTTTCTATGGGTTTCAGGCTCTTAGTCTGAATTCCTATAATTCTTTTTTTTTAAATGACATTTGCTGTTGACATTAACCCAAATAATAGTTACAATTCCTGAATCAGCTATAATTATTAATTTTTTCTCACTAAGCAGTTTTTTTTCCAAAACATGTTTTGAAACTTTAGGTTACTACGGGCCGGGGTTCACTCTATACTAGGTTGCAGCTATTGCTACAACCATGACGGGTCCCCTACAGTTTCTATGGCCACCTGTTTCATACGAAGAGCGTTGTCTTTTATAAGAGCTCCTCAGAGGTGGGCCTTTCGTCTATTTCAAACAAAATGGGCATCTAAAAATTCTAATTGGGTCTTTTGAGGGTTAGAGGGATAGGTAGTACAAAAGTGCACGGGAGAGGGTTTGGTTGCCCCGCAATCACTTACGACTTGCAAAAGGACATTATAACTTTCGATTTCTAGTGGAATAAGCACCCTCCCAAGTTTGTATGATCACCACTTCCATGTGGCCGGGAGGACAACGGAAGCAAGAAAGAATTAATACATTTGAGCCACGTGGCTCCTTAGTAAGGCAGTACTGGAGCGCTGCCTCTGATTTAAGGGGAATAAATCAATAGTTATATTAACATCTGAAAAAGTCAGAGACAATTGCACAGCCCCAGTGATTTTTTTTTCTAAAAAAAAAAAAAAAAAAAAAAAAAAAAAAAAAAAAAAAAAAAAAAAAAAAAAAAAAAAAAACTGACGCAATCAGAGTGTTTCATGATTTCATCCCAGTTATCAGGGAATAAAAAAACGGCTTTGTTGACTGATTCAAATTACATGAATCGGTCTAAAACTTTTTCATTCATATATTTAATGCAAATAATATCCCATCGCTAAGGTGTGGGCTTATTGACTGCCGACTTTTACCTCATCTTCATTTGATTTATTGATGTTCGTGATTCTGCGTTTATCCTTGGTAATTTTATCTATTTATATCATGCTAGTAAGAATTGGAGACGACTATATTCTCCACGAACCGATTATTTTTATGTCTTAAAAAGTTGCTGTTTGAGGTTAAACTATGTTGTTGAAGTGATAGGAATTGGGCCAATCTTCAGATGGATATACAGGATTTTTATCGCTTTTTTTAAATGCCTTCGTCGAGTTTGAAGTGGTTAAGCACACCTTTTTGTTTACAAAATTAAATGACCGATATATTTAAACCGTGTGTAAGAAGTTTATTGAACTTGATTTTTTTAATTTTTTCCTTCAATAGCCCATTACAATTATTGAATCGCGTTCAAAAGCACTAATTGAAACCTATTGCAATAATTATTTACTTGCTTAATAATATACAATTCGTACTTTTACGGGTGTACAAATCTTGAGTATATAAGGCCATATTAAGGGGGTCGGGTATGGGGTTTGGACCCCTCCCCCCTCAACATTTTGCCCGACTCTTAAAAACGTAACGAAAGTGCATATAAGCGAATTTTTGATGCGTTTTAGAAGTTTTTATTCTAACACTCTCCCCTCGAACAAAAACCCTGGATAAACCCTTAGGTATGTATCTTTTAGTATAAGCAAACAATGTGTTCTGTTAGTTGCAAAGGATCTATGGCTTACAACACCCGGCGTGATTCTATCCATTACATGAAGTATCACCATCCCATCATCAGGAATACGAAAAAGAAGAGGAAACGAGGAAAGGAATTACATCCAGGATATTCCAGTATGGACCAAATACCGCTTTATAAAAGAAAGAAAAGAAGAAGAATTTAAACTATGTATTAGAAAAGTATTTTGTATATTTTTAATATCATAGTCTATTTTTGAATAGAAAAACGGATCTATGGTTTTGCAAGATTTTTTTATTCTCTTTGTCAAAGATTCATTTTGCTGTTCAAACTGGGCCGAATAGAGCACAATAATAGAGCACAATAATTACGCTTATAGGGCCGAATAGATATAGGGCCGAAGAGAGCACAATAATTACGCTTATTCAATTAGTCATTGCAATAAGTTGCATTTAGCTCTGTTGATCGTGGGGTCGAACAATCAGAGGAGTATTCACTTTTTTCAAGCAGAGGAGTATTTTCAGAGTTACAGGCTTTGTAAATCTAAATTGTCGCTACCAATGCATCATGATCGTGTATAAATTTTAAGTGTTTAAGTGTTAGCTATCCTTAAGCTTCGATTTCTTGAACGATGGTTATAGGTCAATAGGTGAAATTCGGATTTAGAACGCTTACAGCTCTTAAAGTACTCGTCTGACCTAAAAGGTGAAGAGAGATATCCCAATTTTCTTTTTTTAATCATTGGTAAAATAATTTAGCCAAAAAAATATGGTTATTAACCAGTTTTAGTTTGACCATAGTTTCCGAGAGAAACTCATTAGAAGAACCCAGAGAAGAATTGGGTCCATCTGTTCTTGAAAAACACATTACTGCCATTATAGTCATGGACACCTGTGGAAGTTCTTTAGGGGGGGGGGGAGCATTGATATGAAAATACTCCAGGTGGTGTAGAGGTGTCGAAAAGCTTTTTTTCATAGTAATGTAATTATTTTTCGGATATTATTACATTGTGCACTTTTGCGTATGTGAGATCATCTAGGTGGTGGGGTGGCGCGATCCCTCTTGTGGTGCCCACTGGGCCGTACCCAGGATTTTTTTTCGGTTGGGGGTTCACAAAAGAATTTTTGGGGGGTGGGGGTGACGAAAAAAACTTTAAAAACGCATAAAAATGTCTTTTTATTCATTTTTGTTACGTTTTTACAAGTCAGACTAAAATATCGGGGGGGTCAAACCCCCCTCCCCCCCCTGGATACGGCCTTGGGTGCCCATCTAGTGAACAGAAGAAGACGTTAGTCACCGAGCTCGTCAGGTACAGCAGTAGAATTTTTAAAAGAGTAAAATAAAAGTAATGAAGGCTGTAAAGGGTAAGCGTTCTTTAAATTGAAGAAAAAGCAGGTAAACTCAGGAACGCAAGCTCATAAGAAGGTGTTCTGAAGGAGGAAGGGAAGGGGGTATTGGATTTAAAACAGCTTCTTGAGACTTAATCTGGGGAGCATAATATATTCCTGAAAGCTTCGTTCATGGATTACCATTGCTCTATGAGTTAGCCAAAAGACTCGCATGTTTATTTTTGCCTTTAAGTTAAAAGCAACTAGTATAATGCTTTTCAGTAGGCCTAAATTAATATAAAGTAAGGTTGCGGTATATACCATAAGCATTCCCCGAGCTACGCCTAAGTCAAGAAACAAAGTCGTTCCTACATACAGGTGGGAGCTAGCCAAATTCTTGAAATTTTGGAATATTTGGAGTAATTTAATGCTCTGGCCTTAAGTTACAAAGTCCTAAAAAGATAAGGCATCATGAATAAGATTCACACAGAAACTTTTTGCAGAAAATTTTCGAAAAATTTCGCGCAAAGTCATTTTACCAGCAAACTATGGATAACATTAATGTATTTCATGTTCGTTTCCTCGGTTGAAAGCGTTTGTCTTTGGTGTTATCGAGCTTATAAAGTTGATTACGATAGGTTGTTAATTTTTATCATGTTGCAAGATACTGGATTTTGTATCTTTATTTGATTTATGGTGCTAATGATTTCTTCATTTTTTCTGAGTGATGTATTAAACATTTGCTGTAGGCTGACGTTGGGATTGGATTTAATTATATTTGTTTTAATTTTGCCTCATCCGAATTCATACGATTTGAGGACAAATATCGAAAATTAGTAAGTTAAGTTTTATAATTTTCAGGTCAAATTTCCATATTGAATCGATTGGTGAAGTCCATTTCCTTATATAAGTTTCAGATTCCCATCTTCAGAAAATCATACGTGTATCTTCGACATTTTACTTCTTTTATGTTTTTTTTTTCTTCCTTCCATTTGACCATTGTGGCCTCAAAAAGTAGGATGTCAAAACCCTTTTTTTTATTTGTCCCTTTATCACAAGGACGGGGCGAGTCTTTGATATGACTATTATTATTATTTTTCATGTAATAGCTGTAATTTACCTTCTCATTTTGCAATGCAATTCGTCACGGACAGCACATAAGGAGGGATTTTCTCTCCTAGCAGTTTTTTGTGTATAATAATTTTCTAAAATTTTGGTGTTACTTGGCCTTTTTTCTTAAAAAAAAAATTCTTAGGAAAGGCTATCTTTTTTACAAATTAAAAACCCAATCTGTTTTTGTTATTTTCACCAAATTAAAAAAAAAAATAAACCCATTATTCAGAGTAACCACGCTTTTACATAATGGTTTTTAATGCTTTTCTTGTCAAATTGTTGATGCTTCAGACACAATAAACTTCAGACAACTTTCAAAATAAACTTAAATAAACCTCAAAAATCCTTGGGTGCTAGATTAAAACTGGTTACCTTTTTAAATTTCGCATATCAAGCTCTCATCTGTAACAATGTGGATTTTTTTTTTTTTTTTTTTTTTTTTTTTTTTTTTTTTGCCAGAAGAAAGATCACGAATGCAGATTTATTTGCTGTCTTCTTTTTTTTTTGGTTTCCCCCAGGGGTGGGTTGTATCAAACCAATGGTCCTAAAAGATAGAGAAAGTGCTTATTCGAACGCAAATTAAAAGCTATAGTGCCTTTTTTCAGTAACCAAAAAATTGAAGGGCAGCTAGCTCCTCCCCCCCCTCCATGCTCCTTTTTTCCCCAAAATACACCTGACTCAAATTTTGAGATAGTCATTTGGTTCAGCTAAGTTGAAACGTAAAATAACTATGCCTCTGGGGGTCCTAAAAGATTGAGAAAGTTCTAATTCGAACGCAAATTAAAAGTTATGTCCTTTTTAAGTGACCAAAAAATTGGAGGGCAGCTAGCTATCCCCCCCCATGCCCATTTTTACCCAAAAGATATCCGACTCAAATTTTGAGATAGTCATTTGGTTCAGCTAAGTTGAAACGTAAAATAACTATGCCTCTGGGGATGACTTCAACCCCCACAGCCCCTTGGGGAAGGCTTTTGTATACGCATTCTCCCCGTTGTTTACATAGCATATAGTATTTGTTATTAGGAAACAAACGTAAATTTTTCGAGGGGGGGGGGTCTGCGGGTAGAAACTCTCACAGGGAGATTTATCCTTTTGGAGGAAAGTATCCAGGAAAATTTTACACGGAGTGGGGGGGGGGATAAGGCTTTAAGCTGTGCAATTTTGCCATTGTTTATATATATAGCACTTACTGGGAAATACGCTGTACGGAAACTTTTCGGGGGGGGGAATTTTCCACTGAGTGGGTGAATTTCTGGGATGTTTTTTAAAATATTAGAATCTCAGTCGTTCTTTTTTAATGAAAGTAAGGCGGATTGTATGAGTGGAATTTTCCGGAGGAATTTTACGCGGGGGACTTTCTTGTGGGAGGAATTTTTCTGGGGAAATTTTCCACGGAGAAAAGGAGGTGGATTTGCCAGCATGGTTTGAAAAATGATCAAATATTAAATTAAAAACAAACAAGTTTTTTCAATTGAAAGTAAGGAACAACATTAAAACTTAAAACTAACAGGAATTTCTTCGTTATGAAGGATTCTGACGCCTCCTCGATCCCTCGCTCCTTACGCTGAAGTAAGTTTGACTTTTTAGCCCCATTCTTTGACAACGATTCCGGAAACACAAGGGTCATTTAGTTAGACTAAGGAGCTTTTTTAAAGCATTAAAAACCTTTAGCCTAGCGAGTGAAGGATTGAAGAGGGGGCAGCCCCTCTCATATATGGAATGATTTCTGTCCGTTTTAAGTTTTAATGTTGCTCCTTACTTTCAGTTGAAAAAATTTGTTTTTCTCATTTAATGTACCCAATATATAAGATAACAACTCACAATTATTTAGAAGAAAAAAGGCAAAGTTTCTTGACATCTGAAGTTTCTTGACCTCTGTAATTTCTTAATTTAAAAAAGCTAGAAAAAGAGACCCACGACAACTGCCTAAATCGGAAACACCCAAAATAGAAAGTATTTAGAAGGAGAATAGCTTTGCAAAATTGGGTGACGTTTATTATTGATGGATTCTATTTAATTTAATGAGACATTACTCTTGAAAACCGATAGAAAGAGGGCTAATGACAAAACCTTTTTCATAACAAAAAACAACATTCTTAAAGTGGAAAAAATTCCTGTCAGAAAGGTATTTTTGCTGTAAGATTTATGGCAGAAGATATTCCTGATAGTAAAAATATATTGGAGAAACTGATGGACATAAAGGAGAGGATAAGGGATATCAAGTAAATAAATACAATATAAGCCAAATATTAAGCCGTACATAATATTCATCTTAATATAAATATTAAGCCAAATATTGTAATCCATACTTTACTGCAGGCAAAATTTGATAGAAAATACCCTATCACGAAACAGTCAATGCATTAAATTTCAGCAGGTAAAAACGCTTGAAAACAACCCCTTGATGCAGAGTGAATTATTACGGAGAACCATAAAGTAAACACAACCTAAATAATTGCTTTATCCTGCAATCCCTGTTTACCGTACTGGAATTCTATTTTAGGATATAACTATCCGGGCTGGCTCGTGACAACTTTATCATTTCTCGTGCCGAACATATTCGACCCATTAATGTTTATGGCCATTTAATGCTAATAACGACTAAATGTCTAAACATCAAACATTTTATGTGGCAAGATGTGTCAAAACCAGATGGCAAGGGATAGCCAAGTGTTACAAAAGTGGCAAAAAACTAGAATGTCAAGAAAAACGTGATTTTAGTTCTCGTCGTGACAGAATGTTTTGACAGGCTAGAGAAAAGAAAACATGTTTTTTTTTGTCTGGATGGACAAGTAACAAGAAATTTATTGAAACCCTGGCACTTCTTAGACAGAAAATTCAAGTTAAGAAAAATAGATGGTTTCTTGACGAGTCACAGAGAGATTTATTGGGGTGGCATTTGCTTTCTTTTAATCAGTATCATTTTCCTGAATTAATCAGTCATTAATATATTTAAGTGCAATCAGTCCGTTTTCGTATTGTTCAATACAAAAAAGATTAAATCCTCATTGAAACAAAAAAGACCAAAATCATGTCGACTATAATGTTTGTGTAGCTTATGACAATTCTCGAATTTTAGTAAAAATAGTTTGTCCAATCTCATATATCTCCATAAATGAAAAACCTATTATTTAAACGGCAACTAACTATTAAATAGAAAAGAAACCTAAAACTTCTCCGCCAGGTCGATTGGTGTGTTGAAATAAACAGCAATATATATTTTCGGTTTGAATGTTTGCCGTTGTTTGTATAGAAGGTCAATTGGGCTATGTTTTATGGAATTGATTTCCCCTTGTATGAACGTAATGATTTTTGGTGATGAGTATTAATCTGTTTTATTAATGCTTGTGTTGTCGATCTCTAAACTCTTTTGATGTCAGAGAAAACGTAATCGAGTCCCATTATTGGCTAATAAGAAAAAGCAACCATTCACTATAGATGTGTTTGGGCGTGTTTTTATTTGTTAGTATATATAGTGCAACAGCTTATTCTATGTAATTCCTCGATACATTAGTCAGTTTGAGTCACTTTTTTTTATTTTGTTTCAGGATCCACCAGAATCCTTATAAGGTAGCAAATTGTTGTCCAGTAAGGACTGCCTTAAAAAATTAATAAAAATCGTTGGACTATGAAACTAAATATCTGCGAGTTCAGAATCATTCAAGATTAATTGCATTCTTCATGGTGAAAAAAAAGAAAATTCCAGTCACTCCTTCTGCTAGACAGGATTGCATATTTTCTCGGAATCAGACAAATCTCAAAGCAATTTAATAGGCCTACCTTTCTAACCCGCGTTTGACACTTTAGTAGGCCTATCTAGACCCCATCAATCAGTTCTACCGCCCATTTCTCAGATCTCATCTTTTTAGGGTGGGACCACTCATCTACCAAGTGATTATTTTAAACTGAGTGGAACAACTTTATCAGGAAGCGATCTCGAGATCACTATTACTGATATGCCACGCCATGGTTTCCTTACACAAATCTTTGAATCGGATGAAAATCTTATGCAAGAATCATTAGAATTAGGTAAGATTGTGTCTTATGTCTTTATAATACGATAATTCACTGGTTGTTTTTCCATCTTACTCCAGCAAGGTGACGCCAAGTGAATAAATTCATATTGGCTCTTTTTCATTATCTTTATCAGTGGTTCTATTCATGCGTTCCATATCACGTGGACATTAAAATATATTTATTATCATAAAAGGTGCTATACCTCATGATAAGAAGAGGTGGTGAATCTGAATTTGATCTAGGTCTAAGGAGTCTAGGAGCGTAGCTTTGCATAAACACAGACTATAGGGCCCTTATCTAGGGGGCTTAATTCTTCCCCACCCCTAACCTCTTCGTTGACCCGCTGTCATTGAAAACTGAAACTTTAAATGCATTTTACAATTTGAAGTTTTATCCTTGCCAAAAATAAACCCCACTCCTAACAAAAAAAACTTTAATTGTTTTGGCATTTTTATTTTCTTATTTATAAAAAAAATGAATGATAAATAGCATTTTTTTGTATTGTTAGCAAAAGAACCTGGCCCTTTTCTGCTTCCGACCATTTCGTGTGGAAGGGCTGATCGTAGAAACGAAGGAGAGGGTTCATTCAATTGGAAATCGAAAGTTCAAGTGCGCTTTTTCCGAGTCTTAAGTGATTAGATTAGATAAGACGCAGTTCTTCGCAAAAAAAACTGCATTTTGTGGTATTCATCGTTAGTGATATAAGCAAAAACCTCCCTATTTCACTACCCGATTCTCAATTTGGTTTTTCGGGTTATAAAGAGACAGAGGCGGTTTTAGGGGACGGGCGGAGGGGGCACTTGCCCCGGGCGCCCGTTTCAAATACAAGTAAAACATCCCACAATAGCCTACAGTAACGAAAGAGCAGTAACTGTCATATAAAAACGTAGACAACCGTTGTCCGTCTTTTTATTTAATTTTTTTCGGGCAGTTTTGGTCAGGGCCGTATCCAGGATTTTTGTTCAGGGGGGTTTTACTAATTTTTTACTTTTTTTTTGGGGGGGGGGTTTACTCATGTTTTACTCAGTTTTCGACTAATTTTACTGATTTTTACCTAGGTTTTACTAATTTTCGACTTATTTTCGAGTCGGTCAAAAATTTCGGGGGGGGGGTTCAAACCGGGTAACCCCCTCCCTGGATACGGCCTTGGTTTTGGTGTTCCAGCATCAACAATTTTGTTGTGTGGTAAAATTGTCACTGTCAAAATACTAATAAGAATTTTATTGTTGAAATTCTGAAGCGAAATAACACTCAAGAGTCAGTCAAGAAAAATCAAAGTTTGGTAGTCCCATTTTATATTCGATAATCTGATTATCAAGAGAAAAGGCCAAGGTGGAAACAATGTAACTGACCCCATAATTTTAGAAAAAAAATTGGCGCACAGAATATCAGGACTCAAGTCCTGATTGAACTTCGCTGAAGTAATGATTCTGGGACTGTCTTAATTTTAGTTTCAAAGATCACGTTATATTATAAGTCTTATTTTATTTATATATGCGGCTTGGTGAGGACGGCTAGCCTGCTGAGCCAAAATATTCATTTAAAGTTTAAACAAATTTCAGTGTTTTTGATAAATTCCCTGTCTTTTTTTACTTGTTGTTGCTTCTTTATTTTGCATATGGCAGAGAGGCTTTAGAAAGAACTATTACTTTTACTCTGGACTCACTGATGCATACTCAACCTGCCTTGTTGTGTCTTGATATAAACCTCTTTGTGGCTTAGGATCAGATGCATAAGCAGAAATGTTTCATGGGAGTAGATTGTCGAAACATTTGGTAATAGGTAAACTATGGAAATTTGAAAAAATGATAGAATAGTCACAAAATTTCACGGATAATTGGGACTCAGTATCCGACCTCGATACGTGCCTCCTCAAAAATCCTTTCCATAAATGTTACATGACTGTGTCAAATTTTATTATTATTTGCTATAAGAAATTTCTAGATTAACTTTGAAATCATTTACATTCAACGTTCCTGCTCTCATCAGTCAGGAATAATCGTTGCTGCTAACATGGAACATTACAACTAAGATCAGATATTGCTGCTAATGTTACGACTGTGACTACTGTTTTATGGCACTGCGACATTGTTATCGGAATTTTACATCACCTCTATGCTTTAAAGTTTTTTTTGCTTTCTGTCTCAAAACACATTTTTTATAGTCTATTGTTTCATTTTCTTTCCATTCTAAATCTTGCATTTTGTCCACTTAAAGTAAAGTTTTCGCGTTTTTTCTCTGGGTCAAAACTAGGGGTGTATCTAGGGAGGTAAGGGAGGAAGGCTGTCCCCAGATACAGCCTCTGAGGAGGTGCCAAACTCAGAGTTTTTCCGACAATACTATAACTTACTTATATTTTGGTAATAATGGGGGGGGGGGGGTCAAAAGCTGATATAGTCCCAGGGTCCTGAAATCCTAGCTACACCACTGGTCAAAACTGAGTTCAGAGTAAGGTTTTGCCGTGACCTGATTCAATTGCCTAAATTTTGTTTCTATTTCAGTTTTCTGCAATATACGAGAGTACAGCTGTCCGCTACTCTTAGAATAATCCAAGTCTAATTTCTCGAAATCCATTTTTAGCTAGGATAATAATTTTACTCTCAGTTGATGATTTTACGGTAGTGAATTCCGAAGTCAGGTGGTAACTAATTTTTCTACTCAGGTGACTTTATAGTCTATGATGAGCTGGCTGACAGCACTTTACTTTATCAACACGACGGTTCCTCTAATTTGGATGATTCATTTGAAATCACCGTATCGGACGGCGAGATTGATGCTGTTAACCGTATCCTCTTCATTATTTTCCCCACTAGTGACAGCCATCATGTACAATCAGCGGCCGCTCTGCAGGACGCCAATATTGGGCATAGTTTGCAAATTCTTGAAGGTTAGCATTTTAGCTACTTTTCATTTTTCCGACATTCTTTTAGGTTAGTTCTAAGATCATATGGGTGATAGCAAAATCAAAATCAAAAGCCGTAGTTATAAATATAGAATTTCATTGAGGGTAATATTCTCTAAGGATTTCTGTGTCCTTAAAAAAATATAGGCTCCCGGAAACTGTCAACGCTTTTAGTAAATCCGCTCCTACAAATCCCAGTTTCCAACTAAACCGATTTAATTGAACATTTTTCGAAGTTGAAAGCAAGGACTAGTGGGAGAACTTTCCATCGGTGCCTAGACTATTTAGGTAAAAAAGTGTTTGTGTTATAGCTGGTACCAAGGCCTGCACAATTGTACCAGCTGAAATAAATCGTTTTTTTACGGCATGTTAACTTCGTCATTTGCGGTGATAATTAAAATCTGATAATAAGAAATAATAGTGCCCATAAATAGCAAGTGAATGATCCCTTTATAGACAAGATACGTATTCTTGTTTTGGTTTGGGGTTTTTGCAAGGACTTAACGCATAGGCTTGGTGCGAATTATTCTAATAAGGTAATTTTAGCTAATGACCGGGGTAGACTAAATACTGTAAACGACTTCCATTTAAGGTAATCCCTACCATGCTTAGAAAGGAGACTGGAATGTATACTCAACGTAAAATATTTGTTAATCTTTTAACATGGGCATTATTATATTTGCAGTTTATTCTCTTCAGTTTCTCAACTGAATTATCATGGTTGCAGTGGTAGCTGCAGTCTAGTAAAGAGCGAACCACGCCCCAAAGCAACCAAAAGTTAAAAGGTAGTTATGAAAACAACTGTCGAATCAGGGAAAAAATACCATTTGTAGTTGATTAAGGAATTGTAACTATTATTTCGATAAGTTTTGATAGTAAAATGTTATTATGAAAACGAATTTATAGGAATTACAAAAAAGAGCCTACAACCACTTAAAAATGGCATCAAATGGAAATGAAAACTCAACCATGGGACTCGCCATGGTCAAATAAAGCAGGATTACAGCCTCCCAGCTTGAAAAATAATGAAAATCTTATTAATCTCACAATCTTACAAAATCTTATCAACTATTTTTTGGGGTGGGGGAGCACTGATGTGTCTCTTTTTTACTGCTAGTGGGTTTCATCGGTGCATATACCGTTCTTAAATGTGTCATGTTTTTTTGTTGTTTTTTTTATTGCTAAAAGGTAAATTGTCGAAACAATAATGAGTGCTATTTTACGACTGTGAAATTATAATTTTATTTATGTTTTTGCAAATGTCAGAGAGGCTTTGGAAAAAATTATTACTTTTACTCTGGACTGACGCATGCCTCATCTGCCGTGTTCCTATTATACCGTTGTAACTATTATTTCGATAAATTTTGACAGTAAAATGTTATTATGAAAACGGATTTTATAGTAATTTCAAAAAAGAGCCTGTAACCACTTGAAAATGGCATCAGATGGGAATGAAAACTCAGCCATAGGAATTGCCATGGTCAAAACCCATACAGGGGAGAATTAAAGCCTCTC
This sequence comes from Artemia sinica, assembly GCA_027921565.1. Taxonomy (NCBI): domain Eukaryota; kingdom Metazoa; phylum Arthropoda; class Branchiopoda; order Anostraca; family Artemiidae; genus Artemia; species Artemia sinica. The sequence continues at coordinate 27,818,331 of CM051273.1, read as the reverse complement.
AATTTGAACAATAAGGGAAATCATCTTTTGGCGGAAGCACTGATGTTCAGCGCTAATGGGGCACTAGAAAATCATGGAAAGCTTTTTAAGGGCTCATTTGAAAGCTATTTTGTATATTTTTGTGTTGTTTATAAATTTGACGTTAGGATGCCATGATGAATTGTGATATGGCCCCCAAAAAGTACACCTTGGATGCCATTCCTGGAGTCGAAAGGCTGGGAAGTACGAAAAGGGAACCATCAAAATCTCCATGGTAGGAAACCCTAAACCTGGTGTGCACCATCCCCCCTCTTTTATACTCCCCTCCCAACCCCGTAATATTTTTATATTACACTGGATATTTATCATAGGTATTGGAATATCATAGAGAGCTGTTTAAGGGCTCATTTGAAAGCTAATTGTTATATATACTCGCTTTCAGAAATTTGATTTGATAACAGCATCATAAAGTGCCGTATGACACTCAAAAAGTGTACTTTTGAGTGTAATTTCTAGAGTTGAAAAACCGTTTACAATCCCCCCCCCCCCTCTTGTATACTCCCCTTCCCAGCTCTCTAAATATTTCTCATAAGTTGTATGCTGTTAAGTGCTCCCTCCCCCTTGGTGAAAGTTTTTGGTTGCGGGTTGGAGCCCCTGCTCCAACCCGCTGTAAAAACCTCGTATTTACCTTATTCATTATTACTTGTTCCTGCTCGCCAGCACTAGTAAGAAGGTCCATTATTCTGTACTCAAAAGTATCATTGCATACACTGTACTTAAATGTGTCTTGTTTTTTGTTGTTTTTTTTTATTGCTAATAGGTAAATGTTGAAACAATAATACGTACAATTTTCCAACTATAAAATTCACATTAGTATTCTATTATATCTTTCGTAGAATAAAAGTAACTTCATAAAAGCTTTTCGTTTAGTCTAAACTGTAATTTTGGGGGATGATTGCGCACTGTCTGACGCATTGTCTGGTATTTTATGCTTCTTCATCTGAGCTTTCATTGTTGGGCTTATTACTGCTGATATTGGTCAGAATAATTCATGCTAGTGTTTCCCTTAAAAAGTTATTTTCATATGGTTGTAGCATCAATGATATACCACCTTACTTAGTCTGTGTCGTGTTTTCGTACCTCAATAAAAAATTATCCAGACAAAAGAAGGAAATATGAGAGACAGGCAGGAGGTGGAGAGAAGAAGATGGTCCTTACCTTTGCCCGATGTTTAGAAGTATGGATGAGAGTGTGGGTCATGTATAGTATGAGTGAGTTGAGAGATGAAGTGCATGGAAAGTGTAAGTTTGATGAGAGATGGCTGGTGAATGTAAAGAGGAATGAAGTTTTTGCGAGTATTAAAAATTTAGGACGTTTTTACAGGTTGGTAATGGAGTACAGAAATATAAATTTTGTGATTCGTGTTTTCCTTTGTTTTGTGTTATGTAATTTCTATGTTACGTTTATGCAATGACAATTATTTAAATGTGAGTTTTCCTTTTTGTTTTGTATTGCCATAGCCCTAGGACTTTTAGCGCAATAAAACTTACTTATTTGCTTACTGTTCTTACAAAATATTGAGTTTATTCACAAGTAACTATGGAACCGTTACCATTCAGTTATACAGTTACTTAATTATTTTTATTTGTATTCAAAAGTCTAGGACATGAAGCTTGAAAAAGTTTTAATCAGAGTTAAGATTTGGGAGATTTATTTCTTTCATCCAGACCGGCATGTAAGATTGTGGAAGAGTGACCTGGGTGGCTTGGACACGTCCACAGGACGGATAAAAACCTTCTATGTTACTATGATTATTATATCCTGGTTTCAGCGGTAGCTAGCAACCTAGTAAGAGACGATCACGTCCAATGTTAAGAAATGTAAAAACCCATAACTCCTAAAAAGAAAATTATATCTAGACCGCTAGTCCTAAGTATAGTCTGAAAGTGCATAAGAGAAAGGCTAGACGCGTTATATTAGCCTGTAATGAGATTTTAAATGGTGTCCCTTAACGTCTTTAAGGTTACCGTAGCCGAGTTGCTCGTGGCTAGATTGAGTAGTTGTAGCAGAGTAGGAACAATAATGGAAAATTCACGGGCCTATTC
>CM051273.1:27806247-27811247 GCA_027921565.1 Artemia sinica | reverse complement strand
ACGTGTTGATGGCATTAAGAATCGTGTTTACAGGTGTTCTCTGCCTTCTGACCTCACTACCGCACGCTACATATACTCCGCTAGATATGTTTTAAGATGGTAGCAGGATGTACCTCTATGCCGTTTATTTCTCCGTTTTTCGGAACCCCACATTCTTCCCACTTGTTGGGTGGATGCGCCAGCTTATGGGTTGACAAAATTCTTAATGTGGTTCACAGTCAAATGCACAGTTTATATAATTATCCAGTATGATCTTTCCCTATCTCACCCATTATAAAAACCCGGGCCAAGGTGCGAGTGCTCCAGAGAACGTTTTTGCAGATAGAAACATAAGCGGCATCAGATCTTTTCACGGGTAGACAAGTCAGACGCGAAACAATCGGAAACAAGTGGAGACCCGCTATTACGAATAATGGACTTTGTTGGAAACAATCGGAAACAGACTAACCCGCTAATGCAGAAAGAAGTGGGAGGAGCTTTTTGTTCGTACCGAGAATGAAGACCAGAAATGATCTGCGATAAACTTACTGGATAATTCTATAAACTGTGGTCAAATGTTTGAACCCTAATTTCCACAGCGCATTTGTGTCGTAGCTTTTCAGATTCGTAGATTTTCAGTCTTTGGCAAATCCCAAATTTTCGCTTTAACATCCATGGTATTACACTGTTCTCTATCAATTCAGATCGCAAACTAAATGAATTTCATACATGAAGTTTTCAAAACCGGTTCTACTCATACGAATCACTTGAGTGGCGTATAAACTCAAGTACCAAAACAAACTCTTTAATAGTCTGCGCAGAAGGACATATTCATTCCCTTTGAAGCTATAAGATTTTCCGATTTTTTTTTGTTTTATATTCAGAAGCCTCTGAATTCTGATTACGAATGGTGTTCTCTGTTTAGGTAAGGCGAAGTACAACTGTGATAATTTAGAATCAAAGTAGTTGATTTTGGTTCCTATTGTGAGAAAGGCCGCTATTTTTAGCACTTCCGTAAATTAGTCCTATGGGAAACATATTTCTGGTCTTCCTTATATAAATGTCCTTGGAATAATTGTTGGCTCCTATTGAAGCGGACTTGCCCTTTTTGTTTACAGGAACTCGAAATTATTATAACAATAGGACCTGTGAACAGCCAGCCTCCACAAGTCATAGTGAATTCAGAACTTACAGTTGACGAAGGTAGAAAAGAAATCCTTTCTCCAGATGTGCTTACCATTGAAGATGTGGATACTCCCGTTTCGCTTTTAGAAATCCGTTTGGATTCGCCCCCAAGTTTTGGCTATATTATGCAAAGGAATTTAGGTACGTGTATTACGTTAAGTTGCTGTTGTTCCTAAGTTTGCAGTTGTTCTAGGGCCTAAGTTTGGCAGATTTATGTTTGTAGCTGTTACATTACTGGCCTTTATCAAACTGATCTTAGCCATAAAATGGATCGTTTTTCTATTTTATTTATTTACAGTAAAAGCGAAAACCATGTCCATCCTTAGAAACACCATAACATAAGCGTACGTCGTCTACGTAAGAAATGGAAGAGTAAAGCAAAATTAAGCACAAAATTAGGCTTCAATTGGGCGGGGGGCTAAGGGGACATTTTTCCTCCCTAGATTCCACTTACACTAACTTCGAAAAATACCTCTGATCTTTGGTATTTCCTTGAAAAATGGCTTTTTGGTATTTTTGTTGAAAAATTTAAATAGATGACAAAATTGTGCCACCCCTCCCCATAGATTTTGAGGAATATATTTTGTCTCCCTCCATGTATTTTCTTCAATTGACGCCACTGGGTATAAACCGAGCAAACAATAAAATGTTTATTAAACTACTAAATTGAAAGATTAAATTCTAAACTTTCCTATCGGATTTAGCTGACATAATGTATGCATGAGTGTACTTAATATTTTGATTAACAAATGGTGGAGGATATAACCCAGGCCTTGTAATGCACGAGAGTGCTGTACAGCAAAAACTTATTTCACATCCCAATTTGAAGAGAGACTTGTCAATGAATTTTTTATTGAATTTAGACTCTACGAGGACATAATATCCAACCATTTACCTTACCAAATGTAAAGGCTATTTTCCGTTATTTGATTCTATCCTACTAGAAACTCTATTCTATATCGTTTTACATTCTTTGAAGAAGGGTAATTTGTTCTATTTGTTCTTCGTGCGAAAGAAATTCGAAAATAAACAAAAATGATCTCGCGAGTTAAGAACTTACACGTGTTCTAGTCCATTAATCAAACTAATCTATTTTTTCTTGGTGATTGATCTTGATGAGTATTGGAATTAGTTCCCTCTACTGATGACAACTTTGGTGTTTACTCTTCTTACGAAGAACAAATTAATTCTCATTTGCAGCCGATAAAAAAGGGAAAAGATAATAGCCACCAAACCCTTTGTTCCAAAGACCTATTCTACTCAAAGATGTGTATAGGGCTGATGTCATAGGAGCACGTATACAAAGCCTTTTGCAAAGATTTGCCGTTTCCCAGCTAAGATCGAAGAAGACCATTTCTTTAATTAACTCCCCCTGCTTCTGGAAACCTTTCTTTTTGTTGACATGTTATGTATTTTGCAAGCCTAGAGACTGGACTACGGCCCCTGGCTCTCCCTTGGTTGGAGGAAAATTGAACTCATTAAATACTGCAGCCAGAAATACTTGTAGCTGTTTACTCAGATGTCCGAAGTACTCTTAGTAGCCGATGAAAATAAATAAATTCTGACTGCAGTCTTCTGCGGGTACAGATTCTCCGGCTACTATGTCACCAATGATGAATCATCTGTACTCCTCTGCCTTCTCAGTAGTGGCGCCACATGGGTGGGTTGCATGAAGGCAGTAATTTTTTTTTACCCCTCTACATTTTGAAAAATATTTTTCTGTGGTATTTTTATTGAAAATGGCTTTTCTGGTATTTTCTTTGATTCTTTTCTAATGACACCCCCCCCCCCCCTAGATCTAAAAATTAGATTGCCCCCCCCCCCTTAATTTTTGCGAATTGACACCACTGCTTCTCAGAGATCAAATTGTAAATGCCATGTTTTCTAAGACTAGTGCATTCGTGTAAAACTGTTCTAGAAAAATCAGTGCTCACTTGTGCTGTTTCGTTCTAGTCTGTATTAATTCATCTTACATAAATATTGACCAAACACAAAATTCAACCCAGTATAACTCAACCTAGCCAAACCCAAACAAAACAAAAATCAACCAATCCAAAATCCTTGGGCCGGATAATTTTAGATGAACTGGCCTTGAGGGCAAAGCCTTATGGGAGACGTTGCTATGAGGATAATTATCATGTCAGTTTGATGGACGAAGTTTCGAAGGGGAGGGGGGAGGTTTGTAGGAGTTAATCTTTGAAAATAAATTTTTAACACTGCTAATGATAATGATGATGACGGTAAAAAAAAGCAAGGTTATCAGATGTCGTTACCCTGATTTCAGCTATGTAATTCCCTGTGAGGCATAATTTTCTTTTCTTTTAATTTCCCCAAGTCTCTCTAAATCTGGCAAAGTATGCTCTGAATTTTTAGTGTTCTGTGTTTTGTCCTTATGAAGTTTACATCATTTGTCGAAGGCGGGTAGGAATTTTCAGAAACTGACTAAAGAGCCCTGGATGTCCTAACAAGGGGATTCGACGATGTTGGACTACAGAACAGGCTCTGCTCTAAGCCTCTAACTGATTTTAGGGTTGGTTTACTTGCACGATATGATAAACATAGGAAATTCAAAGATTATTCTTTGTATTCGAACCCTTACCAAATGTGTTGCGTAGAATAAGTTTTTCATTTAATGGCTTGTTGGCCTAGTCTGAAGGATGTCGGAAAAGATTGTTTGGGTTTAATCACAGTTTATAGACAGTAAGCTTATCGCAGATAATTTCTGGTCTTCGGTCTCGGTGCGAACAAAAAGCTCCTCCCACTTGTTTCTGCCTTAGCGGATTAGTCTGTTATCGTCAATCACTGAGAAATGGTTACCAAGTGCATTATTCGTAATTGCGAAAGCAGAAAAAAACTTGGTGAGCCAGCCAAGTGGTTTACAACCGTCCCATCTCACAGGTATGAATTAATTTATATACAAATTATGACTTAATCTATTATTTACGTGGACTCAACTGATCGGCCTATGTAGGATTTTATAAAAAGGGGGCGGGGGGGGTTGATGAAATTTGTAAAAATAAGGAATTTTTTCTTCTTCTAATAACTGGTGGGGTAGGTGTGATGGTTTCAGGGGCGGATCCAGGATTTTTTTAGGGGGGGGGGGGGCGCAAAATAGGTTGATCCGACAAACTTACGTTAGGAGCAAGTTTAATTAATGCAAACTTGCGTTAATTAGGTAAATTACACTACTTTAGACTACTTTACGGGGGTAACCCTCGCCCCCCTCTGGATCCGCAACGGGATAGTTTATCGTCCGCAACTGGATAGTTTATCATTATTTTTCACGTCGTGATATTTATTTTCTCAGATTGTAGTTCCTATGATATTTGAAAAATCTAGTTACCTGTTTTGGCGGAGAGCCTAGATAAAACTAGTTTTGTTTTCAATCAATGTTTTCAAACAGTTCGTGGTAACGAACTGTAAGTAAGGAGCGACCCGGCTCAATGGTAACCGAAACTCTAGAAAACGGGTTTTTGATACCAATAGATATATCAAAAGAATCAGATTTCAATGCTGATTTCAAATATATAACTTTCATCAAGTTTAGTGCTACTCATCAAAAGTTACGCGCCTGAGAAAATTTGGCTGATTTTCAAAAAAAGGAGGAAAGACCCCCTAAAAGTTATAGAACCTTAATGAAAATCACACCATCATATTCAGCGTATCAGAGAACCCTACTGTAGAGGTTTCAAGCTCCTATCTACAAAAATGTGGAATTTTACATTTTTTGCCAGAAGAAAGATCACGGATGCGTGTTTATTTGTTTGTTTGTTTGTTTGTTTTTTTTTTTTTTTTCCAGGGGTGGTCGTATCGACCCAGTGGTCCTAGAATATCGT
>CM051273.1:27601247-27801247 GCA_027921565.1 Artemia sinica | reverse complement strand
TCATGGGGTAAACTGGGCCAGAAGTTTCGACCCTCCTACCACAGCCCCCCTTTAACGTTGTCCGATTGGGCTGAAATTTAGAGGTTAAGCTTTCCTAGGGCCCGGGAGCTTATCCTCGAAATTTCAGCTCAATCCGATCCCTCCTTCCCTGTTTTCAAAAAACCAAATATAGCCACTTAAAATTCATCATTTTTTTTTCTTAGCCACGCCTACAGGCCACAGTTGGCAACTGATCCGGGTGAATGAGGACTCATTCGAAGCAGAATTCGACCTGTTAGGGCCTTTTGATATTTTCAGACCGAAAAAATTATCCCCCGAATTTACATTTACGAAAAACCTCGTTTTCCTATAATAGCCCATGTTAATTTTTCCCACCACAACCCCCCTTTAACGTTGTCTGATCGGGCTGAAATTTAGAGGATAAGCTTTCCTGGGGCCTGGGAGCTTATCCTCGAAATTTCAGCTCAATCTGATCACTCCTTCCTGTTTTCTAAAAACCAAATATCAAGTTTCGTGGGAATTTGCTTGCGTCGAAAATAGCTTCCATTTACTAAAAAACAATTACAATTGTGTCTGTTTAGTCGACGGTTGATACTCCAGACTGTCAGGCGGAAAACCCGGGTTCGAATCACCGTCAGAGCAAATTTTTTATATACTGAATTTAAACTTAAAAAAGAAACTCAGTTTCTTTTTTAAATTATTTGAAAAAAATTACGTTTTCTAAAGAGTTAAAGAGGCTGAGTTACAAGGTCGACCCTTAAAACGTACAGGGATTAGGAGGCACAGTTGGGGGGCGGTTAAACAGGCTGAGTCACAAGTTCGAACCTTAAAACGTACAGGGATTAGGAGGCACCCTGTACGACGTGATTTGAGTATTCAGGAATTAAAAGCCTTAACACAAGAATGCTCAAGAGCGGGGGGTTTGGGGGGCGGCAGCCCCCCAACTTTAACTCCTGACACGATCAGCTAACAGTTAGTCAAGCAATAACAAGTAATAAACTGTACAAAAACGTGCAGAAATTATTTGAAAAAAACTACGTTTTCTAAAGAGTTAAAGAGGCTGAGTTACAAGGTCGAACCTTAAAACGTGCAGGGATTAGGAGGCACAGTTGGGGGGCTGCCGCCCCCCAACCCCCCGCTTTCGCAGCCTTTAAATAAAAAAAAAGTTTTTTAAACTGAAAGTAAGGAGCGACATTAAATCTTAAAACGAACAGAAATTATTCCGTATATGAAAGAGGCTGTGCCCTCCTCAACGCCTCGCTCTTTACGCTAAAGTTTGACTCTGTCTCACAACTTTATTTTTTAAAACAATAAAGAACTTTAGCGTAAAGAGCGAGGCGTTGAGGAGGGCACAGCCTCTTTCATATACGGAATAATTTCTGTTCGTTTTAAGATTGAATGTCGCTCCTTACTTTCAGTTTAAAAAACTTTTTTTTTTTAAAGGCTGCGAAAGCGGGGGGTTTGGGGGGCGGCAGCCCCCCAACTGTGCCTCCTAATTCTGTACGTTTTAAGGTTCGACCTTGTAACTCAGCCTCTTTAACTCTTTAGAAAACGTAGTTTTTTTTCAAATAATTCCTTGTAAGCCATAGTAATTGAACATAGGATTTGAACATTTTCCGTGTGCATTACGTATAATTTTCGTCGTTATTTTGTTAATGTTTACTTTTCCGTGTTTATTTGCATGAGGCGCATGGCCGCTAGCGTTTGGTGGAGAGATTCAATGATTCATTCATGATTGTAGACTACAACCCTATCCCAGATTTGAGAAAAGGTGACCATAATTTTGAAATCTTTAAACGTAGTCTGCTTTTAAAGTATTTCCAATAAAGCCTCCAACACATTCGATCCTCATTGATCAAAAGCAATTACGCAACATGAATTTCGGAATGAGATGAAAACATCTAATGAAAACAAACCAAGCTTTAGCTCGTGAACGCCACAGTAAATTTTCACCCGCTGTGAAAAAGAGACTGAAGCACACTTTTAGTGACAGGGCTTGCCTTTGTTTGGGGTACCTCCAGCCTTAGAGTCTGGTATATTTCGACTCCCTATCTGGAGTCCTGGATTCCAAATCCAACCTTGAAATAATCAAGGGTTGCTGAGAGACAAATTCAAAAAACTTAATAGCAAGACGGAGTTTCACTAATAAATCTAACATTAAGAATAATGATATAATTTGTTATATTCATAGATTGAACAATAGACGGCCTGAGACTCTCGTATTTCAGCAGTGAACAATGTAACACACCGTCAAGCTTCTGAAAAACTTAAGTGATATATGTAGTGTGAATTAGTTGTTCTTTTTTCTGAGTGTCAAAGGTCGCCAGACTGACGGTTAATTACAGAAATTGAAAGTAATCTAATTTTCTTCCTTCACCAGTGACATACCTTTCTCTAAATTGTATTCTGCTCATTCCGGAATTGACGGAACGAGGAACTAGAAGAATCCATGAGAGTTGTATATGACAATGTAATATTTTTCACGACTGAATTGTAAGTAGTTGTCACCAAATTCTAGTTTACATCTGTTAAAACTAACAACAAAACCGACTAATGCTCATCCATCATAAATCGATCGCTGTTAAGCTTAACTTGGTGTTCGCAAGTTCAGATAATCGAACCTGTTACAAAAACATTTTTCACGGAATTCCCAAATATATTTAAAATTTATCGGACTCGTGGAGAAATAAATTATTAAATTTTCCAACAAGTTAATCTATCTGGGCCAAATAACCGTTAGCAGCACTTCTCACAAAATGCTGTAGCATCAATAAAATTATTGATTGATAATAAGGATGAACTCAATTTTTCGAAAGTCACCAAAGATATTAATATTTGCCCATTCAGTTTCATAATCTGGCTGCGGCAAGTCCAAGGGCGTTACAAGACACTTTTTGAAAACATAAGGCCCGTGCCCTCAAACTGAACAAATTCTACCGATTGGTCCATCATATTTCGTCTTTCACATTTGGCTCTCAGAGTATCTGCAACTTTCGTTTTTTCCCCAAAGTGTGGTATATCCTATTTTCTCATTCACAGAAATTGTTGAAAATCGGAACTTCTGAAAAGGAAGTTTATCGTACTTCGGATACATATTTAGGAAATGATTAATTAGAATTAAAAGAAAGACGTGAAGCACTGTTTTTACTAATTTTTATTTCATAATGCCGTTCGAATTGCCACACCTGAATTGTGTATTCCACTTTGAATTTTTTTGTCAAAATACGTATTTAAATTAAGCAAGTTTTTATTCAATTAATCTTTTTAATAGGTGATAGTGGAACTGTAGAGGCAAAGTCATCCCGTTTCCAGTCCAAGCTTTGTTGGACGAACAGCTTGTTTATGTCCAGAATGATCATCTTGGAAAGGAGCCTAGCGAAGATTTTTTTTTTGTTTCATATTTTCGATGGCAAACATCATCATCAACTTTGAAGCTATCCGTTAATATTGAGGTAAGATAACGATTGATCAAATGTCTTTTTAAAGTTGTTATTTAGAGATTTAACTAATCCGCAAATCCATTGTTAAAGCTGAGGAACAGCCATATTGTTTCTGCATTCCTCACTCTGAGATATTGGCTATGTTAGTGAGATAGTTCCGATGGCGGATCCAGTGGGGCCAGGAGGGGATACCCCATCCTCCAGCATAGATTTTTTTCTGGTGCCCTCATTCCTTGTCTTTTTTTCTGTTTTTTCACTTCTTTTTTTAAGTAAACTTGTCAATTTGGTCAATTATTGGGGACCCTTGACACATTGACCCCCCCCCCGCCAAGATTTGCTTATTGGCGCCCTTGTGACATTCCCCCCAGATTTTGCTCTAGATCCGCCCCTGGATAGTTCATTAAGCTCATTTTCATGCAAAATTAGCCTTTGCAGTTCTTAGCGATTACTTTGGCCTTTGAAAAAACATTTCATTCTGAAGATGATTAGAAATGAGTTTCTCCGGTACAGACCATTCGCATGTCAAAATGTTAATTCACGCTATAATGGAAGGTAAATCTACTCAAATTTAATTGTTCACTCAATACTCTTAATGTTAAACGACGGGCTGCTCTCAAAAGAGTGTTCTCACGTTTCCATATTTTCATTGGTTTTCACAGCTGAAGACCTCCCTGAAACGGTGTTTATCTTCAACGTATTTTCTACCCTCCAAACATGATGTGGCCGAGCGAATATAGAACACGGATAAGGAATGCTCGTTTAGGCTTGTTTTACCTCTGCCTGCGTCACACTTGCCGATTTTCCGAGCTTAACACAAAATTTTACTGCACAACGTTGCTCCATATTCCGCTGTTTGGTTTTGTGTGACGCACAACCAAAACACAGCTCTGCTAATCAGAGATGCCACTCGACTGGCACCGCTCCGTGGTGCCGGCTTCGTCAAAAAGCGGCACCCACCCCTAGGATAGGCCAGTAATTTCTGACCTGATTACACCCAGGGCCATAACGACTAGGTGGGAGGTGGGGTGCCCCCCCCCCCCGAATATTGTCGGCCAGTCGTGAAAAAAATAGCCGCGTCAACGCGCAGCGCGCCGCTATTTTTCGTGAAAACAGTCAATTTTTTACTTGGAAACAGTAGATTTTTTTTTTTAAAAACAGTAGGTTTCTTCTTGAAAATAGTTGTTTTTCTCAAAATCAGCCGAATTTTTTTCAACACAGTTGTTTTTGTCTGCATAAAACAGTCGGTAAAAATGACCAGCCAGTTGATAAATACCTCCCTCCCCCACATTTTGGCTAATAACGGTTCTTACGACACCTAGGGTACTTAAATATAGTTACTACTTACCATCAATAGCATCAGACAATCCTGTAAAATAAGACAAGTCTGTCTGGTCCTTATTGCTAACTTGAAAATACTTGGGCTGAGCTGAGAGAGGTCATGAGTCATGATCATGAGATGAACTGAGAAACTCAAACGTCAAAGATTCGTCAAACCCGCAAAAATAACTCAACCCCCTTTGAACACACTGGCCTCCCAGGGACAAGTTGCCGACCACCGACGGGTCAATAATTATAGTCCGTAGTTGACTTCCGCGAAACGAGTCGGACGCGTCTTTGAAATCCCCATTTTATGCAACAAAGACATTTGCGAAAGGTAAGAATCTTAAAGTTGGACAAATTTTGCATACGGGAACAAATGCGGTATAAAAAACCATTTCGCGGCGTGCGGCATGATCAAAATTTTATGCGGCATTTCTCTCAGAATCGCGGCGTAATGCCGCGAAATGCGGCATAAGTGGCAACACAGCTGCTAATAGCATTAGTAGTCACAAAAATCCCATAATTAGCGGAAGGAGCAGAAACACGCCCTGGGCTATGAGCAGGTACCAATAGACGGGATCTATCAAGGACGTTTGATTGGACAAAGACATTTGGATTTTCAAGGGCAAAGATGTTTGATTACGAGGCCCATGCTCATGATTAGAGATTGGTCCTGTCTTACACTTGGCATCGCTGGAAAATTTTCACCTTTTCCAGTACATCCATTTAGAGTGAAGGAATTTGAGAATTGGAGTCGAATGATGATAATTTTGGATATCCGATTTAATTGAATGTTGGCAGAACGTTCGTTGGAGCTGACATCGTATCCGAGGCAAACCTTTTGTAAATTTTTCTGTAAATTACGTCTTGGGATGTGAACATAGCGATGTTTTTATGCCAAAAAAGTGGGAACCAATAATGTCCTGTGAAAAACTGTCGAGAAGCTTTTTTTATTCTCACTCCGGATAAATTCTCCTTCCTTACATTTTCATAAATATCTTAGTTCTAGGGGGGATTGTTACGATGTTAGCCACGCCTATCAAACCAAGGCATAATCGAAATCTTAATATTCTTAAAACTGTTTTAAAGAAGAATTGCACACATAAAACGAATGGTTATAGTTACCAATTTGTGCTTTTGAACCAACGCCCCTCATTTCATGCAATTAGGTTTTTTAATTCACATCCCAATTCAAAAGTTTTTGTAATCCACATAAGAATGAATTGAAGATGACTGACCGTTCAGTTAAACCCATACTTTAGCTTTTGACCTAAATATGGTGCAAAAGTAAACTAAGCTGTCATTTATAAATTATATGGTGATTGCAAAAATGCCTGGAATAGCAAAAACTAAATTGCAAGAAATGACGTTGCAGAAAGTCTGCTAATATATTCTGTTGCGATCATGCAAAAAGATATTGATGCGCTGTCAAGAAATTTGTACAATTTACATATTTAAGAGTCTTCATACATTAACCCCAGTTCGATTTCTAAGTAATTATTATCTGTTAACGTATCTAATATTAAATACGGGCGTAAATATACCATCTTAGGCTTTGACAGCCTTCTAAGAAATCATCAAAGATTTTAGAGTAATATTTTATTATCTCGTTCCAAGCGAATATTCTCCTATCCTCTTGTGGGCTATTTCGTAAAATATGATGTATACGCTTCTGCTGACTACACTTCGCAGCACGAGGCCTCCTGGGAGCACACTACTATTCCCTACTGTGTGAGCCTCGAGAAGCTCAGTAGTTCATGTACTTTCTATCAGGGCTAGTGCAACAACCCTACCAGTTCTAGATAAAGATCAGAATCAGTTACTTTTGTCATTTTATTTTGTTTTTAGTTCATCATTCTAGATTATTCATAATGGGTTTTGATTTTATAGAGCAAATCTTAAGCATTGCGTGATTCATCGACTCGGTTAATTATTATGGTTCCAGAAATAAAGTAGATCGTGATGAGTTAGCTAGGTTTTTTTCGTCTTTTGCCTCTTCTTCTTTTGCTCTATGATTTCAACCAAAAAGCGATACCATAACACCGTTCTATTGGTTCCAGGTCTACTGGATCCCCGGTTGTGAATGTTTTTTTTCATTCACATGACCATTCACTTTTTTCATCCTATGATTTAATTTCTATTCGTTTTTTTGTGCGTGTGTGTCTTATAAATGACACTGTGAATGTAATATCTTGGATCAATTCTCTATGTAGCTGTAGCAAATTGTTTCCCACTTGGAGTGCGATTATTTGAAAGAAAAAATATTGTGTATAAATCTCAATCTTCTAATACAGCCCCAGTATGTCTTCCAGTTTTAATTGAATTAAGCATATTCATTGCTCAAAATTTTCAATGCTGGAGGCGGGGTTGTCAATTGGGGGGGGGGGCACATTTTTTTTGAATTGACAGCCCTGATGCGAGGAATGAAGTGGTCCTCACTCAAGACTAGGTTTCATATAAAACATTTTTAGATAGTGACTTCTGGTCCTACAGAGAATAGGGCTGGAAGTGACATTTTTTTTTCCAGTAAGCTATTGTGAAGTGTAAAACATCTGGAATGGTCCTCCCCTTGGGATTCTAACTTTCCTGAATTTCTGGGGCACTTCTTATTTCTAGTTATCCCAAAAAAAAAAAACAATTGCCTCCCTCGAAAAAAATACTGCATATGTGCCTGATTCTGGATGTACTTTGATTTGCCATTAACTACTTGGGAGATATCTTTAAGCAGGTACGTACTTTGAGGAGTCGCCTCTGATCCGTCTACCTTCCCCCCAAATCTCACGATTATTACAATTGTGGTAATTCATGATATTTCCTATAATTTGTTTATTGTTTTTAATTTTTAACACCCTCCCCAAAAATAAATTTCTACGTTCGTTCCTTTTTTTAAGCTTACCTAAAAGATGTCAACTTCTTCAAGTGCTACTTAAATACTTGACTATGATTTTTTAAATAATCGTAATTACTTTTTCTGGTTCTATTTCAAAAATTTCTCGCCAATTTTTCTATATCAAAAGAAAAAAAGTCAAGATTCTAGAAACAGCCCTAACATCCAAGGAAGAAATAAATTAACAGGCGCGAGTTTTCACTCTCTCACTAGGTCCATTCATTATTCCATTTTCCGTCCCTTCCACGTCAGTGTTGTGAACTCATTCTTGCGATAAAATCTTTCAACAAAGATATAATGATTGAATAATATACCTGATTGGGACATCGATAAATATCTCTCAGCGTGATTGAAGCCCTTCTAGAAGTCAAAACATTGCAGTAAGGGAGGAAGATATACATCTGATATGTAGCAACACGAAATAAAAGTCAAAAACCTCTGATTTGGCTTGAAAATATTGTATTTTTTCTTTCGACAAGCTAGAAGAGGCTTGTCAAGAAAATAAAGTGACAAATAAATTATAGTGCAAATTATGTGGTTTAATTCAAAGCTACAATGAAAAAAAAATGCATAACATTGCAGAAAGGGCAAAGACTTAGATCTGATATGGAGCGACACGATGTAAAAGTCCAAAGTTTTTGTTCGATTTCAAATAGCCGTAATTTTTATGTTGGCAACACAAACTAAAGGGTGACATACAAATTAGGAAAACGTGACACAACTTAGTTCATAGATGCAGTAAAAAGAAGATACCAGCCGTTCAGCAAATGGCCCTATATATACAAAAAATAGGCTGTATTAAGGATGTATTTCGACTTTTTATGGCAATAAGGAAAGGAAGATTCAGATGTTCTCGGCCATTTTGTATGAATGAAGAAACATGACTTACCCAAGTCTTGCTTTTTGGGAATAAATAAAAAAAACAAGTTTTCTTTAACTGAAAGTAAGGAACGCGTTAAAACTTAAAACGAACAGAAATTATTCCGTATATGAAGGGGGCTGTCCCCTCCTCAACGCCTCGCTCTTTACGCTAAAGTTTTTTTATTGTTTAAAAAATAGAGTTGTGAGAAAGTCAAACTTTAGCGTAAAGAGCGAGGCGTTGAGGAGGGGACAGCCCCCTTCATATACGGAATAATTTCTGTTCGTTTTAAGTTTTAACGTCGTTCCTTACTTTCAGTTAAAAAAACTTGTTTTTTTTTATTTAATTTTTGAACGTTTTTGAATTAATGCAGGTTTTGATTTTGGCTCACCGTACATGAATAATTAAAACAAAATTTGCATAATATATTTGGTTAAATGGCTTTCTCGAAACTTGTTTAATTTTATTTACGAACGTTTTTTATTAGTAATAAATATACGTAACTTAGAATTAACTTACGTAACGAACTTCTATATTCATAAATTTTTAACACGTATATTAGGGGGTTCGCCCCCTAGTCAATACCCTGCTTTTTAAACTATAGTTTCGAATTTTTTTTCCAGTTCTTTAAAAATGACCTCTTAATCACAATCAGTTGATCAGTTGAAAAACTTGTTTTTTTTTTTATTTAATTCCTGATCTTTTTCTTTAATAATGCTGGGAAATCCGGCGCCCCCTTCATAGCAATGTCCCTTCCCCCATGAAAACTTCCTTCATGGAAAGATCCTTCCATATAGCCCCCGACCCTCTCCTTCCCCCACCTACCAGAAAAAATCTCCTCTGAAAAAGTCTGTATACTTCCCAATAACCAATACTATATGTTAACATTGAGTAAAGTTCATAACTTTCAGCCCTCTCCCTGGGGACTTTGGGGGATCAAGTCATCCTAAAAGACATTTTTATCATATTTTCGACCATGCTGAACAAAATGGCTATCTCAAAATTTTGATCGGGTGACTTTGGGAAAAAAATGAGCGTGGGAGGGGGCCTAGTTGCCCTCCATTTTTTTTGGTCACTTAAAAAGGGCACTAGAACTTTTAATTTCCGTTCCAATGAGCCCTCCCACGATATTCTAGGACCACTGGGTCGATACGATCACCCCTGGGAAAAAAAAAAAACAAACAAACAAACAAACACAAACAAACAAATAAACACGCATCCGTGATCTTTCTTCTGGCAAAAAATGCAAAAATCCACATTTTTGTAGATAGGAGCTTGAAACCTCTACATTAGGGTTCTCTGATACGCTGAATATGATGGTGTGATTTTCATTAAGGTTCTATCATTTTTAGGGGGTCTTTCCCCCTTTTTTTGAAAATCAGCCAAATTTTCTCAGGCGCGTAACTTTTGATGGGTAGCTCTAAACTTGATGAAAGTTATATATTTGAAATCAGCATTGAAATCTGATTCTTTTGATATATCTATTGGTATCAAAAACCCGTTTTCTAGAGTTTCGGTTACCATTGAGCCGGGTCGCTCCTTACTTACAGTTCGTTACCACGAACTGTTTGATCCAGTTAGGGTCAAGCTAAAAACAGTGGTGTCAATTGGGAGGGCAGAGAAGGGCATGTACGCGTAGATTTTTGAAATTTTTTTTGTTGGAGTGGGCGTAGATTTTCACTGAAAAATGACTTTTCGGTGTTTTCATTGAAAAAACTGAAAAAAAGACAGATTGTCTCGCAATATTTTGAAATATACATTTTTGTCTCTACATAAATTTCCATGAATTGACGCCATTGACTAAAAGTTGAATATCCTTGAATGGGGCCAGGAAAAGACATAAGGAATTATTTAAAGCAAGTATTAACTTCTTGGGAGGGAATAGAGAGTGAAGCTCTGAACAAAGTGGGGTGTAGGAGGAGGGAGCGTCTACAGCTTGTGAACTCAAGAAGTTTTGTGCTGCGATGAATTGTCAGTAGTAGTATTAAATAAGCCTGGCACTTAAAGGAAAAAAAAATAACGCTTTGGGGGATGGTGCTTACATAAGTGCGAGATTGGGCTGAATTTTCCTAATTTGTGTTTCCAAATTCGGTTTGGCTACTATATTTCGGGATCCTTATTGTCTGGAAAACGAAGAAAAGAAGAGATAAAACGGGCGAAGCTGAAATTTTTGTCAACAATGGCAAGACTTACTTAGAATAGATGTTATGAAATGAAAAAATGGTACTCCTATGTTAAACGTACTCTTTTATATACTGCTAGTTTGGTTAATACTAATGAAATGAAATAAAATAGGATGAATATATAATAGTTTAAAACAAATATGGGCTATATATTTGCACATTAGGGGTGGGAGATGTTGGGTAAAGCATAGCATATATTATTAGGTAACCTAACCTAGGTACCTTCCCCCCCCCCTAAACCCCAAATAACAACAGTTTAAATAATGTATACGCAATGAAAACCACGCTGTACATTGTATTACTCTATAGCGGTGTCTTGAATTATCCCGTCAAAAACGGGTTTTTCGTGACTGGTTTCCATTGCAGTATATAAAAGAGTCCGTTTAACATAGGGGTACTGAAAAATTATTTACATTGTTTTTTAAGAGCCAAAGTGACTGGCTGCAGATGCATTTTTCAAAGACATAATCCCATGCAATTGAAAATATATAATTTTTAGTAAAATTAAGTTCTAAGTTGGAATATAAACAGGAGAGGTCCGATTTTGACTGTTTACCCCCCACCCCCCCCCGACTAAAAAGTAAAATTGCATGTGAAGTCTTCGGTTATCTAATTGCTAATAAAGAATTGTTGATGGTTGAGCCCTTTCCAAATGACTTGATCCTCCAAGATTTACTCGGAAGTATCAAAGAATCAAAAATCTCTGGAAATTTAAACCTGAAAATTAGGTACCTGATGGTACGGCACGATACCCTCCCGTGATCTATTATACATGTTACCGTGAAATAACGAAATCTGGTGAATGTCGACATCCACCGGTGAAAGTCCGAAATAAGGATGTTTAGCAAATATTTTTGACATAGGCATACACCAAGCGAATATGTGTTTGTTGACCAGTCAGTTTTGTCAGTCTTGCGCCAGGTTTGATTGGGACAGGTTAGGCTTGGTTATAAATCTCTGAAATGGGTTAGAGATTAGGTTAGAATCTCAGAAATGTACACCATTCACCATTAGTGCATGGTGAATGTCAACAAACACAAAGTCGCTCGGTTTATGTCTGAAAAAACTTGTTAAATATTCTTATTTCGGACTTTCACCGGTGAATGTCGACATTCATCAGATTTTGGTCTTTCACCATAATATATACAGTTTGTCTGTCGTATATCTATGCGTCTATGATACTTGCTTGATTAAAGCCTTTAAGCTACTTGTTTAGTATTTCAATAGAGATTACTGATGAAACTGAGACTAAAAATGTCGTCCTAAAGGAGCCTTCATTAGACTTATATTAGTTTATGTTGTTATCTTCAGCGTTTGTCGGTCTGAAAATTCCCATGCTTTGTTATCCACTGTTTAAGATAGTCCCAATAAGAGTATTGGAAGCCTTTACGTTGTATTTACTTAGGCTTTTCTGGTAAGCCATTTTCACATTTTGATAAGTGAATTTAAAAGAAACGAATTAATCTATGTTCGTATCAGAGACATAGGAAAAGTCAACCCTAAATCAGTCAGTTTTGTGGAGTCAGTCAGTCAGTTTCAATATTACTGGATGAAACCAGGTGATATACCACCGGGCAAATCAAATTCGAAATGCCTTCCTTTCTATAACAAAAGGCGGGGGCAAATTTATGTGACTTGCGGAAATAACTAAGCCGATTAAACCTCGACAACGCGAGTGATGTTAACCCCCATAATGCTTGTTAAGTTGACATAGGCCTTTATCAACTGTCAAAGACTGCTGCTATCAAACAGTTCGGGGTAATGAACTGTAAGTAAGAAGCGGCTCCAGCAACTAGTAGCTGACACTAAATAGTTTTGGTAACAATATACGCATCAAAAGAATCGACTTCTTATGCGTAAATATATAGAATATAATCTATTTATTTATGTATATACTTTAAACATAAAAAAAGTGTTAAGTTCACCCTTCCGAAAGTTATGAGCCCGGAGGAAATTTGTCTGATTTTTCGAAAACAGGGGAAATGACCCCCAAAAGGTCGAGTGCTATTTGATAAAAGTTGACCGTTAATCAAGCATATCAGAGAACCCTATCGCAGAAGTTTCAAATCCATATCTATAGACATGCGAAATATTGTATCTTTTCAGGGAAGGGTGATCACAGATGTGTGTTAATTCGTTTTGTTGCTGTCGTTTTTCCCCGGGGTGATTAAATCAAAACAATGGTCCTAGAATATTGAAAGAAGGTTTATTTGAACTGAATTTGAAAGTTATGGTTTGCTTTTAAAGTAGCCAAAACGATTGTACCACAGCAAAGTCGTTCTTTCTGCCATTTTTTGGCACAAAACTACGATTTTGGCGCAGAGAGGGCCAAAAAGCTAATAAGTGGAAATTCTGTGAAAATCAGTCGATTTGATATTATTGAAAACTATTTATTCCCAGTTTCAGAAGCAATAAAGCCGCTCGGTGGTGCATCTCTCACTAAAGATGCACAAAGTCCAAAAGAAAAAGAAACAGTTCATGTAGGTGTTTATTTTAGGGCTTAATTTAACTAAGTTGATTCATTCGACGCTTGATAAAATTATTTAGGTTGGTGTATAACTGTGCATCAGCTATGGTGGAAGGGGGCCGGTAAATATTTGTGTAGGTGTTGGGGGAGTGCGCCTAAAGCCTCAAGAAGTAAGTTTTATGCCCAGATTTCCTAACTCTCTGTGAACCTTTAAATAAAAATAGAAGAAGGTTTGGGATGGAGTAGAAATCAATCCCTAATCTCCCTTTATTCCCAACAATAATTTTGGATTAAATCGGTAGTATACAAGGTGATAGACATCCTGCCATTGCAGAAAATTTCTTCTATGTACAAAAAAAATACATTCATATGCTTACCGACTCAAAACTTAGGGAGGTTTCGAGGATGGATCAAGAGTGTTGCTGGGAAATTTCTCAGGGGGGGGGGGGTGGGAATAAGTGTCATCGGAATTTAAATAGAATATTTCCCGTTTCCTATTTATGCACATTTTTGAATATCCTCTTGTTTCCCCTGAGGGAGACATTGCATGGGGAAATTAAATAATGGCTGAATCCTGACCAAACTTGGTCGGTAGTTAGACCTATAGTTATGCCCTTTGGGAACCAGAGCCCGAAAAGGCCTCTGTGGGGGACTCCAAAATTTTTATCATCAAGACATCTAATACATGAGGTTGTGGATCCTAACTGATATTGGTAGAAAGTAATTGGTAGAAAATCAAGTGCGTAGCCTACTTTTTATAAGTCGTACTTTTTTTTGTATTGGTGCGAGCATCTGGTAAAGGGGACTAGTGAATTTCGTTGAAACTTTATGAAAAGTAATATGAAGTTTTTGATCCGGGGTTCTGGGTGTCTGGTCATAAAACATCCTCTGCTGAAGAAGAGAGGTCTCTAAATTCAAGCGATTAGGACCTCTGCAAGAAAAGATGGCTGTATCTCAAGAAAACTTAGTAGGAAGAAGGAGGTAGTGTCCTAGTTTCACGGACCCAATGTAAGCTTTCTGGCGAAAGAAAGGGGTAGTCTCTAAATCGTTACGACATCTAGTAGAAGGGATGATCCAATCAAACAGTTCGTGGTAACGAACTGTAAGTAAGGAGCGACCCGGCTCAATGGTAACCGAAACTGTAAAAAACGGAATTTTGATACCAATAGATACATCAAAAGAATCAGATTTTAATTCTGATTTCAAATATATAAGTTTCATCAAGTTTAATCTTACCCATTAAAAGTTAATTGCCTGAGAAAATTTGGCTTATTTTCGAAAAAAGGAGGAAACACCCCCTAAAAGTTATAGAACCTTAATGAAAATCACACCATCATATTCAGCATATTAGAAAACCCTACTGTAGAGGTTTCACGCTCCTATCTACAAAAATGTGGAATTTTCCATTTTTTGCCAGAAGAAAGATCACGGATGCGTGTTTATTTGTTTTTTTTTTTGTTTTTTTTTTCTCAGGGGTGATCGTATCGACCCAGTGGTCCTAGAATATCGTGGGAGGGCTCATTAGAACGGAAATTAAAATTTCTAGTGCCCTTTTTACGTGACAAAAAATGGAGGGCAACTAGGCCCCCTCCCACGCTCATTTTTTCCCAAAGTCACCGGATAAAAATTTTGAGATAGCCATTTTGTTCAGCATGGTCGAAAATATTACAACTATGTCTTTTAGGATGACTTAATCCCTTGAAGCCCCCGGGGGAGGGCTGAAAGTTATGAACTTTACCCAATGTTAACATATAGTATTGGTTATTGGGAAGTATACAGAAGTTTTCAGGGGAATTTTTTTCTGGTAGTGGGGGGTGGGGGATGGTTCGGGGGTTATATGGGAGGATCTTTTCATGAAGGAAGGTTTCATGGGGGAAGGGACATTGCTATGAAGGGGGCGCCGGATTTCCCATCATTATTTAAAAAAAAAAAATCAGAAATTAAATATAAAGAAACAAGTTTTCCAACTGAAAGTAAGGAGCAACATCAAAACTTAAAACGAACAGAAATATTAGCTATATGATTGGGTTCACCCCCTAGTCAATACCTCGCTCTTTAAGCCAAAGATTTTTTAGCACTTTCTTAAGAGCTATTTATTCTAATTAACGGCCCTTGTGATTAAGGGGTCATTTTTAAAGAATTGGAACAAAATTTGAACTTTAGCTTAAAGAGCAAGGTATTGACTAGGGGGCAAACCCCCTAATATACGTATTAAAATATATGGATATACAATTTCGTTACGTAAGTTAATTCGTAAGTTACGTATATTTATTACTAATAAAAACGTTCGTAAATAAAATTCAACAAGTTTCGAGAAAGCCATTTAACCAAATAAAAGTAAAATTAATATGCAAATTTTGTTTTAATTATTCATGCACGGTGAGCCAAAATCAAAACCTGCATTAATTCAAAAACGTTCAAAAATTAAATTAAAAAAACAAGTTTTTTCTAGCTGAAAGTAAGGAACGACGTTAAAACTTAAAACGAACAGAAATTATTCCGTATATGAAAGGTTAACTTTAACGAAAATCACACCATCAGATTCAGCTTATCAAAGAACACTATTAAAGAAGTTTCAAACTCCTATCTTCAAAAATGTGGAATTTTGCATTTTTAATTAACTTTAACGAAAATTACACCATCACATTCAGCTTATCAGAGAACCCTATTAAAGAAGTTTCACGCTCCTATCTGCAAAAATGTGGAAATATGCATTTTTGGCTTGAAGAAAGATCACGATGCTTATTTTTTTTTTCAGGGGTGATCGTTTCGACCCAGTGGTCATAGAATATTGTGAGAGGGCTCATTCGAACGGAAATTTAAAGCTCTAGTGCCCTTTTTAAGTGACCAGAAAACTGGAGGGCAGCTAGACCCCCTCCCACGCTCATTTTTTTCCCCAAAGTCACTTGATTGAAATTTTGAGATAGCCACGTGGTTCAGCATACTCGAAAAATGTAAAAACTATGTCTTTAAGAATGACTTAACCCCCCACAGTCCCAAGTGGAAGGGCTGCAAGTTTCGAACTTTACCCATTGTTTACAATAGTATAGGTTATTGCGAAGTGCATAGACCTTTTCCGGGGGGGTTTTTTCTAGTAGGGGGGGGGGGCTGGGGGAGGGGTTTACATGGGAGGATCTTTCCATAGAGGAATTTTTCATGGGGAAGGGAATTTTTCATGATTGGGGGGGGGGAGGGGCTGGATTTCTCAGCATTATTTAAAAAGCGATCAGAAATTAAATTAAAAAAAAATGTTTCTTCAACTTAAAGTAAGGAAGAACATGAAAATTTTACTAACATAAATTATTACATATATTAAGGGGTTCGCCCTGTCGTCAATACCTCGCTCTTTACGCTAAAGTTTTTCTTAGTACTTTCAAAAGAGCTATTTATTCTAATTAAACGCCTTTGTGATTTTAGCGTAAAAGACCAGGGGCGAACCCCCTCATATACGTATATCAAACCGAACAGAAATTATTCCGTATATGAAGGGTTGCCTCATCTTCAATACCTTGCTGTTTATGTTATATTTCTACTGTTTGTCCCATTTTTTAAGAACGGCTACTGAAACACAAGGGCCGTATAATTAGCCGGCCAAAGACCACGGCCAAAGACAAGGGCCGTATAATTAGGAAGCCTTATTAATAGTCCTAACAGCTATAGCTTAGACCATTCGACACCAGATCGAGAGATCACTGGTTCAAACATGTCCACTGATATTAGTCAGAAAAAAGTGAACAGCTGTGACATTTTAACATAAACTAACATTTTTTTAACATAAAATAACATTTTTTTTTAACACAAAATAACTAAAAAAAAATATTTCAAATAGTTATATTTTGCTCGTATAGATTTACAACTAATGCTAAAAAGATTTTTTTTTGGGGGTTCTATATGCAAGTGTGACAGATTTATATTTTTGGAACAATATAAGAAACAAATAAGTTAGAACAATTTATTTAATTGAAGTATAATATTTGAACAATATGAGAATTTTTGCAATGATCGAGTTCTAGCCTAAATTGTGTGCATAAAAGGCTCATAATTATACTCTCTCCTATTTGTTTCAAACTTGGCGTGACATAACTCAGTATTCATCTCAGGTTGTCAATATTCCTGTCAGTTTGAAGAGGGGGTGAACGCTGAGGAAACTGACCCAAAACGTTACATTTAATTTTTTTTGAGACCTCCCTAAACAGACTATTCGTTGGAATTACAAATCTAATTTATATCTCAATTGTTAGGTTATGTTATTACCTAATTAATTACCGGGTCGCAGCAATTATCGCGAATTTTAGTTACGTGGTACAATTTTTCCATGGAGAAATTTCCCGGGGGGATGGAATTTTCCATGGAGGGGGAACTGGATTTCCCAACTTTATTTAAAAACGATCAGCAATTAAATATAAAACAAGTTTTTTTGTACTTTCGTCAGAGATATTTATTCTAATTAACGGCCTTTGTGATTAAGGAGTCATTCTTAAAGAATTGGAACACGATTTGAACTTAACGTAAAGAGCGAGGTATTGACTAGGGGGCGAACCTCATAATATACGTAATAAAAATATACGAATATAAAAGTTCGTTATGTAAGTTAATTTGTAAATTACGTCAGAACCAAATTTAGAGACAGCCATTTAGCAAAAGAAAAGTACAATTTTTATGCAAATTTTGTTTACTTTTTCAGTGACGGTTAGCCAAAATAAAAGCTGCATTAACTAAAAAACGATCAGAAATTAAATAAAAAAAAACAATTTTTTTAAAATGAAAGTAAGGAGCGACATTAAAACTTAAAACGAACAGAAATTATTCCGTATATGAAAGGGGCTGTTCCCTCCTCAGCGCCTCGCTCTTTACGCTAAAGTTTTTTATTGTTTAAAAACGATCAGATATTAAATACAAAAAACCAGTTTTTGAAACTGAAAGTAAAGAGCGACATTAAAACTTAAAACGAACATAAATTATTCCGTATATGAAAGGGGCTGTCCCCTCCTCAACGCCTCGCTCTTTACGCTAAAGTTTGACTCTGTCTCACAATTTTATTTTTTAAAACAATAAAAAATTTTAGCGTAAAGAGCGAGGCGTTGAGGAGGGAACAGCCCCTTTCATATGCGGAATAATTTCTGTTCGTTTTAAGTTTTAATGTCGCTCCTTACTTTCAGTTTAGAAAACTTGTTTTTTTTTTATTTAATGTCAACCAAGCTTGGTCTAAAGCGAGATAAAATGTATCGGTTTTTTCCCTGAGTTGTCTTTGACCATTAAGAACTTAGTGGAATGAGAAGGTTCCTATTTGTTTAGCATCACAAATTCTACCAGAAAAAGCTGTCGAATGTCAGCAGAACTTGTGGGATGTAAGACGCAACGTCCTATTTATGTTTGGGCAGCGAGGTATAAAGGTCTTCTGACATCCGGGGTGGAATTTGAACTTGTCCCCCCCCTTGCCACGTTTTTGATTTTTTTTTTCCAAACTGTGAAGCATACAATTAACCACACTCATTTAAAGTCGTGTCATCATGGAAACAAAGAAGTGTAAGGAAAAGTAAATTGTGCGTTTTAAAGAATTTGTATGTAAACATTTTAATGTAAATAAATTAATGCGGAACAAAGTATAAACAAAATATAAACATTTTAAAACATAGAAGTTTGACTAACATTATTATAACATCCGTGTTCCATTATAATGGATCAGAGCAATGTGTATTGCTTTTGAAAACCATTCGTTTACTTAGATCATCTTCTTTCTAACTTGAGATCGGACACACTGATCTCAATAGATAAAATAGCTAAGCTAGAAAGTCGAGCTTGGCTCAAAGTAGACCTGAGAAAACTTTTAATAAGCTTCAGTTTGGAAAAAAACTCTTCTCGGAAGAAGGAACAGAGACACATGCCGTTAGGTAAAACCTTAATCCTAAAGTTAGATTGGGCATGGAGTCTGAAAGCTCATATTCAACTATAAACTGCAGTAGTCTCAAAGAACTCCACTTACAAGCCTCTTCTTCCGATCTTTTTGGCCTTTCTTCCGACGTTGGTAGCTCGTCACCAGCTTTCTCTCTGGGCATCATTTTTTTCTCTTGATATTTCTTCTTATAGCTACAGGAATGTCCATCTCGCCCCAAATGCTTTTTGCAATTTAATCGCCTTTTCAACAATGCTATCTCCATTACAAATCAAAAAGTCCTTTTAACTTTTCACTTTGATCAGCTAGTTTTCGAAACTTATTCCCACAATTTACGGGTACTTTTGGGCGTGGTTTAGTTCTTATAAATATTATTCCACAGACACAAAAAGCATAAAAATAAGAAATCATACAATATGGGCAAGAAAATTTAAGCTCCTCAATTGTCATAGGTTTAACAGCTTCATAACGAGCACTACGCCTGGTTTCTACAAGCTGCTTCGCCGTAACTTCAACATTTGCCAAGAGGATATCCCATTTGTGTGTTATGCCAGAGAAAAAAAAAAACATACAACCTTTTCAAAATATCAAAAAACGTCATACCCGAATGAATTGTTGCAAAGATTTACACTCCAAAAAATTTGCACTCCAAAAAATTTGCACTCCAAAAATTTAATGACTGGTTTGCAAAACGGACAAACAATGCTTTAGGATTTTATAATATCCTGTATAATGTCCATGGCTTTTTTACCAGTTTGCTGATAATAGCCTAGAAATGACTCCTAAATCACCCTTTACTTCAACTTTTATCGAGTTTATCAATTTTTATTAGATATTGAGAGGTGTGTCTTAGCAAGAAATAGCTAATTCAAGCTATTACTGATGTGATTCATGTTAAAACGGATAGACGATAGTAATGAGAACTATTTGAAAGGAATGTTTCGTAAAAATGACAAACTGACTAGTTAACATGAAAAGCTGAAGAAAAAACAGTCTTTTTAGATCAATTTTCCGCCACCCCTACAAGGAAGGTAGTAAATTTACCTGAAGGGGCCTGTCACACTTTAACGAAACTGGGTGAGAAATAAGGGCTAACGTCCTAGTTCTGCTCTTTCGGGATCGGGTATTGGATCTGGCCTAAGTAATGAATTCTTGTTATCAAGAAACTTAGCAGAAGTGATAATAAGATCTCAAGAATTGGACGGGGGCAAAAGTAAGTATCCTAGTTGTGGCTTTGCAAATAAAACTAAAAAACTATTAAAACAAACAACAAATAGAACGAAAATGAGCCATCCTCTTACAAGGAAAGAAAACTGACATGGTGATTGATTAATTGATATACAAACTGCTATAAAAAACATACATCACTTACAACAAGCGCCAAGGGAAGGCAACAAAGCACCTCATAAAAGATGGCTGCAATCCTTTGAAATCCAACCGATTATTCAATATTAAAAAAAATCAATCTCTCATTATAACTTTCTCATAAAAAAAGAAAAACGAGAAAACAAAGTTATTGCAAAAAAACTAAATAACGACATTTTAACATTCAAATAAATACATCTTAAGTCCATTTTTAGATAAACCAGTGAAAGAAAGAGACAAAAGCCCAATTTCTGATTTTTAAAGTACTCTTTTATTTATTTTTCTTCGTATATTATTCAGCAATGAAGATGTCATGTCGGGGGGTCTTTACGCCATTCCTGATATATTTTAGATACACCCTTTTTACAACATTGTTGCATATAGTGTTTTTTTTATTCAGTTCAACATATCCGTATAAATTCATAAAAGTTGTTCTTCCTTTCTCCATTTTGTTTCATTAGCTGAAACTGCCCCGTTAGTCTTGTCCTCTACGGTTTTCTACATAATACCCCCCCCCCCTGAAGATACTCTTTAGATTTAGGAAGCTTACCAGTTTTGTGTGCTATGTGACATAACTTCATCTCTGTTTGGTTCTGCGTCACTTTGCCTTTTAGTTTAAGGAAAAAATAAGGGAAACAATAAACTAATCAAATGCATTTTTTGGATATATATTCTACTTCACTTAAATGCTAACAATATCTTACATACCTAATCTTTACTATGATGTTTGATTGGCCCTTCTGGGCTTCAAAAAATTGAAATGATAGAGTAGTTGTATTCATTTCGGATTTTCTTTTTAACCATCCATCTTTCACATTGACGGGACAGTGAAGTTGCTTTATAGCTCGCACATTGAAATATATTATTCAGGTAACTCTAAACATAGTTTGAGATAAATTTAATATTAGATTTTTGTCTGAAAAATTCAGAGATCATCCCTTTCGTAAGTGTCAAAATCAATCTAATAAACAACTCTCAAATTGGAATCCTCTCTGTTCAATAAACCCATCAATTTTGTTACGTGCTCCGACTGCCAAGATATTTCTATGCCTAATTTTGATGAGGGATCATGAACTTTGTCAATGCGTCACTGTGAACTTGTCTTATAAACATGGATGATAGTATTGAAAAATATTAGTCAGATATACACAGAAGTTTTAAGGAAAATTACCACCTTTATTGTTTTTTTAGATCAAATCCAGTTTCTAGATCTGTGATTCCCAACATAAGACGCAGGCCCCAAGGATGGGGCATAGAAATATTTTGGTGGGTCATGAGCAGGATAGGCCCCCTTCGGCAGTTTGTACTTCAGAACCTTAATTTTCAAAAAAAATATTTTTTCCATGAAAGACATCACATGCCTTTAAACAGCAAAAAAGATACATGCTAGTATTGCAACGACGCCATACATTGTATAAAAGTTGTTGTATTTAGATAAAATTTTTCATTAGCATAAAATACGCAATTTTGAACAACAAAATTGAAATATCACAGGGGGGACTTCAGGATTGTAGAAATACCAAGGTGGGGCATGGCACAAAATCGGTTGGGAATCACTTGTCTTGATGTTCCTGGTTTTGCTGGAAACAAGCCAATTCGACACTAAAAACATGCTCTGTTTATTGTTTAAACGCAGCATATGCAATTGCAAGGAATGATGGGTGCTGCTCAGGCGGCTTGGTGCTGCACTGAGTTGTTTTAGCAGTTGCAGTAGTATACATTATAACAGCAATAGACTTTCACTGACCAGCATTTCGTCGACTCATCGTAAGTCAGTTGATGAAATGCTTGCAGCCATAAAGAAAATTGAAAAACCATAATAAAGCCCTAGGGATCGACTCGATTACAGCCGAGTTCTGTAATCTGCTCCTCATTTTGGCATGAAACTTCAGAAGCTCTCGCTGCATATAGTCCCAAGAACGTTTTTCACAAGAGTGGCAAGACTCAATCATCACAGCCACGTTCAGATAAAGAGATAGATTAGATATAGAATATATAGAAGAATACAGAAAATAGAAAAGGGTCTAAAAAACTATAGGAAATGTCCCTGATTAATCTAACCTTCAAGATCTATTGTAACTGTATTCAACTACTGCCGCACAGAAGAAAACCAAAACAAACAACCCGACCCAACCAAGCTAGCTATAGAGTAGGAATGTGTTATGTCTATCAGCTCTCTGCGCTCAGACAGATACCGGAACACACGCCCAAACAGAAGCAGATCGCTGCAGTTGCTTTTAAAGACCTTCTTTTCATTCATCTAAAATAGAATATGAGTAGAGATGTACTAAGAAGGAGTATCTCCAAAAGAATACGCCAATCCTTGTCGACCACATCCACGCCTAAAGCCATGTAAAAGGTGAACTATCATGGCTCGACATCGGTTTTAGAGCCAGAGAAGACTGCGTCTTCTCTTCAAAACATTTCAACTTCACTGTCGACTGTATCATGAAGAAAGCAGTAAATATATTTCAAGGAATTTCAGTGAGCTGTGGTTTTAGTGCAACTGACCTCGATTGTGCAGACGATACTTTCCTACTAGGAAGCTCCTTCGAAATGGTACAGATGTTACATGATCTCGCTAAAACTGATTTCCCTGTTGACCTGAAAATCAAAATTGAAAATACTGAGGTGAATGCATAAGGTCTATTATTGACACAAATAGTGGTTGTAGCGATGAAATTTGCTTCTGTATTAGTGCTGCTTTTGCTTTATATGTCAACTCTGAAGCTATAGAAGAAAAAGGAAATTCACATCAGAACAAATCCACCTACATACGAAGCTCTTCTGCGTTCTGTCTTCTTGTATGTTTCTGAGACCTTGGGCCTGAAAACAACCAAGGTATTCTCCCTTAAGGGCTTTGACTACGAATGCTGCAAATACCTGTCTTTCACATACAAGTCAATCAAATGGCTTTTACGATCAGTGTTATCGTTGTTCAAGCTGGATGTTGAAACTGTAATTCACCACCGTCGCCTGTTATGGTTCGGTCACCTTTGCCGAAGATCTGACTAAACTTTGGCGAAAAAGACACTGCCGCAGGCCCTCTTAGGCCGAAAGAAACGTCGGGATGGACATACTAGGACGCGGAAAAAAAAACCAGTCAAATTTGACCTCTATTCAGTAGGATGTATTTTCTGGCACGGTTTTCCTTGGCGCCCAGGCTAATTAGAAACAGTCACTCCACTAACGCAGAACCACACCAAGTGGAATCCTACCGCTTGCTCCGTTCTCGCGCTTAGGAAAGTTGCTGCCAAGCTTATGTTTTAATCCTGAACAACTTAAGTACCGTGGAACTGCTAGTATTGTAGGAGAAACGGTTCAGGGGTGCCACTGCCATGGATTTATCCATGAAAATATGGATTTTTTCAACCCCGGCCATGGATTTTGGAAATGCCATGGATTTCCGTGGATTTTTCAATAAAAAACATGGACTTTTCAAGAAAAAATGGATTTTTTTTCACATGGTATGGAATTGGCGTCGCTCAGAAAACCAATCTTTACGGCGAGCCAAAATGAGTTAGCGGACCAGCTTTCTCACTACTCTTACATCTGCGGCCACAGACGGCGCTCCAGCTGGTGTGCTGAAGAAGTGCGAGAAATTCAAAACTTATGGCATGTGATTTGTTTTGATCAGTCTTAACCATGCCCAAAAACAATAAATCTGCCCCTGCTTTTGCCCCAACCAAGGTAATTTGGAAACGGCTGTACAGGAGAGCTATGCTGGTTGAGTGTCGTTCTCTGGGTTCAACTTTTTCTAGGTTTATTATGGAGAAGAGTTACTTTGAGCCCACTTAGAGGGAACATAAAACAGCTTGAGAGCTGGAGTAATTTTTCAATTATTTATTTGGCATAAATTGTTCAGCTTGGTGTAAATCTCTCAATTTGGTATAAGAACCGCAGCGTCAAACAGAAGTTGTACTTTGCAATATTTTCACATGTGAAGACAAATTTTATATATAATATGGAAAATTTTCGGTTGATACTAACATTAAACGAGTAACTGAAATTTTGGAGAGTTGACGACTGATATCTTCCGAAACGCGGATATTTCGACCATTCTGCCGATAGTCCTCTTCAACGGCTTATGGAGGTCAGTGTGGGCAGCAGTTGGAGGGTCAGAACTATAGAACCTTAGACCAATGCAAACAGCTGAACTAGAAGCTCGAATCGCCGCGTCTAATTCTCCTCTTTCCTTACTTTTGACACAGACTGAAGCATCCTAGAAGCCACACTGTGATAGTACACTCTGTAGCTTAGACATCTAGTTGTTCCTGACACTTTTAGTTTTAGTTGTCCGGTCAAGCTTTAGAGAGAATTTGGCTATTGCCAATTGCAGTTAGTTCGGCTGCTGTCGGCCGGTTCGTTACTCCTTCAAAAGGGGATTTAAGTTTCTTCACGAAATCATGGTTAATCTTGACTATGTTCTGCCAAATTTACTCCCGAAGATAAGTCGATGTTGCAAAATTATGATATGGATTTTAAATGGTTGTGTCAGTGTTCATGCAATGTAAACTTGCGTCTTTACTGTTATTTGAAGTTCACGAATAAACCATTCCTGATTGGAATTGGAATACTGGTTTATAGAATGTAGAATGCATATATATATTATTTTTTTTTTTGTATTTTCCAAATATCAAGCATCGATTATGATCTGTTAAAGATACAAGGTCAGTCAGCTTTTCATTTTAACGCACCACAGTACTTCTATCAACAGAGAGGGAAATCACGACAGTTTTGATTCCCGTCACCTAGCGACAGAACGCCATCTATCCCCTTGTTGCAAAACAGTTGAGTCGGGGCACGAATCAATCCCGCTCTGTCAGAACCAAAAGTAAATAACCGTAACAGAAGTGGGAAAGTCGAGCGAATCTAATCAGGCCAGAACCCCCACGCTTCTTCATGCAGACATTTTCTAGCGAAATCGCCTTTTTCGTACGAAGAAATCAACCGGAATTAAAACGGACGCGAGGGTCCCAGCCTGATTTGAGACCAGCATTGCGCTTATGGCAGTTTCCTATTTCTTTTACGGTTATTTACTTCTGGTCAGAACCTAGCTTTTCTCTCGGTTCACACAGATGCTATCTCACGGTTTTCACATTTACTCACGGTTTCTCCCTAATGACAGAATATTCTACATTTTGCTGGTTTGCGAGATACGTTGAAATATTCCAGCGAATTCGACGAACTATCACATGAAAAAAAAATATTGAAACTGTGCTCTTTTGCGTTGCATCTATATGAACGAAGATCTATGTCATCGAAAAGCCATCCCCTCGAGCGGCAAAGTTTTTCGTACCTTGGTAACAGTGCTTGCCATGGATTTTTTTTCTTCGGCTGGTGGCAAACCCTGGGGATGTGCTGCCATGGACAAGCCATGGAATTTTTTTCTTGAGCTGGCGGCAACCCTGAAACGGTCTTTAAAAGCGGTTTGTGTGTGGATGGACTGTATATAAGTTTCGAGACAAAGGTGCCACAGAGCGACAGAATGGTCCCAAAAATGGCCATCATAGAAATTTTTGTTTTAACATTTGGATCTTCTTAGGCCCAATATGGTTGCTTTGTGGCAAAACATGGTATAAATTGACACTTTGCTGGGACATAATCTTTTTTGTTGCTTAAAAAGGGCGCTTAAGCTATAGTTTTCTGCTGAAATGAAAGAGCTCTTGGTATTCGACGACCTCTGAGTCAATACTTTTTTCCTTGAAAAAAAAAACTGAACAAAAAAAAACACAAAAAACAAACAAATAAAAAAATAATATTGGTAATTGTGACCATCGCTTTCGGTGAAGAAATGAAATTTAGCATTTTTGTAGATAGGAGCTGGAAAATACTATTTTACTTTTTTAAGTTTAATTTATCAAATTGGCAGCAAAGCTTGTCAAACAACTGACAGAAAACACATACACACACATTTTAAGTCTGAAAAATCATTTATTATAAAAAAAATACTGTCAACTAATAAGGGTTGGAGAAAATTTGCTTTCACCCTCCCTCCTATACAAAATTGTCTCCTTTGCCTCCCTTAGGACTCTCATTGTCCCCTTTTCATCAACAATGTCTCTGGATTTAAAGCAAAAAAAGAGGCAGTAACGGTCTTGGCATTAATGGGCGATAAGCGAGTCTGTTGTTACCGTTCATTTGCACCACAGTTTATATAATTATCCAGTATGATCTTTCCCTATCTCACCCATTATAAAAACCCGGACCAAGGTGCGAGTGCTCCAGAGAACGTTTTTGCAGATAGAAACATAAGCGGAATCAGATCTTTTCACGGGTAGACAAGTCAGACTGTGATCTAATCGGAAACAAGTGGAAACCCGCTATTACGAATAATGCACTTTGTTGGAAACAATCGGAAACAGACTAACCCGCTAATGCAGAAAGAAGTGGGAGGAGCTTTTTGTTCGTACCGAGAATGAAGACCAGAAATGATCTGCGATAAACTTACTGGATAATTATATAAACTGTGATTTACACGGTCGAAATAAACCTATCAAAAACTATTAACATACGAACTTAAGCGCAATTTATGGACATACAAAGGGAAACCAGAAAACTATAGCCAATTTAATCAACAGTATGTCATTACATATTACTTGTTTTCAAAATTACGTGTCTCAAGGACGTTTGGTAGAGGCTTCAGCTTCTGTCTCTAGTTGAATAAAAAAACGAGTTTTTTCTACTGAAAGTAAGGAGCAACATTAAACCTCAAAATAAATAGAAATTATTCTTTATTTGTGGGAGGCTGCCCCATCCTGAATCCTCACTCTTTACGTTAAAGTCTTAAACCTCTTTAAAAAATACTTCTCATTCAAAATCAGCGGCCCTTGTGATTAAGTAGTCTTTCCTAAAGAATCAGGACAAAAGTCGAAGTTTAGCGTAAAGAGCAAGGCGTGAGGAAGGGGCAGACCCCCTCATATACAGAATAATTTCTCTTCGTTTTAAGTTATAATGTTACTCCTTACTTTCAGTTGAAAAAACTTGTTTATTATTTATTTCTAACTGTTTTTCATATCAGGCCAGGAATCCCTTTCTCCCCCCCCCCCCCACAAATATATCTCCTCAAAATTACCCCGGAAACTTTCCTCCCCATAGAAAATTTTCCTCGTGGAAATCCTCTCCTCCCTCTCCCCACAGAAAATTACCCTGAAAAATTTCTGTATATTTCCCAATAACAAATGCTATATGTGAACAATATGGGCGAATTGCGTAAATTAAAGCCCTCCCCCAGGGACTATGGAGGGTCAAGTCATCACCAAAAGCTTAGCTATTGGTCCTTTTAACTATGCTGAATTAAATGGATGTCTTAATTTTGACCGAATGTCTTGGAGAAAAATGGGCGCGAAAGGGGGGCTAGATGCCCTCCGATTTCTTAGGTGACTTTGGTTACTCAGATGAATGAGCTCTCTCCCGATCTTCTAGGACAATTGGATCAAAACGATCACCCCTGGAAAAAAACAACAACAAAATAAACAAACAACAAACAAATAAACACGCATTCGTGATCTTTCTTCTGCAAAAAAAAAAAAAAAAAAATCCACACTTTGAAAATAGGAGCTTGAAACCTCTACTGTAGGATTCCCTGACATGCTGAATCAGGTAGTGTGATTTTTTTTTAAGATCGCTTGACTTTTTGGGGTCATTTCCCCCCTTTTTCAAAAAACTAGGCAAATTTTCTCAGGTTCGTAGCTTTTGATGGGTAACATTACACTAATAAACTTTATATATTTGGAAGTGGCATAAAAAGACAATTCTTTTTATGTATCTATTGATATCAAGATTCCGTTTTTTAGAGTTTCGGTTACTACTGGGCCGAGTCGCTTCTTAATCACAGTTCGTTATCGCGAACTGTTTGAAAATATGTATTTTAGTATTTCGTTTATTATGGATGCATGGTTGGTTTTCATGATTTTTTTTTCTTCTATTTTGGTTTATAGGAGTCACCATAACGAATTAATTTCGTGGAATTATGAGAGGAGATGAATTCGAGCTGAAGTTTTATAATATATAGTGTCTTTTATGTAACAAAAGAGATCACGCTCCTCCAACGTGCTGTTTAGGGCCATTTTAGGCCACAAACCACAAATTTGGGTTCTAACAAGGCAAAATGCCTTCAACCGAAAATGTTGGATGGCTTGTCAACCTAAACTATAAAAAATCTGCGTATTCTCCCCCCCCCCATGTTTGAAGACGCACGACTGCAAGATGGCACATTCCCTCCCTGAGCATGCACAATGCCTATCTAAAATGAAGTATCATTGCTGGAAATAATTTGAAAGCTTAATCTCAAAAGGCTGATGTATTCATAGACTTCATCCGTATATTTACAGCGTTGAGTAATTCTGTGGCAACTTGTAAGGAGGAACGGTGGATGCCGGAAGTCTATATTTGACTGTATCTATATTAGACTATTTATATGTATACATATATATATATATATATATATATATATATATATATATATATATATATATATATATATATATATATGTGTATATATATATATATATATATATATATATATATATATATATATATATATATATATATATATATATATAGATATATATATATATATATATATATATATATATATATATATATATATATATATACACACATATATATATATATATATATATATATATATATATATATATATATATATATATATATATATATATATATATTATATATATATATATATATATATTATATATATATTATGACCTATTTCTAGATCTAGATCTATGACCTATATCTAGACCTATATATGATCTATATCTATATAGATATATCTATATATCTATATAGTCTATATTAGTCACAGTTCATATAATTATCCAGTATGATCATTCTCTATCTCACCCATTATAAAAACCCGGACCGGGGTGCGAGTGCTCCGGAGAACGTTTTTGCAGATATAAACATAGGCGAAGTCAGATTAGCGGGAATGCAGGTTAGTCTGTTTCCGTCTGTTTCCATCAAAGTGTATTGAAACCACAGTAGACAGAATATACCAGTAAGCTTATCGCAGATCATTTCTGGTCTTCGTGAACAAAAAGCTCCTCCCACTTATTTCTGCCTTATTTCTGCATTAGCTTGTTTCTGCATTAGCTTTATTTCCGTTTGTTTCAATGCACTTTGATGGAAACAGTCGGAAACAGACTAACCTGCATTCCCGCTAATCTGACTTCGCCTATGTTTATATCTGCCAAAACGGAAATAGAGCTAATGCAGAAACAAGCTAACCCCGGTCCGGGTTTTTATAATGGGTGAGATAGAGAATGATCATACTGCTAATTATATAAACTGTGATTGAAACAATCGAAACAGACGGAAACAGACTAACCCGCATTCCCGCTAATGCAGAAATAAGTGGGAGGAGCTTTTTGTGAACGAAGACCAGAAATGATCTGCGATAAGCTTACTGGTATATTCTGTCTACTGTGATATTAGTCTATATCTGCCGGAAGTATATTTTTGAACTCAAATGTTTCACATTTTTTTTTAGAGGAAATTCAAGTCTATCTGGAAAGGGGAAAGGGGATAATTTATTCCTAATCTCCCTTCTCTCGAAAGAATATATTTATATTAAGCGTAGGAATCAGTGCTGAGTGGTAGGTTGATCTGCTCCTATTGCAGAAAGTGTAAAACACGAAGGACCAATCGGGCACACCCTCCTTAGTTCTCCTTACCATTACCAGGAACGTTGATCAAAACTTTTGGTCAGCGATCATCACAGTATATAAATATTAGATTATCTAATTATCTTTATACAGTGGCGATCATATACAACATGCATTATACAAAGTATTTCTTGTTTCACCACTTATGAGATTGCCAGCCCTACAAAAAGTGTTACATTGTATGTGCATTAATACTATCTTACTTCCTTTTTTGTCCTAATTAGCTTTCAAGGAAAAATCTAGTTTAAATCCTTTTTCTAGGTAAGGAGGGGGGCAATAACCCCTCCGCCTGTATTTATATATAGATTAAAATGAGTCACTATAAAGGTATCTAAAGGTAGTTTACTTTCTCAGGATTCCCTTTCTTAGGAACGAATTTTATTTAGTCAAATTGTCATTTTTTACCTACGGTAAACTTTGTTCTTTTTTAATTTGACCTTTTAGATGAGTTAAATTTTGCTTTGTCTTAAGTTTTAATATACAAGTTTTTCTGTTGACTTGGACTCTTTCTACGTAACCTATTTCCAATTATTGCTAGAAAGAGGCTTAAATGAAGTCAATAATGTCAGAAATTCCTTTCTCAGCGGCAAATGGTCATATAACGAAAATTAATACATTTTAAAGGGAAATACAAATTATATCCATTAAGCATCTCTTGAGCCGAAACAATTCATCAATTTGAAGCTGATCAAGTTATGATCAGCTGACAATGGATCATGAATTATCCTGTCACTATCCTTTAATACAAGATCATTTGATAATTTAGTCTGATATCTTTCTGAACAATGTCTGGCCATTGATGGATATTGTCGAATAAACCTTGGTTCTTGCTGTAATCTGACAAGTGTGCAAGGCTACAATCACCTTGTCGTGAAAGTCAGTTTTCTAATGGTTCTGGCCTCTGATAAATGTTCTGTAAAATTATTTGGGAATATTCTGAATCAGATTAATCCTAATTTCTAGTCATTTCATAATTTAGTTGAAGAAACTTAGCTTTTCAGCGGAACTAAAAAGTAATTTGAATTGATAAAACAACCAAATATGTAAAATATAAATGCTTTGAAGGCAACACAAGTGGCAAGTAACACCCTTCACTTACTTTTGCCTGAACGGGGAAAAATGACAATTTTACTTTCAAATGGTAATATGCTTTGATTTAGGCCGCAAATGGGATTCCTTCTTCTGTTTGACTGGTGACATTTGAGAAAACATCAAGTGTCACCCTTCCCATTTATCATGTAAAACATAATATTTATCAGCATTTTCCTTGTAACTCATTAACTCCGAACTGCCATTTCTCAAAACTTGAATTTTGGGCTTTGTTTTAGACAGCCGACTTATCCCGGAATTAATTTTGCCCAAATTCCGACTTCTTTGTCAACAGCACTAAGAATCACATTCCAATTTCTATTTATTTTCTTTCGGTTCATGAACAAAACCTCAATAGAGTATTCAATTACTTTTCCCCGTCAAATTTCTTTGTTTAGGTGAGAGGGTCAAAAGGTATACCAGATGGAATAACATGGGTCAGAGCCACCTAAAATAGAGTGAAATTGTTTTCCCTCTTTTAATTCTAATCAATGATTAGATAGCTGAATAGAACAATCAAAACAACAAAACAGAATCTTTTCATAGTCGACCAATAGCGTGTTCTTAGTATCCGTAATGACGTAATCATGGTCTACGCAAAAATGTATTCTCAGTAAGGAGCAATGTCTCCAGTGTTTTTTCCAGGGCACCGTTATATAGAACGGATGACCATAGAAAGTTGGGAGAGAGCTAACATCTTGGATTCTCAATGTTTTATATATGAATGATTTTTTTTGCAATTCTAACACGATTATTCTTCTTGTTCAACGTCCATGATAGTTAACGGCGTGTAAAGGATCATCATCAGTAGTTACCAGAACTTGTCGTTGATTTGAAAACAATAGGCAAGTGCATAAAATGAACATAATTTTTGTGTTGCACGGACAATTTCTTAGATTGCAATTACTTACAGAAAAATTTTTGCTTAAGAAAATTTGCGCAATACTGGAAAAAAAAAGGAAAGCTCCTCTGAAAAAAGATTGGGTTTCCATAAAAATTATGCCATCAAACTGAACATGTTTGAAACAATGGAAGAAAGGCTTAGTTAGAGAGGGGGAGCAGTAGTTGAACTCGTATTTGTAGTAACTTTGTTCCTTATAAGTTTGTTTTAAATATTCATTTTAATTTTTAATCGTTTTAGGATTTAATTATTCATCAATGTCAGTATATATTATATTTATGTTTGGTGTGATTATTTACTTTAATTTTTGCTCGTTATGGGCTTCATTTATTCTTTAATACTAATTTCTGGTGGTTTTAAGCTTGAATTATTATAGGACTTTATTTCCTCCCGTCGTAAGTTTTAATATGGCTCTTTACTTTTTTTTGAAAAACTTCATTTTTGGGAAATTATTTTTAATTAATGACTTTGCAATGAACAAAAATCATAAAAATGGTAAATTATTCATGGTTTGTTTCTAACTTATGTCAAAAACGCAGCCTACACAGTCGGAGATTGTACACTTTTTTTTTATTTTTTGCCGTTTGGGAGGGGAGTCAAACCCCTAAAATTTTACTCCCTGAACCTGCCACTGGTTCCAGTATGAACACCTTTAACAAAAATTTACTCCCGTTTGTCACTCCAAGCCCAAGCCCTAGTTTTTTCTTACAATCCCGATTTCGACCCTATTGGCAAACTTCAGTGCAGAGTCTGACTCCTGGACTAGACTCCTGAACCTGGAGCTGCTTACGTAAATTTAAGCATCAAGCTTTAAGCAAGGAATAAATATGAGTTGAGATTTAAGGAAATTTGGCTCGTGGATATGCGGCGTGGACAATTGAGATCTGACCCGTTCTTTAGTTGCGTTGTCTTTTCTATATTTGACTCTGCAAAATATTTTTTATGGTCGAAAGTCCATTTAATTTCTAATTCCAGTGCATAGCTGTGCTCAGGGGTGCCAATTGACGAAAATTTAGTGTGTGAGAAATAATTTGTCCATTTTTTAATGGAGATACAAAAATTATTTTTCAAAATCAAGGGTTGGTACAATTTTCTTTTTTTCACTGATTATACCAAAAAGGATATTTTTCAAAATCCGGTGGGGGAGATGAGATCTAGAGAGAGGAATTTGACCCCTTTCCCTCCCTGTAACTGGCACCCCCGATTATGTTATAGTGTCCGTGCCTAGTAAAAAGCACAGCCGTCCAGATTTAATAACTTTTCAGTTACGAAAAGAAAAATTAAGCGTTTTGTACTGCTTCAAAATCGACGTAGCAATAGTATTAAGCAGGATTTTTAAAGTATCCATTTCAGCTTGAGCTTTGGACAATGAGCTACTTATTGAAGTTTTTTCATTGACCGTGTATTTCCGGAAAAATATGTTCTTTTTACTATCCGACAAACAGCAGATAAATAAGAATTCTTTGTTGATTTCTGTTTCAACCACCGAAGTATCACAGAAATTCAAAGTTTACTTGGTAACAGTCTTGTACTTGGCATCTTCTGAACTAAACACTTAATAATAAAAAATAGTAGGCTACCTACCATTTGATTCCCATTCAACACTTTCCGAATATAATGGTTGCCACCAAGATAGTTGTGTCCCATCCCCCCACCCCCTAAAGGGGTCAAATACATAGGAAAAATATATAGAGATATGAAAAAATATATAAATACCCCTAGGCAATATTTGATACTTTGCTGGGGGAGGGGGGGGGGTTATCAAACCGTTGATGAGAAATACAAAAATAATGAAGAAGAAGAGAATCAGTAAAGTTTCGTATCTATCCTAGTTATATATAGCCCCGTTAGAATGCAATTGTCAGGGTAGCGACCATTATACTTGAAAACATTGCCGAATGGACAACTGGATGGTACTACTCTTTTATTATCATTGTGTTTAGTTCAAAAAAGGCCATGTACAATATTTGTTAAGTTCGTTTGACGCATATCGTGATAGTAAAGAGCGAACCCCAGCCCATAGTAATCAAAAATTGAAAAAGGTTATATTAAAAAATAATGTCTAGTGAGAATACATTGCCATTTGACACTGAATCAGGAATGGTAACTATTGTTTCGGTTGATCTTAGAAG
Organism: Artemia sinica; assembly: GCA_027921565.1. Taxonomy (NCBI): domain Eukaryota; kingdom Metazoa; phylum Arthropoda; class Branchiopoda; order Anostraca; family Artemiidae; genus Artemia; species Artemia sinica. The sequence continues at coordinate 27,767,019 of CM051273.1, read as the reverse complement.
TAAAAGTTTATTGCGAAAAGAAATTTATGGTGATTTCGAAAAAGAGCCTGAAACCAGTGAAACCCCTTGAAAATTGTGTCAAATCGAAATAAAAAGTGCACCATTGGAATCAGCATGGTCCAAAACCTTTTTTAGGATAATTACAGTCCCCCACCTTGAACACCAAGGAAAATGACTTTTTGCATGGGTAGCACTGATCTGTCTCCCTTTTTTTCTAGCAGGGCTAGCGGGTGGACAGAGCATCATAGAGAGATGTGTAATAACTCATTCGAAAGGGAATTAAATTTGTAAGTGTCCTTTTTAAGTGACCAAAAAGATTGGAGGGCAAATAGCCCCCTTCCCCCTAAACTAGTCCTATAAAAAATTTGAGATAGCCTTTTTGTTTAGCATAGTTCAAAGGTCCAATATGTGTGGTTTTGCTGATGATACGGCCCTCCATAGTCCCTAAGGAAAGGCTCTATCTGGTATCGGATGTATCGATATCGTGCGTATTGATATCGGGCGTATTGGCATCGCATGTATCGTATTGGTAACATTGGTATCGGTATCCGCTGTTGTTGTTTTTTTCAGTCATTTTCTATGCTCATTTTTTAAAGCATGTCCCGGCAAGGTATCATGGTTGCAGCGGCAGCTGCAACCTAGTAAAGAGCGAACCACAGCCCATAGTAACCAAAAGTTAAAAAATGCGTTTTGACAAAAACTGCCCTGTGAAAAAAAATTCCCATCTGACACTGACTCAGGAGTGTTGACTATTATTTTAGTTCGTCTTAAAAGTAAAAGTTTATTGCGAAAAGAAATTTATGATGATTTAAAAAAAAGCCTCAAACCCCTCGAATATGGCGTTAAACCAAAATGAAAAGTGTACCATTGGAATCAACGTAGTTGAAAACCTTGTACAGGGAAGTTGCAGTTCCCCTCCCTGAACAACAAGGAAAATCACTTTTTTTCATCGGTAGCAGTGATCTGTCTCCGTTTTTTTTTTCTTTTTCTTTTTTTTTCACCAGGCCTAGCGGGCTACCAGAACAAAAAAAAAGAGAGATGCTTAATGGCTCATTCAAAAGCTATTTCTCATATCTACGTGATTTTTATAAATACTGCCATCTGCAAGTGCCATATGGCACTAAACGGCAATTTTTGTGCTATTTCTCAAGGGGTGGCACTAGCAGGCTACCAGAACATTGTTGGCAGAATATTTTATAGCTCATATAAAAGATATTGCACATATCTACGTCTTTCATATATATTCCACCATCATCAAGTTCCAAATGGCGCTAAAAATGACACTTTTGGTGTCGTGTCTCAAGTGGAAAGTCTGGGGCTATTGGGCTAGCAGGACTTATAAAAGTGATGTTTAATGACTCATTTGAAAGCTATTGCTCTTATATACGTGTTTTTTTTTTAAATTTTACATTCGTAAATGCGATATAGTACTGAAAAGAAAACTTATGGTGCCACTCTTAAGTGGAAAAGCTCTGAAGTACAAAGCAGGTATAATTGTAATAGTTATGTTCCAGAATCCTTATCTGGAGGTTCACAAAAACCCCTCCCGTACACTCCCCTCCCAGCCTCTTAGTAAGTTTCATAAATTGTCGGCTCGTAAGTCAGCTACTGAAACATTAGCAGGCTACCACACCGTCGTAGATAGATGTTTAATGGCTCAATTATAAGCTATTGCTTTTATTTACTAGGTTTTTAAAAATTTTACCATCTATTAGATTTCACAGATTTTAATGTTAACTAGTTTCTGAGGAGAGTTTGTAATGAACTCTTTGTCATGGTTGAAGAATTAGCTGCAGCCTAGTAAAGAGCGAACCGCAGCGCATAGTAACTAAAAGTTAAAAAATGTTAAAACGGTCGTTTTTTCTTCTTCATTCCAGGCCTAGCGGGTTACTAGAACATCATAGAGAATTGCTTAAGAGCTCATTCAAAAGCTATTTCTCATATGCACGTGGTTTCTATAAATTTCGCCGTGCCATATGGCACGAAAAAAGGCACTTTTTATGCCGTTTCTCGAGGGGTGGAACTAGCGTTCTACCAGAACACCTTTGATAGATTTTGGTAGCTCATATAAAAAATATTGCTCATATTTACGTTCTTCCTATAAATTTCACCATCTGCAAGTTTCAAATAGCACTAAAAACGGCACTTTTGGTGCCATGTCTCAAGTGAAAAAGCTAGAGCTAGCGGGCTAATAGAACTTTTTAGAGTGTTGTTTAATGGCCATTTGAAAACTTTTCCTCATATCTACGTGCTTTTTATTAATTTTACCTTTCGTAAGTGAGATATAGCACTGAAAGCAACATTTTTGGTGCCACTTCTTAAGTGGAAAATCTTGGAAGCATAAAACGATATCATTGTAATAATTATGGTCCAAAACCCTTAACTGAAGGATGGCAATAGCACCTCCTGCAACTTCCTCCTCCAGCCCCCCTTAATAAGCTGCACAATTAAAGTCCTACAAACACCAATATATTAAATTACATTATTAGAGGCGTGGTTCTGTCAATACAGCGCTGGAATTCAAGTTAGATTATCATACGTTCGATTCCAGCTTGGATTTTTTTTCAATCATGGTTTGTCCGTCTTACGATTACTTTTAGATTATGCACTATTTTTGCAAGCGTCATGCACTCATTTTTTAAGGCATATCCCGGGAAGGTAGATTTTAAACCTAGTACTTATATCTACGTACTTTTTATCAATTTTATCATCCAAAAGTGCCATATAGCACTAAAAACGGCACTTTTGGTACCACTTAAGTGGAAGAGTTTGGAAGCATAAAACGGTGCCATTGCAATAATTATGGCCCAAAGCCCTTAACTGGAGGTTTATAAGATCCCTTCAAATACACTCCCCCTCCAGACCCTCTTAATAAGTTTCATAAATCGCATAGTCATATTAAGAGTAAAAGATTATTGCGAAAACAAATTAACTAAAACTGAAAACTTTTCAACTAAACATCTAACAAAAATTAAGCTTGATTGATCAGCAGTTTTGAATTGAACCTTAAAACTTCACTCTGTGATAGAGTCTGTGTGCTAGTTCTAACGGCAGTAATTGAGGGGAAGGGACCCCCTTAGTTTTTGCTCTTGCCTAGGTTTTGTAATTATCTTTTTTGGTCATTTCATTGGAAAAGGCACTTGTTTCATTTAAAAAAAGTTGGGGAAACAACCAAAAGTGCACTTGGTGAGAATTTGATATCAAGTCAAATCAAGGAGGCACAGTTGTGCCTCTATAAAGAGGCGACCCACCACAATGTTAAGCGATTTCAGGTCCTAGAGGTCGCAGAGAGACGGCGGTAATCGCATTTTGTAGCCCAAGCTCAAACTAAGAAACTTGCAAAATTTCATCCTCCTCCGACTTTATCTTCATGGGGTAAACTGGGCCGGAAGTTTGGACCCTCCCACCACAGCCCCCCTTTAACGTTGTCCGATTGGGCTGAAATTTAGAAGTTAAGCTTTCCTAGGGCCCGGGAGCTTATCCTCAAAATTTCAGCTCAATCCGATCACTCCTTCCCTGTTTTCAAAAACCAAATATAGCCACTTAAAATTCATTTCTTTTTTTTTTTCTTAGCCACGCCTACAGGCCACAGTTGGCAACGGATCCGGTTGAATGAGGACTCATTCGAAGCAGAATTCGACCTGTTAGGGCCTTTTGATATTTTCAGACCGAAAAAATTATCCCCCGAATTTACATTTACGAAAAACCTTGTTTTCCTATATTAGCCCATGTTAATTTTTCCGACCACAACCCCCCTTTAACGTTGTCTGATCGGGCTGAAATTCGGAGGATAATCTTTCCTAGGGCCTGGAAGCTTATCCTCGAAATTTCAGCTCAATCTGATCACTCCTTCCCTGTTTTCCAAAAACCAAATATCAAGTTTTTTGGGAATTTGCTTGCGTCGAAAATAGCTTCCATGTACTAAAAAACAATTACTGTTGTGTCTGTATAGTCTAGCGGTTACACTCCAGACTTTCAGGCGGAAAACCCGGGTTCGATTCACCATCAGAGCAATTTTTTTAATACTGAATTCAAACTTTAAAAGAAACCCAGTTTCTTTTTTAAATTATTTGAAAAAAATTACGTTTTCTAAAGAGTTAAAGAGGCTGAGTTACAAGGAGCAATAATAAGTAATAAACTGTACAAAAACGTGCAGAAATTATTTGAAAAAAACTACGTTTTCTAAAGAGTTAAAGAGGCTGAGTTACAAGGTCGAACCTTAAAACGTACAGGGATTAGGAGGCACAGTTGGGGGGCTGCCGCCCCCCAAACCCCCCGCTTTCGCAGCCTTTAAATAAAAAAAAAGTTTTTTAAACTGAAAGTAAGGAGCGACATTAAATCTTAAAACGAACAGAAATTATTCCGTATATGAAAGAGGCTGTGCCCTCCTCAACGCCTCGCTCTTTACGCTAAAGTTTTGACTTTCTCACAACTCTTTTTTTAAACAATAAAAACTTTAGCGTAAAGAGCGAGGCGTTGAGGAGGGCACAGCCTCTTTCATATACGGAATAATTTCTGTTCGTTTTAAGATTTAATGTCGCTCCTTACTTTCAGTTTAAAAAACTTTTTTTTTATTTAAAGGCTGCGAAAGCGGGGGGTTTGGGGGGCGGCAGCCCCCCAACTGTGCCTCCTAATCCCTGTACGTTTTAAGGTTCGACCTTGTAACTCAGCCTCTTTAACTCTTTAGAAAACGTAGTTTTTTTCAAATAATTTATAAAAAGCGATTAAGTATAAATATAAGCTTTTCAATGAGCCCTTAAACAGCTTTCTTTTGTTACAGTAGCCTTCTATTTTCTGCTAGTCAATAGGTGATTTATAAAGCCCTGTCTTCATTATGGCTTTTTCAGGCAAAGTTGGTCGAGTAAAAACGGCTTTTTGCTCATCGAAAAACAAATGTTCCTGAAAAACATGTATTGTTTTGCGAAGTATGGATAATGAACTTTATGTTATAGACTGAAAGTTTTTCTTAGCTGTCAAGGTTGTTTGCAGTATTTTCTAGAGGCGTTTTATCTCCCCTAGATCGGTGATAATTAGAAATTACACTAAAAATAAGTTTGCAACTGAAACTAAGAAGTGACATTAAAACTTAAAACGAGCATACATTATTCCGTATAAATAAAAAGATCATGGCAGCGTTGTTTCTACGTGGAATTTTAATCAAAAACCGACAAAGATTAATTTAAAAAAAAAAACAAAGTTTTTCTGAGGGAAGTAAAGAGCAAAGTTAAAACTTAAAACGGACAAAAATTATTACTTCACAGCCTATTTAATATATATTAATAAAACTAGTACAAAAAAAAACAACTAATTATGTTTCCCTATGCTTTTAGGATTATACAAAACTAGCGCCTTACTGAAAACACAAAATAATATAGGAGTTTTGGTACAGTAAAAGCAAACCAATTAAGGACACTTTTTATAGAATCAAAATATTATCAATCCCTTATAGGATCAATCCCTTTTAAGATAAAGCAACAATCCATTTTAGGATTTTCTTTATTTTTTTACGTTTAATCTGGTATCACTTCTGCACAATGGCTCAGTTCAATGACTGGCTCTCGTTTTTGGTTCTTAAAAGGACATGTCAGGATGAGTTTGTAGACAAGTTCGAAGTAAGGCCATCTTGATAGTATCAGGACTATAAACTAGCTTTAGAATTTGTTTCATAGCTTGAAATTCACTCTTGTATAGAGAGAAATAATCGGATTTCCAGAGTTCATATTATGTCTTATTTGATCTTAATTTCATGTGATACTAAAGCATTTTTCTTACAACTTAAGACTGTATATTACCCATTATTGGTATAATAGCTGGTGAGAGCTAAGTGCTGTATGCTGTTCAATTACTTTGCGGTTATTAAAAAATATTTAATTTTACGCTTATGTTTTAAGATTATTTTAATTGTATACTGAAAGTTACTAGTGTCACAACTGGCGCAAGACTATGAAAAGATTTACAGATTTGTTAGGGTTGTCAGGCTAAATACTCACTTTTGACTCTTAAATCAATAATCCTATTTTTTATACTTGACTTTTATGTTTTCAGTAAAACGCTAGTTTTGTATAATCATAAAAGCATAGGGAAACATAATTAGTTGTTTTTTTTGTACTAGTTTTATTAATATATATTAAATAGGCTGTGAAGTAATAATTTTTGTCCGTTTTAAGTTTTAACTTCGCTCTTTACTTCCCTCGGAAAAAATTTGTTTTTTTTTAAATTAATTAAGACTAAGGGGCGATAAGCCCCACCCTTTCTACCTTTATGATTTAACCCCCTATTGACCGTACCACTGAAGATGTGATGAATGCTGCTATGAGCAGGCGGAGGAGCCACTCCTGTTGCTTGGACTGTCAGCGTCCGATGGACAGCTTTGTCATAAAGGGCTGAAGCTGCTTCTGGAAATGATTTTGGTTGAGAATAAGGAATTAGAGCAAATTTACTTGAGGTAAATTTGCCACTTCTAATAAATTTGTTAATGTTTTAGTCATTGAGCATTAGTATCTTGTATTCAAAAGAAAAGAAAAAAATTACTGGTCTATTTCAAACGATTTGATGCGGCCTGTCAATGGACTCCATCCTAAAAGCCATAAATCAAACCAGTCACATAATGCCAACATCATTCATCATATTGTTGGTCAGATATCTGAGCTTAAGATTAGACAGTATCGGATTTCCTTGCAGAAAACCGCAGTTTTATGCATATTGTCCTTTGATTAAACTTTTGTTCGTTCCGACAAAGATTAATCTTTTTTAAATACTTCTTGATGACTAAGTTTGTGTATATTGTCTCTGTGTTTGAGAGCTAATTATGTTGCACATCCAATGCTCAAACTAGCACTGATAATTCAAAACATATTATGTCACCTTTCTTTATTATTTTTAAGTTGTTTTTTACACCATTTTTAAGTTGCTAGTTTTTTAGGGCGTATGTGTTCTGAGGGTAAAACAAAAGCTTCGTTTTTTATATAACTGGTCATTACTCCGACACTATAAATTCACTTTGAGTTTTCTTCAAAAAACCCTACATTTATTTCTGAACTCCTTCGAAAATGTCAATATGTGTTCATGTGTGTTTTCTCATTTATAACAATTGTTTCGTGTTAATTACTTCTGTATTAATTCGCTCATACCACCACTCCACTGGCGAAGCCTTGTACTAATTTTTACGGTAACTGCTGCAAAATTTAAAAAATATTCCTGCAGCAAAAGCAGAATTTCCGGAGCAAAATCCGCTGTCAATTTGTCCGCAGCGTTCAGTGCAAATCAGAACAGACCACAGACGAAAGCCATGTAATATTGAAGTATAATATTATTTAATGGTGAAGAATATAACCTTGTCTTAAATCCCAAATACTTTACATTGGTATAGACGCTCACCGCTAGGTTGGCGCCAACTTGGAATCCCAGTTAGTATGCTCTGTGTGCTGCATACTTAAACGATTACACCCACGATGATAAGATTAGCTTGAACTTACTTGTTCAGGCCAAACGCATTGTTAAAATTATGTGAATATCTTATATAGGCATGTTTACAGGAATCCATATCGGGAAACACCACATTTTGATCGTGGCCCAAAGGTGGAAAATCCAAAAAGATAGACGAAATAGGATGAGCATAGGAAAATAGAGTAGACATCGTGAATTCTTGGGATTGTGGGAGAGAGGAGTGAATATCTTTTTGTGTATGGTCCTGCCTCTAGGGTTTGGAGGCAAAAACAAAATTTGTGCGGTTTTCTTCTGTTTGTTTCTTTTCAATGTTTCAACGGAAAACTGTTCTTTTTTTACATGATTGAGTAGCTACTACAGCTGCAAAATACAAATGAAGTCTTGTCAATTCACCCACATATATGCCATAATACAATGAAACACACACTTACATTGAAACACGCGTAGGAGTGTAAAAACATATGCACCTATTCACAAACAAATATAATTAATGGCCAGGCAATGCATGACACTACCCTGCTGTTGCTTCAGTTATCCCGGCATCTTGGTAGCTTAAGACTGCACATAATTTTTGTTGCACCCACAGACCTCCAGTGAACCGACAGCCATGGAGGATGTAAAGTAGTCTCCTTGCCCTTACATGTAGTAGGGTTATGAGAGTTGGGTTATGTTCAAATCCTGTCCAAGCATCATCCTCAAGTTTTTTTGTTACTTAGTTTGGTGATGTTTTTTAATTTAAAACAATTTCTTTAAGACCATGTCATCTTGATTACCGCATTTTGATTATTATACCGTTCGGACTCAGTTGCTCACATAAAAAAAGATGGGGTTATTTGCATCCAACCCTATGTTACCTGAAAACTTGCACAGGAACTTATTTGGGAAGAGGAGGACATTTTATGTGACGGAGGAAACAAATTGCGAGAAGTGCAATAACTTGTAAACTATAAGTAAAACATGAGGCATTATTGAAACACACGTAAAAATTTTCAGATTTTTGGGGTGGCACTGATACCCCTCCACATAAATGCCTGTTTTTAAGTGATTTTGTTATGAATTTCGCAACATACTACTTGGACTGTGACTTATTGTTCAACTTGTTTTCGATGCCATAATAAAAAAAGGAACAAAATGCTGGGCAAAGAATCACTCACGCGTCCCGAAGGATCATTCAGGCAAAAAACATGCCTAGGTATTTGTAACACATTGGCGCAATTAGGCCAGAGTTTGTTTGAAGTTTGAACCTCCTGTAAAGAAATTAATTTAAAAAACTTTTTCCACAAAATAAGTTTTCCAAAGAAAAGTACAGAACTCCATTAAACAAAAAATCAGCAAAAATAAAATCAAATAATCTACCAAGCGTGAAACTACAACAAATCAGCATCGATAAATAAATGAAACCCAAAACGAACAGAAATTACAATAAATAACCGAGTCAAACTCAAAACGAGAAGAAATCAACATAAGTTGGGCGCAAAAATCCTATGCCTTCCCAAGGCCAGAACAAAATTTGCACTTTACTGAAAAAATAGAAATGAATGTGCATTGTCAGTTTAGTATACACATACTGATATTTAGTAATGAAAATGTTAAAATTATTTGATTTATTAAAGTTATAAAAGTAAAAACATTGTTTGGGGGTTGATGTGTTTGGGGGAATGATGGGCGTGGGGGGCTAGTTGCCTTCCAATCACTTTCGAATATAAAAAAGGGCACTAGCAACTTCAATTCCCAATCGAATGAGCCCTTTTCGAAGTTTCTACGACAACTCCTTCGAGACGGAGTGCCCGGATATGGAGAAAAAATAAACAAAAAAACACATTGTGCCCACATCGTTCTTTACTTAGGCAGCGCTAGCGCGCTGCCTATGAAACGGCTAGTTGCCCTCCAATCCCTTTCGACTATTAAAAAGGGCACAAGCCCTTTGAGTTTCCAACCGAATGAGCCTTTTTTAATGTTTCTACTACAACGCCTTCTATAAAAACCTTATATGCCCCCAGGGCATAACTTAAAACCCTTGGCCTGAGGGTTGTGGGGGAGTTTCCTCCTCAAAAACACATTTTCTATCTTGAAATCAACTACGCTGAACAAAATGGCTATCTCAAAATTTTGATTGGATGTGTTTGGGGGAATTATGGGCGTGGGGGGGGCTAGTTGCCCTCCAATCACTTTCGACTATTAAAAAGGGCATTAGCCCTTTGAATTTACAATCGAATGAGCCTGTTTTGAAGTTTCTACGACAACGCCTTCAATAAAACCTTATATGCCCCCAGTGCATAGCTTAAAACCCTTGTCCTGAGGGTTGTGGGGGAGTGTCCTCCTCAAAAACATATTTTCTATCTGGAAATCAACTACGCTGAACAAAATGGCTACCTCACAATTTTGATTGGATGTGTTTGGGGGAATTATGGGCGTGGGGGGGGCTAGTTGCCCTCCAATCACTTTCGACTATTAAAAAGGGCACTAGCCCTTTGAATTTCCAATCGAATGAGTCTGTTTTAAAGTTTCTACGACAAAGCCGTCAATAAAAACCTTATATGCCCCCAGGGCATAATTAAAAACCCTTGCCCTGAGGGTTGTGGGGGAGTGTCCTCCTCAAAAACACATTTTCTATCTGGAAATCAACTACGCTGAACAAAATGGCTATCTCAAAATTTCGACTGGATGTGTTCTGGGAATGATTGGCGTGAGGGGGGGGGGGGTCTAGTTGCCCCCCAATTACTTTCGACTATTAAAAAGGGCACTAGAACTCTCGATTTCTAATCGAATGAGCCCCTTTTGAAGTCTCTACAACGACCCCTTCTATATGAAATGCCCTGCTTTAAAGGAAAAAAAAATAATAATAACCGTACATTGTGTCAACATTGATCTTATATGCCCTCAGGGCATAACTTAAACCCTTGCCCCGAGGGTTGTGGGGAAGTGTCCTCCTCAGAAAGATATTTTCTGTCTGGAAATCAACTACGCTGAATAAAATGGCTATCTCAAAATTTTGATTGGATGTGTTTGGGGGAATGACGGGCGTGGGGGGGGGGCTAGTTGCCCTCCCATCATGTTCGACTATTAAAAAGGGCACTAGCTACTCCAATTTCCAATCGAATGAGCCCTTTTCGAAGTTTTCTACAACTCCTTCGATACGAAGTGCCCGGGTATGGAGAAAAAAACAAAAACACATTGTGCCCACATCGTTCTTTACTTAGGCAGCGCTAGCGCGCTGCCTATGAAAAGCTGTGAAATGCTAAAATGTTACAGAAACAATGATTTGATTCTGTAAAATAAAAATAACAGTAATTGCAGGCTCAATCGTCCTCCTTGGTGCTAAATTATTCGTATGAAAGTGTGTCAAGTTATGTGCTGACAGGTTTAGGGTCCATGACATTGCGTTCAATACGAAAATTATAATGACTGAAAATATTATTACTTTTTTTTCAAGAATCCACTGGGCAATTTTTAAAATGTTACGTTACGGCAAAAATTTTGTTTCCAAACCGTAAAAGTATGAAATATAATCTAAACCTTAAGTGGGTATTCTGAGATATTCTGCGGCACCTTTTTAGAAACATTAAGTAACACTTCATTTCTATATATACTTGAAAAGAGAGATATTTCTGGAAGAGTGCATGTTTTAAGTTAAAGTTTTTACCGTAACTTTAAAATAACTTGTTAATAATGAGGTTTCCGAAACGGACTAAAGTCTACCGCCCTATGGCACTGAACGAGAAAAAAAATAGCAGAAAACGTTTTAGGCTACTTCAAGAAAAATCACTTAGAATTTTTGTCTGAAAAATAAAACTAAAAAAAAACTAAAGTCCGTTCAAAGATAATTCTTAAACTTCAGAATCAAATCCAAAAAGTAAATTTAACCGTTTTTTTTTTTTTTTTATCTGAATCATCTTTAAGGTTATTTAAAGAAAAAGAATGTCAGGGTATAAGGTAAAACGCTATATAGAAACCTTTTTAATGGCATGAAAGTGAAGAATTGAAATTCAAACCGTTTATGGCAATGAATGCTAGATAAAGAGTGAGCCTGCTATAATTATGAAACTATTTTTTTTTTTTTTTTTTTTTTTTAATTGAAACATATTATCTATCAAATGAATCAGGCTTTTATGCTGATTCCAAAATTGTACAGATTGTACAATTTATTAAATCAAAGCCTCTTTTGAAAGTACTGAAAAAATTATAGCGTAAAGAGCGAGGTATTGACTAGGGGGCGAACCCCCTCATATACGTAATAATTTCTGTTCGTTTTAAGTTTTAATGTTGCTCCTTACTTTCAGTTGAAAAAACTTCTTTTTAAGAAATTTTCTTTTTTAAAAAAACTTTGGTTTTTTTATTTAATTTCTGATCGTTTTTTAAACAATGCTGGGAAATCCGGCCCCCCTTCACATAAATTTCCATTCCCCCGGGAAATATCCTCCCTGGAAAGATCCTCCCACGTAGCCCCCTCCTCTGACCACCGCCCCAACCAGAAAAAATCCCTCCTGAAGACTTCTGTATACTTCTCAATAACCAATACTATAAGTTAACAATGAACAAAGTTCATAACTTGCGTCCGTTCCCCGGGAACTGTGGGAGATTAAGTCGTCCTCAAAGACATATTTATTAGATTTTCGACTATGCTGAACAAAATGGATATCTCAAGATTTTGATTGGGTGACTTCGGAAAAAATGAGCGTGGGAGGGGGCCAAGTTACCCTCCAATTTTTTGGTCCCTCAAGAAGGGCACTAGAACTTTTAATTTCCATTCGAATGAGCCCTCTCAAGATATTCTAGGACTACTGATCGATACGATCACCCCTGGAAAAAAAAGAGAGAAAAAAATACCAAATAAACACGCATCTGTGATCTTCTTATGGCAAAAAATACAAAATTCCACATTTTTGCAGATAGGAGCTTGACACATCTACAGTAGGGTTTTCTGTTACGCTGAATCTGATCGTATGATTTTCATAGAGATTCTATCACATTTAGGGGATGTTTTCCCTTTTTTTCAAAAATAAGGCAAATTTTTTCAGGCTCGTAACTTTTGATGGGTAAGATTAAATTGATAAGACTTATATATTTAAAATCAGCATAAAAATAACTTTTTTTTAAGGTATCTACTGAAATCGAAATTCCGTTTTTAGAGTTTCGGTTACTATTGAGCCGGGTCGCTCCTTACTTACAGTTCGTTACCACGAACTGTTTGATTTGGCTATTTTTACATTAAACGACAAATTTTCTGTTCAAATTTTACCGAAATCAATTGGTAAATAAAGAGAAATCCCTGAAGAAAAATTTGAGAAAAAAAAATCCATAATGATGAAAAAAAGTGAGAAAATGAAAGAATTGCTTCTTTCCTTCGTGATATACAGAAAAATTTACTCAAACGAGGGTGTACCCTTACGCAATTACTATGCATTAAGGAAAAGCAGCCAAAAGCCAAAACTATCTATAGAACAGCCGAGGGTAGGTCAGGCTCGATTCATAAGTGTAAACGTCAAACAAGAATAAATCAAAACGCAAATATAAGAAAATAGGGTACTTATGTGTTATATAATAGACACTCGAGAACTTGTATCGCGAACATGGGACAAACCCGGTTTTCACGGTGTTTACACCAGACAGTTAGCTTCGGCTGGGTGGGAAACTACATTATTGCTATGTTTTAATTAAATATTTAGTTGGCATTTTGGTTAGGTTAGGTTAGATTAGTTTAGGTTAAGTATTTAATATAGTGCGCTCTGGGCGGCCCCCCCTTCCATAATTCTTTGTTGTAGTTTTCATAATTTTGTTACTTTAAGTATTGTATTTTTATCATATTTTGTTTTATTTCATTAACATTCACCAAACTTCACTTCTTGTGTGTGCAATATATAACACATAAGTAACGAAAATAGTTCAACTGGTGAAATTATAATAATTCAGCTGGTTCAACTTGTGAACAAAATAGTTCAACTTGTGAACTATAAATAAAACTCTAATGAAACGAATAAACGACATGTTATCAAGCAGGGCTTTTCAGGGATATCTGCCCTATACAATGGCTGAGCCTATTTAGGTATTATTTATATGAGCTTGATGTTCAAAAAGGGTTTCAAGGGTGCCCACAAGTTCAAGTAATCGCAAAAAATGACTTCTTAGGTCTTTGATTTTTGTTAGAAATCATACAAAGAAAAAACATGTATGGCGTTCTTTTCCAAACGTCTTTCATCATTCTGCTCGGATCAGCAGCCTGAGAACAATGATTAGTATATCATCAAAGTTCTCTCATCATTGTTCTATATGGCAGAAAGATGGCGTATTTAACACTTTTTGCTAACATCAGTGAGCTGTAAGATTTTAGAACAAAGATGAGTTAAAAGAACGGAAATCTTTGCAGAAAGATGTGAGATCTTAGGTGTAAGATCTTAGTGCAAAAGAACAGGTCTAATGATGAAAGAACTTTGATGCCCGTTTTTTAGCACTAAGATCTTACATCTAAGATCTTAAATCTTTCTGCAAAGATTATCGTTTTTTAACTCATCTTTGTTCTAAGATCCTACAGCTCACTGATGTTGGCGATAAGTGTGAAGACCGCCACTGTTCTGCCATATAGAACAATGATGAGAGAACTTTGATGATCTACTCATCATTGTTCTCAGACCGCTGATCAGAGCAGAATGATGAAAGACGTTTGCACAAAAACGACCAAAGATGTAAGATCTTTGTTCAAAGATTTCACTTTTAAGCATTTTATGACAAAAGATGTAAGATCTTAGCACATTGATGAGTGAAAAAACGCCCCTATTGTTCTCAGACCGCTGATCAGAGCAGAATGATGAAAGACGCTTGCAAAATTACGCCATAAGATGTAAGATCTTAGTGCTAAGATTTCACTTTTAAGCGTTCTTTGTCAAAAGATGTAAGATAGCACATAGATGAGTAAAAGAACTGCCCTATGATTGCCTCTGGCTCTTCCTTGTCTATATCTTAGATTGCATACAGTTTCGTGGTTTGTTCTTGGTCCAGATCCGGGTCTTATGCATCTTGTACTTGTGCACTAAATGGTACACACGAAAGAAGTCAAGTCTGGTTAATGCTAATCCAAAAAAAATAAATGGGATGAATATATAATACTTTAGAAACAAACTTGGGCTATATATTTACACATTAGGGGGGTGGGGGTAAAGCATAGCATATATTAAATACGTAATCTAACCTAACCTAGGTACCTTCCCCCCCCCCCCCCCTAAACCCCAAAAAACAACAGTTTCAATATTGTAAATTCAATGAGAAACCACGCTCTTCGATATATTTAGATGGCAATTACCTGCTTTACGGGTCTCCATCACTGCATTCCTTCGACAATCTATAGCACTGTGTACCAATTAGTGCACAAGTACCTGCATCTTTAATATGTACTGACTAGCATAGTAAGCAAACGCCTGATTGGCAAGGGGAGACCAGTCGCAAACGGTCAACCCAACAGAATATCGCCCATTTATTATTGCCCAATTCACTGATTATTTGAGCAAGCAAAAGGACATCTAAACAAATTCTGTCTTCTTTGTTTCTCTTTCTTTTTTTCTTTGTATACCCAATTGCAGCTAAAATAGTTGAACAAAAGATATTAAATTTGAAGTTAGGCTATTTGCTATGTTTTATTCGATATTTAACTACAGCAAAAAAAGAAATAACAAGAATGGGTGGCTAAGAAGTAATTGTTGGCGATGAAGAATCAGGCATTATCTGGTCATCATGCATAACTTGGGTTTGTATCAGCTTCTCTTGCTTAAATACTTTTTTTTTTAGAGAGTAAACGATGAGCCCCCTGTTGTTGCAACTGAACCCCTTTTTTCTGAAATTGGAGGTGCTGCTATCGTTAACAATGTCACTTTTTTTGTTACTGATTTAGATACCGAGCCTTTGATCTAATGGTGACACTTTCTGAAGCCCCTAAAATTGGTGAGTACTGCTATTCTTTTTCATTGTCAGATTAAAATTTATATTTGAGGCTAATTTTTTTTTTTCTTTCCAGAAGGTCAGCTAGTGAGAATGCTTTAAAATATAAAAAAAAACATATTTTTCTTAAAATCCAGAAAAGTTTGGGAAGTTTTCGTAGCCCTCATTGACATTAAGATACCACATGAAGGTCAAGTACCAATTATTTATTCGGGATTGTAGCCTGCTTGTGGTAATTGAATTAACAAAAGTATGTAACCCCTCACACCTGAAGAAAATGGGTCTTATGACCCCTGCTTGCAAGGTACTCTTTGTGATAGACGAAAAATCCCCCGACAACGAAAATTTAAAACCTGCTAGCTCCTGGGCTGTAAAGTTCAAAGGTGTAAAATTTTTGATTAACGTCTGCTTGACTGTAGGTAGCCTCCTACAAAACCTTAAATTAATTTGGACACTTTAACGCAAAGGTAAGTAGGCTCAGGAGCGGTGGACGTTTCTGAAAATTCTTCTGTTCTCTCCTCTTAGTCCAAATTTGCTTGTCCCATACGTTTTAAGAAAATTGGAGGAGAAGGGAAGTACAACTCTAAAAATCATCATTCTCACATCCTATTGGCCCAGGGTAATTACACATGAATTTCAAGCTGGTCAGTCGAAGAAAAATACCTGCCTACCTTTCAGCTGAAATTTGGTGATCCGAGTTGGTTTTGGAGCGTCCAAGGGCCCAATTTGTGCCTCTGATAATACAGACTAAAACTCTTGTGGCGAAAGAAAAGTTATATTCGGGGGGTCGTGTGCCCATTTTGTGCCTAAAATCATACAGATTGAAAATGATTACAGATTTTTTATTCAAAAAAGGGGAACATGTCGGGGATATTGGGGGGGGGGGGTAACTGTTTTGTTTCGGATATCGAGTCATATAGATCAAAAATCCTTCCGTGCTTCCCATTCAAAAAAGTGGCAGCATACCTGCCGTAGTCTAAAAAGTTGGCATTCCAAGGGGCAAGGAGGTGGATTGGGTCTAAGGACCCAATTTCTTGCTCCATCAGTACGGATTGAACATGCTTGCGTGATTCCGCTTTGAACAAGGCCCAGTATTTCTAATTTTTTGCTAAAAAGCTGGTTGGGAGGAGGGGGTCTGTTCCAAGGGCCATGAGCGCACTATCCACCTCAAATCATACAGATTGAAAGTCATTGTACGTTTTGAAGTAAAGAAGGTGCCATACATCTATCTTTCTGCTAAAAAGTTGGAACTAGGAAAAGCAGGGAATGTTGTAGGGGCCAGGCTCACTTTAATGCTACATTCTTACGTATTTGAAATGTTCCTTTGATTCTGGTTCGTGTACCGGCGTAACCCCACGGGTAACCCCCTAGGTACGGCCCTGCCTGGATCCTCTTTAAAAATAACACCGAACTGAAATAAAAACTATAGCTTTTAAATCGGCGTTTTCAAAAAAGATCTTTGGCTGAAGATTTGCTATCCCTCCCCTTGAACGACAAAGAGCATGACATTTTTTTTTCTTTTTAATGGTTAGCAGTGATATATCTCCTGACATGATCTGATATGCAGCGATAGCACTGATATGACCAGTGCAACATTCCCACCGTTATACTAAGAAGCTGGTGGGGGGGATCGAGGTGCATTTATGGAGGAACATGGCCCCACTTTGATCCTCCAATCTTTAAATTGAACATTCTTCTATGATTCCGGTCAAACAAGGTGTAATATGCTCTTCATCTTTGTGCTAGACATGCGCAGTGGGAGGGGCAGAATCAGTAGCGATGTTCACAAAATCTGTTAAGCGTTTTTCCTGCAAGTATTTATTAATAGCCCTAATTAAACTAAAGTCAGCCTTAATGTGTACACAGAAACGTTTGAACATTAAAATTAGGAACTCTACCGGCGTCCGCTGCATAAATAAATTTTGGAGTGTATTACACATATCATTCTGATTTCAAATATTTTATAATGTTACTGCTAATTCTACACAAATTACCTACACATTGCCAATGTGTCTGAACTTACCATCAAAGAGCGTGTTTCCATTCGAGAAATCCCTCACTGAAATGAAATACTTTTGCTAGTTTTTTCTTTTAAAAAATAAATTGATATCCCAATTCTTTAAGTAATTTATTAAAATACAACTGAGTTTTTCACTTACCATTCAGGTGGCTCTATAAAAAAAATGACGACTGTACAAGGTGTACGTGAAACCATCTTACCAAACGATGATCTCTCATTAAATAGTCAGTAAGTTTCCAATCTTCACAAAAAAGTGGAAGCATAGGCTGCGTTCCAGAAGCCAATTATCTTTAATTGGAATCAATTGTTTGTTATTTCATTCTAAAATGAATGGCAACGACAAATTTAGCCTTTTATGTGTTCATAATGAGTAATAGAGAGCGAGATTTTAGTTCTTTCAGCAGTTGGAATAAAAAAAATATTATCTGTTATTTTGAAAGTAAGTAATAACAAATTATTAATTATCATTCATGAAAATTGTCTTATGGAACGTAGTCTTAGTGTTTCTTCTTTTCTTCTTTTTAGTGCTGGTCGTCATACAACATCTGCTGCTAGTTTGGTAATATTGCAACAATCATCTCGTGGAATAAAATACAATCAGTTCTATCGTTTTTTGTGGCGTATATATAGTGAATTGAAAATTCGTCCAAGTTGTATTCTAGATATGAAATTAGTCAAATTAGCTACTAAGAAATAATTTAGTTTCCATTGGCCAAAAAGTTTTTTTTTCATTCTGAAGTATTAGTCCTACTTTTGCTGGGAAAGTCCGTATAAACATGCACAGCTAAGATGGTATGCTGATGTGCTTCCATGTTAGGATCTGCATAAACTGAAAAGGTGGAGATGATCAATTTGGCTTACGTATGGACACGTCATTTTACGTATGGACACGTCATTTTTCAATCCCTCTTTGTTTTACAAAAAATGATAATTTAGCATAACTGGCTCATCATTTATATTCTGTATTTTAAAAGTCAGCTTTTTTTGACGCGCTTTACAGGGCAAGTCAAAACAGTTCGTGGTAACGAACTGTTAAGTAAGGGGCGAACCCGGCTCAACTGGTACCAAACTCTAGAAAACGGGTTTTGATACCAATAGATATATCAAACGAATACACGATTTCAATGCTGATTTCAAATTATAATTCTCATCAAAGTTAGAAGCTACCCATCACAAAGTTACTGCCGCCCTGAGAAAATTTGGCTGATTTTCAAAAAAAGGGGGAAAGACCCTAAAAGTTATAGAACCTTAATGAAATCACACCATTCATATTCAGAGTATCAGACAGAAACCCTACTGTAGAGGTTTCAAGCTAGCCCTATCTACAAAAATGTGGGTTTTGCATTTTTTGCTCAGAAGAAAGATCACGGATGCCGTGTTCTATTTGTTTGTTTGATTTCTTTGTTTGTTTGTTTTTCTTTTTTTTTCCCAGGGGTGATCGTATCGACCCAGTGCGTACTAGTGAATATCGTGGGAGGGATAATTGCGAACGGAAATTAAAAGTTCCTAGTCGCCCTTTTTTAAGTGACCAAAAAAAATGGAGGGCAACTAGGCCCCCTCCCACGCTTTATTTTTTTACCAAAGTTACACCGCACAAAAATTTTGAGATATGCCATTTTGTTCAGCATGGTCGAAAAATATGATATATGTCTTTTTTGGGATGACTTAAATCCCCCGAATGAACCCAGAGGGAGGGCTTACAAGATATGACACTTTCTTTACAATGTTAACCAAATCTAGTATTGCCGTAATCTGGAAGTATTAAGAAGTGATTCAGGAGGCTTTTTTTTGTCGTGCTAAGTGGGAGGGAATGGGTGGTCACGAGGGTTATGTTGAGGATCTCGCTTCATGAAGAAGTTTTCATGGGGGAGGGGAAAATCGCCCCTGAAGGGGCGCCGGAACTTTGCAGCATATCTTCATTGGTTATTGGGAAGTATACAACCATTTTCAGGAAGGAATTTTTCTGGAGGGGGGCTAGAGGAGGGAGTTACTCTGGAGAATATTTCCGTGGGGATGTTTCTTGGGCGGTAAAGGGCCATTTTCCTATGAAAGGGGGCCGCCGGATTTCCAAGCATATTTAAAAACGAATCAGAAATTAAATAAAAAAAAAACCAAGTTCTTTCAACTGAAATGTAAGAAGGAATATTAGAACTTAAAACGAACAGAAATTATAACGTATGTGAGGGGTTCTCAAATCAGTACAAACGCTATGTGTTTCACTTATGCTGATTCTAGGATATATAGGATTTAGGCACAGTAGCTATCAAACAGTTCGTGGTAACGAACTGTAAGTAAGGAGCGACCCGGCTCAATGGTAACCGAAACTCTAGAAAACGGTATTTTGATACAAATAGATACATCAAAAGAATCGTATTGTAATGATGATTTCAAATATATAAGTTTCATCAAGTTTAATCCTTTCCATCAAAAGTTAGGCGCCTGAGAAAATTTGGCTGATTTTCGAAAAAGGGGGAAAGACCCCCTAAAAGTCATAGAACCTTAATGAAAATCACACCATCATATTCCGCGTATCAGAGAACCTTACTGTAGAGGTTTCAAGCTCCCATCTACAAAAATGTGGAATTTTGCATTTTTTGCCAGAAGAAAGATCACGAGTGCGTGTTTATTTGTTTGTTTGTTTTTTTTTTTTTTCCCCAGGGGTGATCGTATCGAACCAGTTGTCCTAGAATATCGTTGAAAGGGCTCATTGGAACGGAAATTGAAAGTTCTAGTGCCCTTTTTAAGTGACCAAAAAAATGGAGGGCAACTAGGCCCCCTCCCACGCTCATTTTTTCCCAAAGTCACCCTGATCAAAATTTTGAGATAGCCATTTTGTTCAGCATGTTCGAAAATATTATAAGTATGTCTTTTAGGATGACTTAATCCCCCGAACTCCCGGGGGGAGGGCTGAAAGTTATGAACTTTACCCAATGTTAACATATAGTATTGGTTATTGGGAAGTATACAGACGTTTTCAGGGGGGATTTTTTCTGGTAGGTGGGGGGGGTGGGTCGGTGGGTCGGGGGTTATATGGGAGGATCTTTCCATGAAGGAAGTTTTCATGGGGGAAAGGACATTGCTATGAAGGGGGCGCCGGATTTCCCATCATTATTAAAGAAAAAGATCAGAAATTAAATTAAAAAAAAAAGTTTTTCAACTGAAAGTAAGGAGCAACATCAAAACTTAAAACGAACATAAAATATTACGTATATGATTGAGTTCACCCCCTAGTCAATGCCTCGCTCTTTAAGCCAAATATTTTTTAGTACTTTCATAAGAGCTATTTATTCTAATTAACGGCCTTTGTGATTAAGGGGTCATTTTTAAAGAATTGGAACAAAATTCGAACTTTAGCTTAAAGAGCAAGGCATTGACTAGGGGGTGAACCCCCTAATGTACGTATTAAAAATCTATGAATATAGAAATTCGTTACGTAAGTTAATTCGTAAGTTACGTATATTTCTTACTAATAAAAACGTTCGTAAATAAAATTAAACAAGTTTCGAGAAAGCCATTTAACCAAATAAAAGTAAAATTTATGTTCAAATTTTGTTTTAATTATTCATGTAAGGTGAGCCAATATCAAAACCTGCGTTAATTCAAAAACGTTCAAAAATTAAATAAAAAAAAAAGTTTTTTTAACTGAAAGTAAGGAACGACGTTAAAACTTAAAACGAACAGAAATTATTCCGTATATGAAAGGGGCTGTCCCCTCCTCAAAGCCTCGCTCTTTACGCTAAACTTTTTATTGTTTAAAAAAATAGAGTTGTGAGAAAGTCAAACTTTAGCCTAAAGAGCGAGGCGTTGAGGAGGGGACAGCCCCTTTCATATACGGAATAATTTCTGTTCGTTTTAAGTTTTAACGTCGTTCCTTACTCTCAGTTAAAAAAACTTGTTTTTTTATATTTAATTAACTTAGAGATGGATATATTTATCCAAATATCAAAATCAGTACAACCGCTATGATGTTACACATAGATGCCATACTGTATGGAGTTAAAAAGATGTCAGATGTTACACTTTATCCATTGTAACTTATTGGTGTCTAGGTTTGATTTACAGCTGTTAAACTCTGTTTAGTAAAATCTGTTTTATGTAGATATGGGCTCTTGTTCCATCCTCCGCATGCATATTCTTGCTCTAAGTTTTTTCCATTTAGAGGGGGGAGGCCTAAAGTTAAGAATGAACGTGTTATGTATATTAGCAAATGATCTAAATTCATTAGGATTGTGCAATTCATCTAAATGCTTCCTTGCCCTAAAACTGAAATTCCTCTGAACTAGCCCCTTGGTAGTTCGCTTAATTAATATTCGCTTCTTCTGTGTATATTTACGCTAGAATTCACTTTTGTGACAATTTTGACAGTGAAATATTTAGTATTGAAGCCGACAAAACGTTATTCTCAAATCGCTCATGAGACCCCTTCCGGAAGAATTCTATGAAAGAATTATGGTTCATTTAGGTCTATTGATTGTTTTAGGCAAAAGACGGCAAGATGTGGATAATTAATGCTGAAAAACCAATACCTCGACGTCGCTCATTTCAAAGTTTACGAGTTTGGTAAACTAATTTACCAAAATTAGAAAAAACAATTTCAGCGAACTAAGACCCATTGCGGCCGTGTTGTCCTCACTAAGACCCATTGCGGCCGTGTTGTCCTCACATGATAAATTTCACTTAAAAATCTGCTTAGATCATAAATTTGGTGCTGTCAAAGGCCAATTTTTTTTTGGAATAAGATCGCGTAGCTAGACCAGAGAGATAAGCGAAAAATAGCAAACAGGCGGCTTTATGTAAATGTTATACTCACTCCTGTCATTAATTATTATAAAGCGCACTTTTCTTATTTGAACAAGATTATAATTGCTTTGAATAAAAGCTGGGTTTCATTGTAGTATGAATTAAGATATTAGTGTGCTGTAGGTCTTACAATAAATGGATGTTGTTATAATAACTTTGTACTGAAGATAAATTACTGGTGTTGAGAACTGGACATGATTTTATGCATTATTTTTTGACTGCCTGGAGGGTCTTGGCTATTTAAGTAGTAATTTTAGTAGTTATAAATATTAAAATGACAGAAAAAAAACAAGAAATCCTATAATCTAGAATGTAATGTAGAATGTAAAGCGCAGTGATTCTGGTTCGTATATTATGGAAATATCAAACCTATGAGATGTTTTTCCAAGTAAAAGTAAGCGTGAAAAAAAAAATGCAGGTGGGCTTGTGTACAAAATCAAATTTGTGTCTGTTTTTGTCTATCTATTAGCTATTCCTTCCATGATTTTTTCGCTACAAGCTAGAGAAGTGAAATTTCCCGAACTAGTTATAGAAAGTATACTGAATATACAAATTAGCTGTACGTCTGTTTATTTGTCTATTTATTTAGCTGTCCATTCAGAGAATTTTTAGCTATAAGCTTTAAAAGTGAAAATTTGAGTAATTTGTCGTAAATAAGTTGTGTAAGTTATACAATTTGTCGAAGTTCTGAAATCTTGAAGAACCACGAAGAAATTATATAAAAAACTTAAACAGAGTACAAAATATCTGACAAAGAGTAAACCACATAAGATATACTAACTTAATAACTACAATTTTCTCCTTATTTCGAAGTTAAAGAAAAAAAAAAGAATTTCTTCTAAAATTAAAGAGCGACATTAAAACTTCAGAGGAGCAAAAAAAATTATGAACGTCAGGTGGAACTGCCGCCATGCTCAATCCTCACTGGTGATACTCAAGGGGTTGCTTGTGCTTAAAATAAAGCGTTAGATTCGACATTTTCGTCGGGAACAGGAATATACTTCATCTCCTTTTTACAACAGATAAAGAACATTTTAGTCACTTATTGAGTATCTGTTTTATCGTAAACAAGTTTTCAGTAAAGCATAAACAATCTTTTTTTTCTATTTACTGTTTGAATATCAGCAAATACCATGTAAAATATTTTAAAAAAGAAAAAAAGGTATTATCAGTTGTTTTTCATGCCTCTTAGAGGAACGAGACGTAGTAAGTGGCAGTTCGCTCCTTCCATTTGAAACTTTGGCTCCGTTTATATCCATATCAATCGACATATTCCTCCTTTCAGTAATTAAGCGAGAACAATTGTCAAATTTTCTTCTTCGAATGTTACCAATTTATTTATGGATCTAAGCCTAAATTAAATCTGCCCTTTGCTCTTCAAGTCAAGCGCTGATTGTCTTTTCCTGAGACTTGATTATAGGTCTTCTAAATAGTTTATTTATGTGCGATACTTGCTTTGTCCTTTTAAAAGCGTCGGGATGCATTATTATTTATTAAGACAAAAAAATATTTTTATGTAGTGAAAACATGCAAAACGACAGTGTTGGGCTGTATCCATTATCAAATGAAAAGTTAACTCTAAGACACGACTATGCTAAAACTAAAACAGGCAAAGCATGTTTGAACTAAATTTTTTCATGAATGAAAAATACAAAATAGATGACAAACCGAATGTAAATCGTATAAAATAAATACAATCAATTAGTTGTCCTTCCAGCAGTGTGTTGCAGCTAAATTATTGAACGCAAATGTTTTTGCAAATTATTTTTGAAACCATTAAATGTATATATATATATATATATATATATATATATATATATATATATATATATATATATATATATATATATATATATATATATATATATATATATATATGAACGCCGTCAATCAGTTCTTGTGTAAGGCAGGGACTTCTTAGCTTTATTTTTGTTCTAGTCTTTGACATGTTTCCGCGCTAAATAAGCTTATTGCAATTGACGGCGTTCAACAGGTAGTTGAAACTATTTAGTTGTGTTCAGTAGCGCTTATTGAAATCTACAGAATTAATTATTTGGTTATTCTCTGTCACTGTAATTTGTTCTTTCCTGGATAGAATTTTTTTGTGCATTTATCTCTCTGGATAAATTAAAAGCATTCGCGTTAGAACCTTACTTAAAGGGGTAGCAAGGTATAAGATTTTTATCTCTTAATTTTTTTTTAATTTCACCGAAAATATTGGTACTATAAGAACACTGTATAGAGAGGCGTATAGAGAGGGAAAGTTAGACCACTAGACTGTAACAATTTCTTCCAATTTTCAGATTACTTGCGTAAAATTAATTTTGCTGTCCAAACAGCGTTCAATAGAGCACAATAATTGCGCTTATTTAATAACTAATTGCAAATAATTAAATAAGCTATATCGGACGGTGGGATCATGTCTCTGTAATAACCGGTTAGAATGAGCTATCTTTCGGTTTGTTGCTTTACCTCAAAAAACTTATCAAAATTCTACTCGAAATGCTTAATAATGATAATAATTAAAATAATAAAAAACAATAAATTATAATTGGACTTATTTCATAACTTGTAGAGTTTTATTTAGGTCTACAACATTTTGCTGCTAGTGTTGTTTTTATTCATTTTAGGAGTACTAAAACGACAAGATAGCGTATTCTCAGAGTCATCCGTTGTTCTTCGTGAAGGAAGCAGTATTGCATATCAAGATTTTATAGAAGGATTAATAGTTTATGTTCACTCCGGTGGTTCCGAGTCCAAACAAGAAGATTCCATGGCATTTAAAGTAAGTTTTAAATCTTAGAAATAACCTCCTGGTGGCGGTACGGGGGATTTAGATTTCCACTTGAATTCGGAAGGGTTATTTTGATTTGGACAATAGATCATGTAATCATGTTTTTTTCGATGTTCTTTATTAGTAAAGCTTCCAACCGTAGTGACTCCAATGTTCATTTTCACAGATTTTACAATTATATGAGTAGCAGGCGCCAGGAGACATTTTCTCAAGGAGTTTATCTTTTTTTTTTTTTTTTTTTTTTATCTTTAAGGAGTTTATCTTTTAAAGAATAGATGAAACCCAAAACAAACAGAAACTAAAATAAATGATCATATCAAACATAAGGATAACAGATACTGATATAGATGAATAAATAAATCTTAAAATGAGTAAAAATTAAATTGAATGTTCAAGACAAACTTAAAACGAACAAAAAGTACTTCAAGCAGGAGTTCGTCTACTGCCCCCTTCCCATCACCTAACCGTAAAAGCTCTGTGGCCATTTGCGTTTTATTGAAAACTAATTGTATTTTGTAGAGTATGCTTTGTTTTTCAAAAACTCGACGACAAATGAAAGAATAAATATTATAATAATCAAGATGACCGCAAAGAACTAATTAAAATAAACTGAACATTCAATATGTAATGATACTAATCCCTGTAAACTCAGCAATTCAAGATTTTATTGTACTTTCATTTGCTTTTTTATTTTTCAAACTTATAAACATAAAAAATATGTATAATATAATATATTTTCAGTAAAGCGTGAATGACGCAATAGGTGAATCACGCGAATGACGCAAATGACGCCTAGTGAAAATGCCAGAGAACACAAATTCTAAGACGACCAATAAATTTTTCATAGTCTAAATTCCTTCGCAGGTGGTTCTGAGCCCACCATCTTGACCACAGTTCATATATTATCCAGTATGATCATTCTCTATCTCAACCATTATAAAAACCCGGACCGGGGTGCGAGTGCTCCGGAGAACGTTTTTGCAGATATAAACATAGGCGAAGTCAGATTAGCGGGAATACAGGTTAGTCTGTATCCGATTGTTTCCATCAAAGTGCATTGAAACAAACGGAAACAGACTAACCTGCATTCCCGCTAATGCAGAAATAAGTGGGAGGAGCTTTTTGTTCACGAAGACCAGAAATGATCTGCGATAAGCTTACTGGTATGTTCTGTCTACTGTGATCTTGACTAACCACAACAAAGTGACGTTTTCTTCCACTCTGTGCCTCAAAACATCGATTTTTGCCCAAAGAGGGTCAAAATGACGAGGCCTGCGAATTTAAAGATAGCCTATTCGTTTTTGTGGTCTGAAACCCTCAACTGGAGGATTTGAGCCCCCCCCCCCTCCCCCGCGTCTTGAATGAAAACAGAAATCAGTCTTTTTGTATGGCTAGCGTCTATCTAATCATTTAGTTCTTTTTTATGTCCAGACAAGCAGGCTATCGAAAGATCACAGAGACATGTCTCTCTACGTACATCTTACAAGTTTGTGCAAATAACTCCATCGTATGCAGTATGACACCTTTCGAAGTGGAAAGGCTGGGATGCTGGGAAGCATAATAAGGGTACCGTTTACAGGAAAAAAACAAATGAAAATATAGAAAAATGGGTGAAACATTATTTAATGTACTCAATATTTATACTATTTTTTTACTAAGAAATTATCTAAGGATAATATTTTAATCTGCATGGTTGAAAATCTTTAATCAGGGGTTTACAACGCTCTCTCTTCTATACTCATCCCGTCTCTTATTAACACGAAATCATATTGACTTCTTTAGTCTCATCGCCTATATTCAAAGAAGATCTTTTTGTAAGGTTTATTTTGTATTTTTCTTTAAAATAAAGACTGCTAATTCGAAAAAGTTAATAAAAAGTTAATTCGAAAAAAGTAGTGTTTTTCTTACGGAAGTGAAGAGCTAAGTTGAAGCTTAAAACGAACAAAAATTATTGCTTGGCAGGTTATGCAGGGTTAATCTGTAGAAGTAGTTTAATAAACTGACGTATATTTTCCAGTCTCTTTAGAGTCCTAAAACTAGCGTCTTACTGAAAACTGATCATGCTTTAGTTTTTTTAGGATTATCATTGTGTACTATAAATTATCGATGTAGTGGTCGGTGAAAGACTATTAAGAGACTTGTAAATTAGTATTTTATTTCCTGCATCCTATGAGAGCATCCTGTTTCTTAGATTCGTTATGTTTTTTCAATAAAGTGCTAATTTTAAAAATTTTACAGATATTGGAAAATATCACGTATCAGTTTATTTAAGCCAGTTTTGTAGATAAGTTTTGCGTAATCTGTGAAACGATAATTTTAGTTCGTTTTAAGTATCAACTTCGCTTTTTACTTCCGTAATAAAAAAGGTTTTTATTTATTTTTTATTTAATGGCTGGAAAAAACAGCTAAAGCCTTCGACAATATATGCGATGCCCAAACCCAAAAACGCACATGTTTTTTTGTGTGTTTTTTTTTTTATCTTTAGCTTCTTCTGTTGTAACATTTCTTTGCTGATAAAATAGCGTAATCTATCCTAATGTAGTGACAACTCCGAGTGCATCATTCGGGACAAAAATCAAATGTTTATAGTCACAGTATGATTTTTTTTTTTTTTTTTAATTCGCCAAGTATGTTAAAAAAAATTTAAAACTACTATAAATTAACATAACATAGATATTGAAATATATCTACTGAAACAGAGTTACGGTTCAAGATGCTATTGAGTTTAAGTTTTTCTGTACAATTTTTCTTTATTCTGAGAGTAGGGCTGTATCCAGTGGGGTCAAGAAGATTGAACCCCCCCCCCCACCCCGAAATCTTTGCCTGGCTCGTAAAAACGTATCAAAAATGCATGTAAACAAATTTTTTATGTGTTTTTTAAAGTTTTGTATTGTAACCTTTCCCCAAGGCCGTACCCAGAGGTGGGTTAGGGGGATTTGAACCCTCCCCCCCGAAATGTTTGTTTGCCTCGCAAAAAAATAACAAACATGGATATAAACAAATTTCGTATGCGTTTTTGAGTTTTTTTGTTTAAACCCCCCCTTCCCCCAAAAAAATCCTGGGTACGGCCTTTCCTTCCCCCCCCCACCCGAACAAAAATCGTGGATGTGCCCTTTTCTGACAGTAAGATAATACTTGTATCAGTTTTTTTTTCTCTGGGAGTCCGTTTTCTTTTGCATAGCTACATCCGTTTATGGGTCTTCTATTTAGCCAAGTCAAAGGCTTAAATCGTAAAATTGGCAAAACAATCTTCTTTTATTTAACTATTTCTTTTAATACCAGAAAAGGAAATCGTAACGAATTTAACGCTCCATCCATAACCCTATCTGAACATCATTTTGACACTTAAAAGGCTCTCAATAATTCAACTAAGACATCCTTATGAACTGTTGAACACATCACCATATATTTAATGCTAGTTATATTTTTCCTCCTGCTTTGAAAATATTAAAATAGTTTGACTGAAAAACCGACGTCAAAATGGATTTGTAATGGTCTTCAAAGGGTTGGGACATTATAATATAGTTTAGCCCAAATTTACTACATTTTGCAAGATTTAGTAAATCTCATACGCTTCGTATAAGGTATTGGTAGCTATTATGAAAAGGGACCTTTCACGATTGAATTGTAAATATGACATCCACAAAAAATATAACGAGGATAAGTACTGCTAATTTATAACCAGAACACATAAGAAACGAGCATTGTTTATTCCTTTTTCAGAGAGAGAGAGAGAGAGAGAGAGAGAGAGAGAGAGAGAGAGAGAGAGAGAGAGAGAGAGAGAGAGAGAGAGAGAGTGAGAGAAAGGAGGGGAGAAGGAGGAGAAAGTGAGAAAAGAAGAGAGAGAGAGAGAGAGAGAGAGAGAGGTATTCATCTCTAAGACTTCAAGTCTAAGATGTCGCAGTAGAGATGGTTCTGAAGCAGTTTAAACTTTAAGAAGACGTCATTGCTGTAACCTTAAAATACCACTGGAAAGTTGATTTCAGAATCATGACTATTTTTGAAGTTACACTAAAAGAAGAAAGCAATTACGAAAAAAAATTGTTGAGAGTTTTGGGAAAGAGCTTGAATTGCCCCCTCCCCCCTAAAATTGAGGCAGACCAAAATAAGAATATTAAAACTGTCTTTGTCAAAAATCTTTCAGCGGAGGTTCTCATCCCCCTCTCCAATCTTAATAATATAAGACAATTTTGTTTAAGCTAGGGTAGCGCTGATGTGTAGACTTTTTTTCTCCAGCGCTAGCACTGCATTATTAAAACTTGACAAAAATCAAAACCCAGTAGTGTGCATTTAAGGTCAGACCTCCATCCTTTCCCCTTTGGGGTATCTGAAACTGTCAAAAAGATAATAACTCTTTAACTTTTAGCTAATGTTAAATGAACGTATGTGAGTAAAACGGAAAATGTTTTATTTGAATAAAAATACAATATGTTCCCCTTTATAAAAGTGACGATGGCTGAGATACATTGTTCCATAACACTTAAACTTCAGGGTGCAAAAATATGAACAGACAGTTACATGGTATTTTGGCACCACTGTCATTAAAAAAAAAGGTTATTAAAACAAAATGATGTTAGGAAAGGAACCTCACCATGCTGCAATACCCGGAATTGCTTTTTTCAATTTATAAACACTCTACACCTATTAAAATTTTTTGCTTCGAAGCAAAAAGGAATGCATTTTTCAGGGTATCAATTCCGTTTAACAAACGTCCATAAAACCGATTTGTCTATTTTCTGACATGTTTGAAATTAATATTTTGCCTATTTGTATGCATGAACACTGATTTCAATACAATTCGTTACTTCTTATCACCATTTTTGGTTACCACTCTAACCTTCTATGCTTTTCCCATTGATATTCGCTTTGAGATGCAAACTATTGTAGAAATACATTGATAAATCAAATTTTGTTTCTTTTCTTTTTCTTTCGTCTAAGTTCACGGTTATTTAAGACTCAAATACTCTGTAGCCGAGTCCATCAAGTAAAAAAAAACAAAAACAAATAGCAATAATTGCTGGTGTTTGATATTATCATCTAGTGGGAAAAGTCTGGGATTTTTTCGGTGTCTCTTATGTGTTCGAGTACAATAAGAAATGAGTTTTGTAAGGCTATATTTTAGCAAAAGTTATGGTTATCATCTAAAAGGTAGCAAAGTCCAATGAAGGAAATTGTTGGACTTCCTATAATCATAGAGATCAAAACAAACTCATATTATGCTTAAAAATTAGACTTGTGGGTCTTAAATAAGTTCTGCTTACATTATAACACGAAAAAGGAATTTTTAAGTCAAGAACAAAATCTCAAAATCCAAAGTACCCCTCAATTAATTTCAAATTATGAGAGAAAAAATCACAAATTTCGAGATTCTTTCAAAAGCTTCCTGATTCCTGCAAAACAAATGGCTCCATTTTGTTTAATATATTCTTAATATATATTCTGCAGAATTTCAAGTTTCTTATTCTTCCTTTTTCAAGCAGCCTTAGATAACGCCCCTGTACTTGAATCCACCATACTCAAATGACTAAACCTCCATACTATACCCTTAAAAAGTATTTCTTGGGTATAATCATCATGTAAATAGAGGGATAGAACATTTTTAGCGGGCATGTATTAGATGTAAGATAGGCAAAGTAGAAGCCAACAACAATATTTTGTCTTCCCTGTTTGGTATAAAATAGCCTATCCTGCTTGTCTTAATGACTATGCCTTCAGATATATATTGCTGTTTTCAGACTGCTTCTTATATCAGACTTTTGCATGTTGTTATACTTAGACAGATATTGAGTCAGCTCTGCGAGTTGACACAAAATTTGGATTACCTTTAGACATAAATTTTGCTGTCTAAATGTAATGATATAATAGACATTTATTTGCATAGATTTCAGGGGCGTAATTTGCTATGCGGCAAGAGGGCAACTCACCCTCCAGAACTCAGTTGCATCATTTTCACTTAATTGAGGAAAATTGGCTACAACTCTGCCCCCCCCCCCTCACGCCCTAGATTTTGATAAAAATTAAGCCGCTGCTTGATTTCAGACAGTTTTATTTTATTTGACTGGAAAGGATAAACAACAAGTAGAACTATAGGGAAATTGTTTATATAATACAGTGGAACGCAACTTTAAAGGAATATTTCGACCCCATATCCAAGGGCTGCCCTCAGCAAAACAAATGAAGAAAAAACAAATATAAAAGAACTTACATTAAAATCCAATGGTTAAAACTAAAAAAAAAAAAAAATTCAAAACAGCCTAGCGTCATTTTTTTTTTCTTATTAACAAATGGGTCACAAAAAAATTACTTCAAGGAAGTTCAACCAGACCAGGACTGGTACATCAAGCGAAGTAAAAAAAGACAGCTCATTCAAATTGAATAAGAAACATTTACAGACAAGCTCTTAAAGCTAATCTTGCCTTTTTGGCAGCCAGCCTAGAAGGTCTATCCGTAACAGGTTGAGTGGAATTGATGAACGATTGAACGATTTTAATGTGAGCTCTTTTAGATTTGTTTTTTCCTCATTTGTTTTGCTGAGGACGGCCCTTGGATATAGGGTCGAAACATTCATTTAAAGTTGCGTCCCACTGTTTTATATAAAAAATTCCCCTATTGTTCTACTTGTTGTTTATGATGGAAAGGCAGTGTGGTCTTCGTCGCTATTTACTGTAAAGGATACTTTCAAACGATTCATTATTTATACAAATGGAAACAACTTCATTTGTGCAGTTTTCATATTGAAATTGTTTGTTGAATAATTGAATTTCCTATACCGCTTATCCAACTTTGTAGTATTAATCATTTCCTTGAATAAATTTCTATGAATCAGAATTGGAGTTGTTTTAATCGGAAAGTAAGAGCATAGTCTCCTGTTCGGATCTGTACAGTTTTATTTTATTCTGATTTCTCTCTAATTTCAGCAGAGATATTATTCAAAATATTTGGGTCTGGCTTTATCTTTTTGAATTGTTTTGCCAATTCTTTACATTTGAAAATGGTACGCAAGTCACAGAAATGCTGTAGCTAGGCAGTTGATCAAAAGCCTACCATAGTCTCTTGTTTAGCCATTCCTAGCGGGTGACATAATGAATATATGTGATTCCTCTAAATGTAAACACAACTTTAATTGGTTTTCCATATTTAAACTAATAGATTCCATATATTTGAAAGCAGCATTAAATGCAGATTATTTTTATGTAAGTTAGGTTAGGTTCCATCTGGGACCCAGTTTGGGCTGTAAATCAATTCCTAAAAATCTCATTTACATAGCTTTCCAACTTTCTAAGATTTTGTCATCTGGCAAGATTTGATACAAAACGAATTTCTGCTGCCAAGTTTTTATCTATAATTTTGTTTCATATATCAAGTTTATAAAGTGATTAGTGAGGCTGGGGTAATTTCAAAAGTGTAATGTTTCTTTTTTTGGCCAACTATAGGCTTATATTTCACCTCCCACAAAGTTAGCAAAGTCTATCAATGGGTTCAATGCGCTTTTTGTATTATCTTGTTCCACTTCTAATATTTTTAGAGGTTTCCATTTTTTTTCCAAAATCCGTTGTATTGTTTATGGTCGCATCAAAAAAATAGTAGGAAATTACAGCTTTGTACGTCGAAGTTTTTTTTACCATGTGTCTTAGATATTTGATGTAAGTCATCCTTGTAAAAATTTAATTAAAAAACACATTTTTTTTCAACTAAAAGTAAGGAGTAACATTAAAACTTAAGACGAGCAGAAATTATTCCGTTATATGAAAGAGGCTGCCCACTCCTCAATACCTCGCTCTTTACACTAAATTTTGACTCTTTATTGCACTAAACTTTGTATTATTTAATTTCTAATCGTTTTTCAAATAATGCCGCAAAATCCATGATGCATCACATGGTAGCGACACTGCCATGATATTTTTGTTTAATTTTTCTAGGGGGGCAGCCCCCCCCCCCCCATATACGTAATAATTCCTGTTTGTTCTAAGTTTGAATGTTGCCCCTTACTTCCAGTTGATTTTAGCTGCCCTCTAATCTTTTTGGTCACTTAAAGAGGGCACTATCACTTTAAATTTCTATTCGAATGAGCCCTCTCCCGATATTTTAGGACCATTGATTTGATACGATCACCCCTGGGAAAAAACAGCAAAAAAGCAAACAAATAAACACGGATCCGTATTCTTTCCTATGGCAAATAATACTAAATTCCACTGCACATGGGAGCTTGAAACCTCTACAGTAGGGTTCTCTGATACGCTGAATATGATGGCGTGCTTATTATTCAGATTCCTTGGCTCTTAGGCGGTATTTCCTCCTTTTTTGTAAATAAGGCAGACTTTCTCAGGTTCATAACTTTCGATGAGTAAATTAAACTTAATGTTTCTTATATATTTGGAATCAGCATAAAAAGCCAATTCTTTTAATTTGTCTTTTTATCAAAATTCGAATATCTTACCTTGGTTCATTTTCAGGTGTCTGATGGGGATTTTTCTAGTCATGCGCAACTACAAGTACTTATTGGCAAGGTAAACACGGATCTACCGGCAGTAAAGGTCAATAAAGGTCTGCTTCTACCAATTGGAACTCATCTTGTTGTTTCCAATTTAACACTTCTGGCAGAGAGTTCCAGCCTCGATGATTGTCTTTACACCGTTACCCAAGTTTCTTCGAATTTGATTTTGGAAAAATCACAAAGCAGCAGGTGGAATCCGATCTATGAAATGGGGGAATTTAATCAGAGTGACATAAATGCCGGAAGAATCCGGCTTTCTGTCTTAAAAACTGACAGTTTTATGGAGTTTTTCTTTTTTGAAGTCAAAGATGCAAGAGACGCAGTTCTGGCTGATCAAAGTTTTGTTGTTGAAGTCATTTTGAATGAAGCGCCTATGGTGATGAAAAATAGGAAAGTGTCTTTGAAGTTGAACGAGGATGAGCCACTCTCAGAAGACCATTTATTTGCAACTGATTCTGAATCTGAATCTGATCAGCTTATTTATGAGGTAGGCTACGTTAGATTCGAATGATTTGATGAAAATGTCTCTGAAGCTATTTAAAATTGATGATTGATTATAACCAGCCCTATTTTTTTATCATTCATAAAGCAACAGGTTCTTAAATTCTTAAGAGCAGAACTTCCAATTTACCAATGTCGATCAAAACTGGTGAACAATAAAAATTTTTCAACTAATACAAGGTGCTAATCGTCGTAGAGGCTATAAGGTCTATAAAGGGGGAGGGGAGATACAGACACCATATTTAAACACCAACTCGTAAATAGTAAGTAAAAGCAGATAGAGAGAGCAAGAGGCAAACATTTCTGCGGTTTATCTGAATTTATTCTATTCCCTCAGCAAAAACTAGACAGGCTCCAGTAGAAATTAAACTATTAGTAATAATAATAAGAAAAACTTATAAAAATAACAAACGACAAATCTTATTAAACCGAAAACTTTTTAGAAATCATTTGAAGGTTTCAAACGAGTGGCATCTTGGAGCCGAATCAGAAAAAGTAATATGTCTCAAAACTAAGGGTTAAGACGAGATTTTACTGTTAAGGATTCAATCAGTAAAACAAACGACAGAATCCAAAGGAGGCAAGCTATGGCTGTGGGAACGAGAAAATGTAGCACGAGATAGATGACAAAAATATAAGGGATTTTCATTTCTAACTGAGAAAATTAAGTCATTTACGTAAATTAGAAGTAGTAATGGCCCTAGAATTGACCTTTGAGGGAGGTCACGGTTTACTTTTCAGAGTGAACAGACAAGCGTATAATCAGAATTTTTTCTACCGGACATGCAAGACTTAAACAACGAAGCACGCTACCTCTTATGCCAAAATGAGAAAGATTGGATAAAACAATACAGTGGGTTATCCAATAAAAAGTGTTACGAACAACCAGGAACAAAGCAGCAAGAATCAAAAGAGCAGAAATACACAAGCAGGCTCAGTTGAATGACTTGTTCAAAAACCAAATTGAAAATCATGATAATAATCGTTATAAGCTGGAAATTTTATAAGACGAGGAAGCATTGCCTTCTCAAAAATTTGGTTAAACACGGACAACAGATATACTGGCCGATAGTTAGCTAGATCACTTCGTGGCCCAACGTGTTACAGCAAGACAATTTTTGATAATGATAATCGATTTTTGATAATGGTTGTGTCGGTCTTTCATCTGGTTAAATATCGTTGCTCTTATCTTTTGCCTGCGATGAAATCAGGATTTTTTGCGTTTTAATATTTTTACCTGCTTCTTCTCATTCAACATCAGAAATATTTTCTGTTATGAGTAAGCCATTTCATGCCTGGTTACATAGAAACAGTGTCAAAATTTATATATTAATAATAGTCTAAACACGTCTGCATTGCACTTGCTGACGCTTTAATATCTTACTAGGAGCTTTTGAATTTTTTGCTTCGGAAAACGTTTGAAATTTTGAGTTTTTCAGATTCGAGTTTGCGTTTTTGGAAAGATTTTGTTCTCCAGTAAAAATCGGAATTATACCCTACTCTGTACAATGATTCAAGGATAGTCAGGATAAGCCTTTTTTATATGAAGCTTATAAACTGTCAAGAAACTGGCTTTATGCGTTTATATTTAACATCAGTATTACGTTTAATGATACACAGTTTCGTAGTTAGTGTATCTGATGCCATTGGTACGATAAAGAACATAACATAGTATTGCATGTGGATTTACACACAGATATTGAAATGCTTACCGTCACGAATGTTTCGTAGAATAAAGGGTTATGAGAACTTCAATTGATTAGCATTAGATATGTTGTTTTCTTGACAAAGGTGACGAAAGCTGATAGTAAACTCCTTTATAACTTTGATCTATGACTATTGACTAGCATTCATATAGGATTTGATTGCTTAAAACAGACTAGTATAAGAGCAATCAAGGCCGCGTACAGGAGGGGTGTCGGATTCGAACCCTTTCACGAAATTTTTGTCCGACTCATGAAAATATGAAAAACGCATAGACCTATAAGTACATTTCTTATCCATTTTGTAAAGTTTTTTGTGTAAACCCCGTTGAAGTAAAACCTACCCCAAGGTACACAAGGTACTACCCCTGTACCCCAGGGTACACAAGGAGGTGGGGGAATAGACATTTTCCTCTTCCTGAATTGCATAGAAGCTCAAATTTTGTAATTATATAGGGAAACCCTATTTTTATGACAAGAAAATATTTCTCTATCCTTTGCACCTCCCTCTGTGTGTACTTTCTACCTCCTGGGACAGAGTCTGCGAGTGTCCTTAAAAGATGTTGCTAGCTGGCGCACAAGTGGACCGCGTTTGTCTTTTGTCTACCTACATGTTCTATAAATTATCTTTTGTCGGTTTTAACTTGAAAAAAAGCGTAGGATTACCGGAGTATTTGAGCAATACTGATGAGAATTGTACGATTTTAGAACATATTTAGCATTTTTTATTTCTCAAGAATAAGGCTTGTACACGATATCATAGGGCTCAAATGGCTTTCTTGAGGCAAAGATGGGGAGGGGGACTGCTTATCTAAGCAAAATTTTAGACTAAAGGTCAGTAGTGATAATGAACTATTTGGGTAAATTTTTAAGCACCATATAAAAATTACTTCAGAAGTCAGCAAAAGAACAAAAGAAAAAAGTAGATTATATGTTATTTCTCATCTTGCGCTCAGATATCTAGCGTCGGAACTTTAATTACGACTGTTGAATCTATTATACCATTTTCATCAGTTGTACCTTTAGAAAAAGCGCAGGACTAGCGAAAAAAAACGCTCAGATATCTAACACCGCAAGTTTGGATGTAGCTAGTGAATCTGTTATTCCCTTTTCAAAATCCATTAGAGCTTTTCATATCTTGCTCCCTTTTTCCCGTTGTTTGGAAGCATTGAAAAGATTAAACACGAACTCTTCAGTAAAAGAATATGTATTTATGAGATATCAAATTTCAAACAAGCGAAAAATGTCAAAAAATTCACCTTTTGAAAATATGAATGGTAGGAATATAAAGTAAATTTACATCGATCTTTATTGTTTTTTTATTGTTTAGTTTTTATTTTTATTATTGTATTTATTTTTTATTTTATTTTTTATTTTTATTGTATTTATTTTATTTTTGAGAAAGTCAAACTTTAGAGTAAAGAGCGAGGCGTTGAGGAGGGGACAGCCCCCTTCATATACGGAATAATTTCTGTTAGTTTTAAGTTTTAACGTCGTTCCTTACTTTCTGTTAAAAAAACTTGTTTTTTTTATTTAATTTTTGAACGTTTTTGAATTAATGCAGGTTTTGATTTTGGCTCACCGTACATGAATAATTAAAACAAAATTTGCATATTATATTTGGTTAAATGGCTTTCTCGAAACTTGTTTAATTTTATTTACGAACGTTTTTATTAGTAATAAATATACGTAACTTAGAATTAACTTACGTAACGAACTTCTATATTCATAAATTTTTAACACGTATATTAGGGGGTTCGCCCCCTAGTCAATACCCTGCTCTTTAAACTATAGTTCGAATTTTTTTTTCCAGTTCTTTAAAATGACCTCTTAATCACAATCAGTTCATCAGTTGAAAAACTTGTTTTTTTTTATTTAATTCCTGATCTTTTTCTTTAATAATGCTGGGAAATCTGGCGCCCCCTTCATAGCAATGTCCCTTCCCCCATGAAAACTTCCTTCATGGAAAGATCCTTCCATATAGCCCCCGACCCTCTCCTTCCCCCACCTACCAGAAAAAATCTCCTCTGAAAAAGTCTGTATACTTCCCAATAACCAATACTATATGTTAACATTGAGTAAAGTTCATAACTTTCAGCCCTCCCCCTGGGGACTTTGGGGGATCAAGTCATTCTAAAAGACATTTTTATCATATTTTCGACCATGCTGAACAAAATGGCTATCTCAAAATTTTGATCGGGTGGCTTTGGGAAAAAAATGAGCGTGGGAGGAGGCCTAGTTGCCCTCCATTTTTTTTGGTCACTTAAAAAGGGCACTAGAACTTTTAATTTCCGTTCCAATGAGCCCTCCCAGGATATTCTAGGACCACTGGGTCGATACGATCACCCCTGGGAAAAAAAACAAAACAAACAAACAAACAAACAAACAAATAAACACGCATCCGTGATCTTTCTTCTGGCAAAAAATGGAAAATTCCACACTTTTGTAGATAGGAGCTTGAAACCTCTACAGTAGGGTTCTCTGATACGCTGTATATGATGGTGTGATTTTCATTAAGGTTCTATAATTTTTAGGGGGTCTTTCCCCCTTTTTTCGAAAATCAGCCAAATTTTCTCAGGCACGTAACTTTTGATGGGTAAGATTAAACTTAAGGAAACTTATATATTTGAAATCAGAATTAAAATCTGATTCTTTTGATGTATCTATTGGTATCAAAATCCCGTTTTTTAGAGTTTCGGTTACCATTGAGCCGGGTCGCTCCTTACTTACAGTTCGTTACCACGAACTGTTTGATAATATCCTCTCCCGTTCTGTCTCTCTATATGAGTCTGTCTTAGAAATCATACTTTCTATTTGTCTTTCTTGTTATTCTGTATCTTTCTGACCCTTACTTTTGTTTACATCCCTTAAAAAGTTCCAATTCTTTAATAAATATAATTGAACGTAATGCAGAAAGCTGCTGGCTCTTTTTATAAATAAATAAAAAATATATATATTTTTTTTAACTGAAAGTATGGGGTACAAATAGAAGTTTAATATCCATAAATCCTTTTATTTGACCGTGAAACAGCAACAAAATTCTCTGTATATTTAGATCACATATACAGTGTCCATTATCTGCTGATGACGGTCACTGTAGCCTATATGTGACCGAAATGTCCAGAATTTTTTTTATATTTTCACTGTGAAATAAAAGGATTTTTCCTCATTGAACTGTTATTTTCACGTCATGGAAGGCAGTGTGGTCTTCGAATCCTAAGAAAGTAAGGCGCAACATTAAAACTTAAAACGAACAGAAATTATTCTGTATATGAAGGAGGCTGGCTCCTCCTCAATACCCCGCTCTTCACGCTAAAGTTTTTAAGCACTATTAAAAAAGCTCCTTATTCTAACTAAACGATCCTTGCGCTTCAGGGGCTGTTCTTTAAGAATTCGAACAAAAAGTCTAACTTTAGCGTAAAGAGCGGGGTATTGAGGAGGAGGCAGCCTCCCCCTCATATGTGGAATAATTTCTTTTCGTTTTAAGTTTTAATGATGCTCCTTACTTTCAGTTGAAAAAACTTGTTTTTTTCTCTTTAATTTCAGATCGTTTCAAATAATGCCGGAAAACCCGCCCCCCCCTCCATGGAAATTCCCCAACCCACGAAAAATGCATCCATGGAAAGTTCTATCGCTTAAAATGCTCCCCTGGGAAATTACTTCCGGACAACTCTGTCCTCGCTGCAAATTCCTCCAAGAAAATTTCTCATGGACGATTCTGCCTGAAAAATTCTCCTTAGCACACTGTCTTTCGAAAAAAAACACTTGTTTTTCATTTACTTTCTGATCATTTTTATGTTCATTCC
The DNA here is from genome assembly GCA_027921565.1 of Artemia sinica. Taxonomy (NCBI): domain Eukaryota; kingdom Metazoa; phylum Arthropoda; class Branchiopoda; order Anostraca; family Artemiidae; genus Artemia; species Artemia sinica. The sequence goes on along the minus strand of CM051273.1, from coordinate 27,727,529 downwards.
GGAACCTCCTATATTGGAATTTTTCCCTGACCCCTCTTCCCTCCAATGGAAAGTTTCTCCCGTGAAAAATTTCTCTAGGGAGAATTTCTCCTGGTGATAATTCCCCAGGGAGAATTTCTCCCGCGGAAAATTCCCCTCCACGGGAAATTCCTCCAGAGAGTTCCATCCCTACTGGAAATTTTCCTCAGAAAATTTCCACATGTAAAAGTAAGTCGTCGCCAAAGAAAAAATAGACAAATAAAACGAATTTCGTATAAAGCGTATAGGAATTCAAATAAAATGTATAGGAATTCTGGCAAATTCCCTAGTGTAAAATTTCCCCTAGAAAGCTCACTCCCAGCTTTCTCCCTCCCAACAGAAAATTTTCCTTGTAGAAATCCTTCTTCTGGAAAAAAAATACAAAATTCCAGATTTTTACAGATGTGAGCTTGAAACCTCTACAACACGGTTCTCTGATACGCTGACTCTGAAGGTTCGATTTTCAATAAGATTCCATGACTTTTTGAAGATGTTTCCCCCTTTTCGAAAATAAGGCAAACTTTTTCGGCTCTTAACTTTTGATGGGTAACATTGAACTTAATAAATTATATATAATTGGAATCAGCATAAAAAAAACTGATTCTGTTTATGAATCTATTTTTATTAAAATTTTGTTTTTTAGAGTTGCAGATACTATTGGGCAGAGTCACTCCGTACTTACAGTTCGTTATCACGAACTGTTTAATATACCAGCTTTCGAGCCTTTGGCTTATACGTGAAAGTATTCCCTTGCTTAAACGAGTTGTTATTGAAGGGGAAGGATTTATTCCTTTTAGTATTTGTGTAAAATTTACAATCACTTTCGTAAGACGTAGTTTGAATTGTTAAGCTAAGCCTGGACCTCGGATCAATTGCTCTTGGATAATTTCATTATAAAAACTTCAGCCTACATCCTACCAATGATGATTATACGCTATTGCTTTTTGAAAATAAAATAAGGGCGACGATAGCAGTCATAATCCCCAAGAAGTAAGCAAAGCTAATCATCATTGAAGGAAAATCACGCCGCATATTGAACAAAACAACTACGCAGAAATACGACGCCTTTTCCTTCCGAAACCACGAAGCTTTTACGAAATTCCGTATCTTTTCTTGTATTTTCCACATAAGTTGCCCCTTCCCGAAACATATTTTTGCTTACCTGGCAACTCCAAGCCAATTATAGCATACCCTTTTGAAAATTTTAATTATCATATCACAAATGTTTGGGCTTATCAAAGACTTTTCAATCTTCTTGGTATTTCTCTGCGTGAGAGAAAAATTTACCCCTGCAAAATAGTTTTTGAAATTAAGATATTAAAACTCGACCCTCATTCATCCGGAAAGAAATGGTAGGAAGCATGCAAACCTATGAAATATGTTAACTTCAACCTTTTTGATCTTTCTCATGAATAGCGTAACCAAAACATTAATCGCTAGTTGAAATGGCTGATCTTAACGAAATACTTAGTATGCAAGATTGAGAATACAGTAATGCGTTTATGGCAAAAACAATTTAACAGAATCTACTCAAAATGTAGAATAACATACCTTGAAGTATTCATTGTTTTGTTCATCAGCAAGTAAAAAAAAAACACCCATATAACTGTAAGTAACTGTCCAAGCTGTAATTTGACATATAAAGTTGCTATAGATTATCCTATTGGCGTTGCCACTGTTGTTTTTACATATAATATATATATATATATATATATATATATATATATATATATATATATATATATATATATATATATATATATATATATATATATATATATATATATATATATATATATATATATATATAGACATTGTGGCTGACACAGGTTCTCTGGTATGAACACTGCCAAAAAATTTTCTTGCAGGTTCAAGTAGCTTTGTCTTTTACCAAGATTTTAAATGGGAACATTTCTATTTCATTGGTTCTCACTAGATCTTGCTAGTCTCATTTGAAAAACATAGGTAACCTATCCGGGGGGGGGTTGAAGGGCGTGGGGTTGGAAGACAAATATTCCTTGAAATGGATATTATGTCTGGTACACTAGGGGTAAAAGGTTCAGACTGAAAAAATTCAGCCCCCCCCCCCCCTTTTGCATACAAGTCCAGTCGACATTGTCCTTCGTGAGTCAACCTAAAAATCTCGATCATCCCTTAGTTCTGTGACTATCTACCCTAGTTCTGCCCTAGTATGGATGAATGGATAATAGACTATCTATCAACAAGTGAAAATGACATCATTTTATACAATTCTGAAAAAGTTTTATGCCAGCTTGACCTCTCACTCAGACTATCTGTCTTGGCTTTTTCTCCAATTAGTCATGGCTTGATGGCAACTTGATTTTAGTTCAAAAATCAACAAACTCGGTCTTGGCCTCGGCTGGAGTCCGTTTATTTTTTATTTAAAATCAAGTTTCCATCGAGCCATGACTAATTGGACAAAAAGCCAAGACAGATAGTCTCAGTGAGAGGCAAAGCTGGCATAAGCCTTTTTCAGGATTGTATAAAATGATGTTATTTTCACTTGTTGATAGATATAAATCTTTAAAGATAAATCTATATAAATTCTCCTTCAAATGGCCTCACCTTCTTTTCCTAATTGTAATTTTAATTTATGGCTGGATGGACTCAACTGGATCAAGGCTCAGGTCTTAAAGGCCCATTGCCTCCACATCCCGTGTCGTAGATTTTGCAGAGTCACATCGCCGTAAGACACACACAAGACCGTTTAAGACACATAACAGGACCGCACACACTAGGGCCCGTCCGGTCAACAAGCTAGTCGGCCTCAAGTCGGTTTGGGCGAGAGTTGATTCGCCCAAGCCAAGATTAGATGACCAACATTACCCACATTGGATGCAAATCTGTTTCAACAAATATGGTCGAGTAATAATCTCAAAATTGTGACTCTGATTTGAACATACAAGCTTTACTTATCCTCAACTGATAGGGGATATCTTCTTCATGTGTTCCTGGCAACGGCATCCTTGTTAAATTTACAGTATTTTGATTAATTAAGAATTTAGTAAACTATTTGGTTTACGTCTTCAAGCACTGATTGGCTTCTACAATTTTTAGAACCCCCAGCCAACGATTTTTCAGCCAGCTACTTTAGTATTGACTTAGAAAATACCGACGAAATGTTTTGTATATCATTACAAACCTTGGCTCCCAAACAAGTATGTAAAAGACAGACACCAACTTAAAGAAAGGGATTTGACTCTAACACCCACAAAAGTTTTGCAGTTAAATTGTGGTCACTGTATTTTTTTTTAAAGTGTCAAGCTTTTTCACCACCGCTTCCATCTGTTTATCACTTTTTCCCTCCTTCTTCTCTGTTTCTCCTCCACTTTTTCTTTATTTTGTCCTTTTCCTAAATATTGTCTGGCTAGCCTATTCCTGAAAAAGCATGACTAAAACTGAAGCTTAAATAAACAATTAAACTTGCAGAAATCTTCTTCTAGTTTACTGTCTGATTTTTTTCTAGGTTAAGGAAATTCCAGCCAATTTGAGAATATCACACGTAGACTATCCTGACCTAGATGTGTTCCAGTGGTCACAATCAGACATCAGTCAGAAGAAAATCTTATTCAGAGCTGTTTCTTACGGGCAGGACCTTCTTAAACTCTCACTAACAGACGGATTTAATCAGGTAATTCTACCTAATTTCTTAAAAAAAACCTATAGGCCTATCACTTATTTTTAAAAGTTGAGTGACCAAGGATCAATTCGGAAAAAAGTAACGTAGTGAACGCTTGATCTGTCACGGAGCCAATTATACAGAATTGGCTGCAACTATGAATTCTAGACTTAATTTTGTGAATTCAAGACTAGATTTGTCTAGACTTAAGGAGCATGATCAATGAGTATTATTGTAAAAATACTAAAACAGTGTAAATAATATATACGTGTTTATGATAGGGTATTAATAATAGTATAATATATATGTTTTTTCCTAGTTTTGTGGTTTTTTTACACATTAACTTGTCTACAAAATTTCAGCTAGCGCAGGGGATTGATATGAAACTAAAAAGTACTGTTTACAATGTGCAAGTCTTGTTTTAGTGCTCATTGCCCTTTTTCAAGCCTGGTTCCTATGAATTTGAGATTAGATTTGTTGCTTTCTTGCTATAAGTTCATTAACTTGTCCATAAGATTTTGGGCAAGTTTGTTTGATTAATACGCAAGTAGGCGGTACCGTTTGTGATATAAAACTCTTATCATTTTAAGTTTTTATTAACCTTCTTGTATGCCACGTCAAGAACATGTCTGTAAAGACTGATTAAACTAAGGATTATATAACCTTATTTAGAAATAGCTGATAAGCTGAACAATTTGTGTTGGAAGGTTTCTTATTTGTGCTGTACAAGTAATTTGCTTTCTGTAAAGAGGCAAAAGGGCTGACAGAGAAATCTCAAAAAAGTTCCCAATAAAACATCTCTTTTACATTAATTTAGCTAAAAGTTTGATGATTCCACGGAAAAAACAATCTTTACAGAGTTGAAGACATAGGCGCCCATAAGGAGGGGGGCATGGGGGCACCAGCCCCGCCCCCTGGCTGAATGACGGTGTCATGTATTTGTATTAATTTAAAAAACTTTCCACAGAATAAGTTTTCAAAGAAAAGTAAAGAGCTCTATTAAGCCAAAAATGAGCAGAAATAAAGTCAAATAATCTTCCAAGCGTAAAACAACCACAAATCACTGTCAACAATTGAATGAAACTCAAAACGAACAGAAATTATAATAAATAGTCGATTCAAACTCAAAACGAGCAAAAATTAACATTACTAGGGCTGGCAATCCCCATGCCTTCTCAAGACCAGAACATAACTTAGGCTTTACTGAAAAAAAAATTACCGTGGGTTGTCAGTTTAATATACCTATAGTGATATTTATTCCTTAAAATAAAAATTTTTTATTAAACGTTTTAAAGTGAAAACATTTAAACATATTTTGTTTTCAGTAAAGCGCAAATTATGTTCTGGTATTGAGAAGGCATGCTCGTCTCGAGTTTGACTCGGCTATTTATTCTAATTTCTGTTCATTTTGAGCTTCATTTATTTATTGATAGCGATTTGTGGTAGTTTTACGCTTGGATGATCAGTTGACTTCATTTCTGCCCATTTTTGGTTTAATTTCTTTATTCTTTACTTTTCTTTGACAAGCTTGTTTCATGGAAAAAGTTTTTTTTAGATGAATTTCTGTTCGTTTTTTATTGACAAAGTCATATTCATGAAAAAAATAATATTTTATATCTTTTCGGTTTTTTTTCTATAAGAATCCATAGTTTGGCATAATTGTGGGGGTTTGACATGCCCAATATCCCTAAAGACATAGTTGCTGAACCGTTCTACTATGCTGAACAAAATAGTTGTCTCAAAATTTTTACTTGATGTGTTTGGGAAATAAATCGGCTTGAGAGACGGGCTGATTGCTCTCCAATCTCTTTTTACTCTTAGAAAGGAACCTAGAACTTTAAATTTTGGATCGAATGAGCTTCTTTAAATGTTTTAATGATATTTCTAGCTATTATAGAGTGGTGCTGCCTATGATATTATATGCCTTTTTGAAAACCTGCATTTATGCAGTTTTTTCGTTTAATTGGAACATCCCCTAAACACTTCCTAGAAGTTTCATCTTAGTACTCTTAGCGCCATTAGTTACAATAGTAACTGTAATTGCAGTACTAAAAGTATACTGCCTTCTGGCTAGTTCAAAATCTCCCACAATTTACTCTTAAAGATCTAACTTAATAATATAAATTGTTCTTGAGATATTGCTTTGTCACCTTTTTGAAAGCTCACATGCTCATAGTTTGTTTTGATTTATTTCAACGTCCACCTAAATATCAACGAGGCATTTCCAGTCAAATGAGCCTCCTCTAAAGTTAACAAGACCACCTCTTCATAAAAATCTTACATCCCCCCAGGGCATAACTTAAAACCCTTATCCCCATACTTTGGGGGGCTGTATAAACCCCAAAGGCCATGTTATGAGATCTTTGGACTATTTTTGAACAAATGGCTATATTAAAATTTCTATCGGATTCATTGGGGGAAAATACGACATGGGGGGGGGGTATAGCTGCCCTCCGATAAATTTAACTCTTAAAAATGGCTCTTCAACTTCCGATCTTCAATCCAATGAGCCCCCTCCGAAGTTTACACGACCACTGTTTCCATAAAAACCATAAATGCCCTCGGGGTATACCTTACAACCCTTGCCCTGAGGACTGTGAGGGGGTTCTCATCCTCAAAGACATAATTTCTGGAATTTTAAACTATGTCAAACAAAATAACTGTCTCGAAATTTTGACTGGAAGTGTTTGGGAAAATGATGGGCGTGGGGCGCGGGGGGTGGTCGCCCTCCAATCACTTTTGACTATTAAAGAACGCACTAACCCTTTCAATTACCAACCGACTGAGCCCTTTTCGAAGTTTCTACTACAACAAATGGCCATCTTAAAATTTCTATTAGATGCGTTTCGGGAAAATACGTCGTGTGTGTGTGGAGGGGCTATTTGCCTTCTGATCACTTTGACTCTTAAAAAGAGCACTATAACTTCTGATTACCAATCCAATCAGCCCTCTTTGAAGTTTATACGACCACTATTCCTATAAAAAACCTTATATGCCCCTAGGGTGTAACTTACAACCCTTGACCTGAGGGCTATATGGGGGGGGGAGTTATCCTCAAAGACGTAATTTCTGGACCTTTCAAATACACTGAACAAAATGGCTATCTCAAAAATTATGATTGAATTTGTTTGGGGAAATGATTGGTGTACGGGGGGGGGGGGTTGCTGGATGACCTCCAGTCACTTTTGACTGTTAAAAAGGCCAGTAGAACTTCTGATTACCAATCAAATGAGTGCCCTTTGAGGTTTATACGTCCACCCTTTCTATTAAAAACTTTATATCCCGACAGGGTATAACTTACAACCCTTGCTCTGAGGGTTGTGGGGGGGGGGGGGGGGTTGTCACTCTCAAAGTCATAATTTCCGGGCCTTTAAACCACACTGAACAAAATGGATATGTCAAAAATTATGATTTAATGTGTTTGGGGAAATGATTGGTGTACGGGGGGGGGGGGTTGGATGACCTCCAATCACTTTTGACTGTTAAAAAGGCCAGTAGAACTTCTGATTACCAATCAAATGAGTCCCTCTGAGGTTTATACGACCACCCTTTCTATAAAAAACTTTATATCCCCACAGGGCATAGCTTACATCCCTTGCTCTGAGGGTTGGGGTGTCATTCTCAAAGTCATAATTTCCGGACCTTTAAACTACACTGAACAAAATGGCTATATCAAAATTTTTATTGGGTGTGTTTGAGGAAGTGATTGACGTGGGGGAGGGGAAGCTGGTTGCCCTCTATGAGCTCTTTTGAAGTTCCTATGACATTTCTTTTTATAAGAAGTGCCCTGGTCTAAAAAAACAATATATTGTGCCCACATCACTCTTTACATAGGCAGAGCTATCGCGTTGCCGATGATATTTTGTCTTGAGATTTCAATTATACAGCACTGGAAGTGCCGATTAGACCAGGTAAGCCCCCCCCCCTAAAATTCAGCCTATGGGCACCCATGGTTGAAGATGTGGAATTAACCTCACTCCACTTCCTCAGGAAGTTTTCTTACTTCCCATGCAAAAGAAATCTTTTCAGAAACTATGGGTAATGATTATGGTCGGCTACCAAGGCCATATCCAGGGAGGATTCAGAGTTTGAACCCCCGCGAGATTTTTTTTTACTTGTAGAAACGTAGCAAAAATGCATTTAAAAAAGTTTGTTATGCGTTTTGATTTTTTTTGTAGCCCCTCCCCCCCCCCCCGAAAAAATAGCCCCCCGAACAAAAATCCTGTATACCTCTTTTCGGTTACTACTGTTACTCAAAACTTGTCTCAATATTAAGAAGCTCGAAGCCTTTGAACTGGTGAACACTCTCCCTTATTCCACCATACCCATAGCTTCCGCTCGGTCCACTTCTGAAAGTCCTCAAAGATTCTTAGTTATTTTATAAAATCCATTTCATTTTAATCTAGAATATCTTGACTGTGGTAATTCAAAAGATGGTATGTTGCACAACTGTATGTTTTTCGGGAGAGCGAGAAAAAGCGAAAGGAAAATGTTTGGGAGAGATTGTTATCAGCAAAGGGTTGTTTGGTAAAATTTAGATTTGTCTAGCCTTCCAGTTATGAAAAACTCAATTTCGGTATGAAACCTATCAAAATTCCAATTATTTCTGGCTTTTAAAACACAGGACTTAACACATTTTCGTGAAATGCAAACTTGTAATTATCTTGAAAACCAAATAAAATACAGGGAAGTGGAGGAAACCCATCTATTGAATGTTTTTCGTTTAATGGGTGAGCTTACAAATATCATTTTGACAAAAGTTTTCACATGTTGCAACTTACCACTAAATGATAGCCCAGAAAAATCTATGAATAATTTATTTAAAACCACCAAGCATCAAATTCATAAAATAAAAGTTGTTCAAACTGTGTGCAAGGAAAAATAGAAAGCCAAATAACACTGTGCCTTCACTTTTATTAAACACTTCTTTCTTCCAGTTATAGCAATTCAACATTCTAAAATTGCTAACAGAGTTATGTGCATTAGCGTGACTAGGGATCCAGTTATGGGCAGCGCCCCCTAGAAAACATATTGCCCACCTAACCGTACAGAATCCTCAAAAACAGGTGTAAAGCAAACTTCTGGCAGAAGATGGTGAATCCCTCCAACTAGTCGATTGTCCTCTTAGGAATAATCCCTATCTGCACCCTGCACCCGGCCATGGTTTAGTCAAAAATCGTAATAGATGGCAGATTTCAGGTAGTTTCTGTTGAAACTTTTTTGGATACTGAATGGATCAGTTTTACCTTGGTACTTCAATTTTAATCGTCTTTTATACGATTTTATGGGTTAGCTTCACATTAATTTGGCAAGAACCATCTTATTATTATATTATACTGCAATAATGTTCCAGAATATGATTTTGTGATGTACGTATCTATACCAAAAGATAATTTTTTGATGCTGTTTTTGAATTTAAATATATGCAGCTCAGAATTCTCCCTGTAAATAGAAGAAAAGAAAAGAAGGTGAGACACTCCCTACACTCTGCTTCTGAATTTATTAATTACTGCCAAATAATAGTTACCTACCGTTTAGTCTCCAAAATGTCTCGAGTTCACATGGCATGTATGTACTCAGGGAAGTAATTTTTGGATCAGGGCCCTCCTCCATCTCTCGAAATGCTGGGATTTTGATTTTTGTGAGTTTTTTTATTGTAATTTTCTATATTTGCCTTATTAATCGACTTTTTTCATGCTTATTCGAGCTGTACCCCTACGCTCAAAGTTAAATTCTGCCTCATGCTTACTATTAGAAATGGTCTATTCATGAATAATAGAGATGGATTCTCAACCGACCATAAAAAAAATCAACAATCGAAATATGTTGGGAGGAGAGCCCATTATCCATCTCCCTGTGGGTACCCATGCTTTATATGGTATGTTTACTGCTTGTGCTATGAATTATGGAAAACGATCTGTTTTGAATTTGTTTAACCAAAATCTTCAATAAATGAAGCTCAAATAGAACTCATAAGTGTATTTATTGGTATATTTTAAGTATATCACCATTTTCGAACTTATTTCAGGTTGACACAGAACTTGTGATAGTAGTTATGGAAGATGAAAAGCAAATAAAAGGGCTTGTAACCAAAACGTTCATTGAGTTCGGGGCGCCAGAACTTTTAGTTAGAGAAAATGCAAGCTATGCCAAAATCCCTGTGGTAAGGACAGGCGACAAAACAAGTGTTTCTAGCGCCATCTGCCACACGTTACCAAGTTCTGCTAATGAAAAGGATTTTATTCCACGATTGTTTGAAGAGAAATCCCGCATTTTCTTCCTTAAAGGTGTTGAAACTATATATTGTGAAGTCGAAATCATAAATGACAGTTATTTTGAAGAAGAGGAACAATTCGATGTTGTTTTATCAATCCCCGAGCCCGAAGAAAGTGTTATATTGAAATCAAACAAGGTTCGAGTTGTCATTCACGATCCAGAAGATCTGCCGCGATTAAAATTTGAAAAAGTGACTCATAGAGTGATTGAGCCCAGTGTCGAAAATATTCGAAAATCTTATTCAGTTAAGGTAGGTATTGATGAGTCCGTCTAATTTATTCTCGAAACAAGCTTTACGTAAGTTTGATGCTGGTATACATGCGTTAAGGTTTGAAAAGCGTAGAGAATGTATCGTTGATTTTCCTCTTAATTGCATCCGATAGTATTGTTATTCATCAAAGGGGTTTTCATTGCATCTTCTTATATCCTGTGTTGTATTTTGTTAGTGTGTCTGTGTGTATTTTTTCCTTTTTCCTTTCTTTACTCCTCTATGAGCATTTTATATTTGCAAAGAGGGTATAAATAAATAATTAATTAATAATACATTAACACACTAGGTATTTTTAAGTTGAAATATACAACGTAGTGTCATATATTCGGGCAATTATGTAGGAATTCATCTTGGGCGAACGAAATTTTGAGGGATGTGAGTAATTTTTCAAAATAGTAAAAATAGGAGAACTTTTGGCAATTATGGGAGAAAAGTGGTAAAATTATTAGGTTTCAGAGGGGTGGCCAGGTCACTACTCCTCCTCATCCTTCGCATAATTCTGGCATAAGCCCCTTTAAGGGGATATGGAGATAAAACTTCTAAGTTAGAAAGGACGAATTTAATAATATTCTCATTGCAAAAATGTATTTGACCAAGACTAAATACAAACATCGGGTAGAACAATAGGGATTTTTTTTTTTTTAATATAGTGGAACTCGTACCTCAGATGAATATTTCGATCCTATATGCAAGGGCCGTCCTCAGGAAAACGCAGATGAATATAAAAAAAATTACATTAAATGAAACCCTTGAAACTAATTTTTTTTAACACTCCTAGAATTCTTACTTCAACGAAGTTCAACCAGGACCGAGTTTGTTTTGCTGAGGACGGCCCTTGGATATAGGGTCAAAATATTCATTTAAAGGTTGAGTTCCACCGTCTTACGAAAAAAAAAAACAAAAAAAAACCTATTGTTCTACCTGTTGTTTGTGTTTATGATGGAAAGGCAGTTGGTCTTCGCTACTATTTATTTAACCAGACTTTATGGGTCTTAAAGCTTTACTTTATCGGTAAAGCTTTATGAGCTGTTTACTAATAATGTCAGAGTTTTATCAGTAAGTCAATTTAGTTGGGTTTTAATGCAGGAAATGTAATAAACAAAATTATTGTTCTAATACGTGATGAAAACTGCCCAATACATTGTGACTCGCAACAACCAACAAATAGGGGCAAAATCTAAATCTTATTATGGTGTAATCATAGTCAGCGCAATAATACTGCCTAAGTAAAGAACGATTGAGGTTTGGACCGCAATATAATTTTTTTTTCATATATGATTTTTTCATATTTTGTTTTCTTGTATTTAATGGACTTAGATTTTGCGACATCGTCTTAGGGCACTAACCTTTGTAGGTTTTAAGGGTTGGACAGTGATTTTATTTTACCTAGAAAGTGCGAGATAAAGAGAAGGGGTCGGTAGGATGCGCCTAAAATTCAGAAGAGACTAAGCCCAGGAGTGGGATATAGAGTTCTCCTTAATAAAGGCCAAATCGTGAAATGCGGAAAATAATCGGTTAGAATTTAATAAAGTGGATACAGAAAAACCTTAAAGATTTAAATACTATAAAATTTAAGCTTGAAATTGTAATATAAAATAATGTATCATTTATTTATTTTTTATTTTTTTTTGGTTTCCATACCAGGGCACTTCGTATCGAAGGAGTTGTCGTAGAAACTTCGAAAAGGACTCATTTGATTGGATATTCGAGTGGCTAGTGCCCTTTTTAATAGTCGAAAGTGATTGGAACGCAACCAACACCCCTTCCACGCCCACCATTTCCCCAAACACATCCAATCAAAATTTTGAGATAGCCATTTTGTTCAGTGTAGAGTTTTTTTCCAGATAGAAAATATGTTTTTGAGGAGGAAATTCCCCCACAGCCCTCAGGGCAAGGGTTTTAAGTTATGCCCTGGGGGCATATAAGAACGATGTTGGCACAATGTATTATTTATTATTATTTTTTTCCTTTAGACCAGGGCAATTCGTATCGAAGAATTTGTTGTAGAAACATCGAAAAGAGCTCATTAAATTGGAAATTGGAGTGGCTTGTGCCCTTTTTAATAGTCGAAAGCGATTGGAAGGCAACTAACACCCCTTCCACGCCCACTATTTCCCGAAACACATCCAATCAAAATTTTGAGATAGCTATTTTGTTCAGCGTAGTTGATTTCCACATATAAATTATAAATACCCCCCCCCCCATACATATAAATACCCCCCCCCCCCCCCACATCCCTCAGGGCAAGGGTCACAAGTTATGCCCTGGGGGCATCAAAGGTTTTTATAGAAAGCGTTGTCGTAGAAACTTCAAAAAGGGCTCATTCGATTGGAAATTGAAATGGCTAGTGCCCTTTTTAATAGTCGAAAGTGATTGGAAGGCAACTAGCACCCCTTCCACGCCCTCCATTTCCCCAAACACATCCAATCAAAATTTTTAAATAACTATTTTGTTCCACGCAGTTGAAAGTTCTGGAAATTATACCTTTGAGCAGGACACTCCCCCCATAATCTTCAGAGCAAGGGTTAAAAGTTATGGCCTTGGGGCATATAAGGTTTTCTTGAAATCTTTGTCGTAGAAACTTGAAAAAAGGCTCATTCGATTGGAAATTCAAAGGGCTAGTGCCCTTTTTAATAGTCGAAAGTGATTTGAGGGCTACTAACCCCCCTTCCCACGCCCACCTTTTCCCCAAACACATCCAATCAAAATTTTTAAATAGCCATTCTATTCAACGTAGTTGAAAGTTTTGGAAATTAGAACTTTAAGGATGGCAACATTCCCCCCCCCCCCTCCACAGCCCTCAGGGCAAGGGTTGTAAGTTATGCCTTGGGGGTATATAAAGTTTTTGTAGAAAGCGATGTTGTAGAAACTTCAAAAAGGGTTCATTCAATTGAAAATTGAAAGGGCTATCGCCCTTTTTAATAGTCGAAAGTGATTGAAGGGCAATTAACCCCCCTCTCACTCCCACTATTTCTCCAAACACATCCATTTTGTTCAACGTAGTTGAAAGTTCTGGAAATTAGGTCTTTTGGGATGATAACCCCCTCGGAGCCCTCAGTGCAAGGGTTGTAAGCTATGCCCTGGGGGCATATAAGGTTTATATAGAAAGTTGTTGTAGAAATCATAGGCAGCGCAATAGCGCTGCCTAAGTAAAGAGCGATGTTGGCACAATGTATTATTATTATTTTTTTCTTTAGACTAGGGCACTTCGTATCGAAGGAGTTGTCGTAGAAACTTCGAAAAGGGCTCATTCGATTGAAAATTAGAGTGGCTTGTGATCTTTTTAATAGTCGAAAGTGATTGGAAGGCAACTAACGCCCCATCTACGCCCACCATTTCCCCAAACACATCCAATCAAATTTTGAGAGAGCCATTTTGTTCAGCGTAGTTGATTTCCAGAAAGAAATTATGTTTTTGAGGAGGACACTCCCCCACAACCCTCAGGGCAAGGGTTGTAAATTATGCCCTGGGGGCATATAAGATATCTTATAGAAAGCGTTGTAGTAGAAACTTCAAAAAGAGCTCATTCGATTGGAAATTCAAAGGGCTAGTGCCCTTTTAAATTGTCGAAAGTGATTGGAGGGCAACTAACCCCCCTCTCACGCCCACCTTTTCCCCAAACACATCCAATCAAATTTTGAGATGGCCATTTTGTTCAACGAAGTTGAAAATTCTGAAAATTAGGTCTTTGAGGATGACAACCCCCTACAGCCCTCAGGGCAGGGGTTATAAGTTATGCCCTGGGGGCATATAAGGTTTTATTGATAGCTTTGTCGTAGAAACTTCAAAAAGGGCTTATTCGATTGGAAATTCAAAGGGCTAGTGCTCTTTTTAATCGTCGAAAGTGATTGGAGGGCAACTAACCCCCCTCTCACGCCCACCTTTTCCCCAAACACATCCAATCAAATTTTGAGATGGCCATTTTGTTCAACGTAGTTGAAAGTTTTGGAAATTAGGTCTTTAAGGATGACAACACCCCCCCCCCCCCCAACAGCCCTCAGGGCAAGGATTGTAAGTTATGCCCTGGGGGTATATAAGGTTTTTATAGAAAGCGTTGTCGTAGAAACTTCAAAAAGGGCTTATTCGATTGGAAATTGAAATGGCTAGTGCCCTTTTTAATAGTCGAAAGTAATTGGAGGGCGACTAACCCCTCTCTCTCGCCCACCATTTCCCCAGACACATACATTAAAAAATTTTGAGATGGCCATTTTTTTTCAACGTAGCTGAAAGTTCTAGAAATTAGGTCTTTGAGGATGACACCCCCCCCCCACAGCCCTCAGGGTAAGGGTTGTAAGTTATGCCCTGGGGGCATATGAAGTTTTTATGGAAGGAGTTGTCGTAGAAACTTCAAAAAGAGTTCATTCAATTGGAAATTGAAAAGGCTAGAGCACTTTTTAATAGTCCAAGGTGATTGAAGAACAACTAACCCCCCTCTCACGCCCACCATTTCCCCAAACACATCCAATCGAAACTTTGAGATATTCATTTTGTTCAACGTAGTTTAAAGTTCTGAAAATTAGGTCTTTGAGGATGACAACCCCCCCCCCCCCACAACCCCCAGGGCAAGGGTTGTTAGTTATGCCCTGGGGTCATGTATGGTTTGCAAATTGAAAGGGCTAATGCCCTTTTTGAAAGTCGGAAGTGAATGGAGAGCAACTAACTCCCCTCTCACGCCCACCATTTCTCCAAACACATCCAATCAAAGTTTTGAGATAGCCATTTTGTTCAACGTAGTTGAAAGTTCTGGAAATTATGTATTTGAGGATGACGAACTACCGAGAGCCCCGAGGGCAAAGGTTGTAAGTTATGCCCTGGGGGCATATAAGGTTTTTATAGATAGTGTTATCGTAGAAACTTCAAAAAGGGCTCATTCAATTGGAAATTGAGAGGGTTGGTGCCCTTCTTAATACTCGAAAGTGATTGGAGGGTAACTAACTCCCCTCTCACTCTCACCATTTCCCCAAACACATCCAATCAAAATTTTCAGATAGCCATTTTGTTCAACGTAGTTCAAAGGTCTTGAAATTTTGTCTTTGAGGATGACAACCCTCCCCCCATAAAAAATTCTTTTAAACGTTTTCACTTTTATAACTTTAAGAAATCAAAAATTAATTAAGATTTTAAGGAATAAATATTAGCACATGTATATTAAACTGACAATGCACATTTTTTTCAGTAAATTCATTTGAATTTTTTTCAGTAATATACAAATTATATTCTGGCTCTTAGAAATCATAGAGTTTAGAACCCTACTCAGATTAATTTCTGCTCGTTTTTAGTTTGACTTATTTTAGTTTTTGTTTGTTTTGGATTTCGTTTATTTATTAATACTGATTTGTGGTAGTTGTATGCTTGGTAGATTATTTGATTCTATTTTTGTTCATTTTTGGTTTAATGGAGTTCTTTACTTTTTTTTGAGAAACTCACTTTGTGTAAAAAGTTGTTTTGATTAATCTAAAAGAAGTGACTACTCAAACAGTCAGCACTGAAAAATCCAAAACAAAACTTTTACAGCGCAAACTTTTTTATCTGTTCCGACAATTTATTTACATGCCAAACCCTGAGAAGAAACACATCCAGTTTCTTCGGTGTCGTGATTCAAATCTTTTTTCAAACGAGCTTTGTTTTCAAGTTCAATTTTGTTTCTTTTTCTCTAAATATTTTGCAACACATATTTTTGTTCAGCCTATCCCAATTTATTTCGTTTTATTGTTATAAAAATGCGCGCGTTTTATAATTGCAAAATCAATGAAAAAAATTTTCCCATGTAAAAATCACTCCATGAACAAATGTTTTGATACCCGAGGTGCTAAGAACGACCCTCAGACAACACAACCCACAACAATCTTGAAAATAATACTAAATATCAGTAATAGTACCATAAGAAAAGTCCAACTTTTATTAAGCTAAGTTATCCCCCTGGGAGACAAAATTAAAGTTTTCTTCATCCTTTCTACTTTTCACTTGGGTCATATAGTTTCTCTTTGCAGCTTATTCGACTTGGTGATACTAGCAAACCAATGGATTGCCATGCTAAATCGAGAGACGGAAGCGCTGTAGAAAATCTCGACTATATTCTTAGAACAAAGTCTGTTCATTTCAAATCCGGAGAAGCACTTGCATCTATAGACGTTGAAATCATGCACAACTCAGACAGTTCATGGCAAAGGACATTTAACATTGTTGTTGAATCAATGCATACCTCAGCTGAATCAAGCATCACTATTGTACCACAGAGAAACTCGGCCCTACCTATCCTTCCCGCAGAACCTGTAGTGGTGTCCTTAGTATATTTAGACAACATAACCGAAGGCCTCGGGATAGACCCAAGGCCAGGATATCCGCTTATATGCATCACTGCATGTGATCCAAAGTACCCTAATTATAATGAGACATCTAGTTTGTGTCGCATGACAAATATTGGATTAACAAGGTACACGTGGGAAGTAGCCCCACCTTCTATGGATCCGATTGGGGTATCCCCATTTTATGAAGTGATGGACTCCACTTTGTTTACTGACGCCAGAGGACGAATACTAGATCCGATTTATTTTAATAAACTCTTCAAAGTAAGGTGTGTTACGCAACCAATTGTTGATGGTGATATCTTGGGAGCTCCTATTAAGAGCAAGCCTGTTTCTATATCCGAAGCACCAACTTGTACACGAGCTGGTGAGCCCTATAAAGCAAGTGTAAACATAACTGAAGATAAGATTGTTCATATGAAAGTTGAAATTCCTTTTCAAGACGGATCTATTCCCTTAATATCGACCATGCCACTATACAGTGTTCAGTACTTGTTGACACAGTCAATTTATAGAACCCAACACATATGTTCTAATTTACACCCAGGATTTGGCTTTTTAGCAGATATTGAAGTGAATTCGGACTGGAGTGACTCAGTTTTAACTGGAAATACAAGGAGCGAATCAGCCTCAAGACTTTATAAGCACCTGAACTTAAAAAGTTGTTTATGGACATTTGAAGCCAAGTTTACTTTGTCCGACTTGATTGACAAGTGTGGAGGAGTTTTAAGCAGCATTCATAAGGTGAGTTGCACTGAAAAAAATGGTTTCAATTATACTTCGAACTGTTTTTCAGGATCTATTGAGAATAATACTTTAGATAACTCGTATTGAAAAGTTTAATTTCACTGTTCTCTTTTAAAGTGAATCAAGTCTAGAAAGGTATTTTTTGAGATGTAGGCTTTTAAGTTGATGTGACTAAAGTGATATATTTATTTTTCTTTATAATTTTTTGAATGCCAGCAATAATGGGTCTTTAATTTATCCACATTCTAAGAGCAAAAACTTGTAATTGACCTATGGGTCATAATTTTAAACTAGTTTACCTTTCTGGTAACATCTGACAATATTAGCCAAAACGAAGTTGGAGGGATTCTTTTCACTGTTAATTTGAAAGCATCCAATCAGAGGACTACAGTAACGACTGAGATCCATCAGCTGCTGAGTTAATTAGAATTACGTCTTCGGATGCAGGGATAAATATTAGAGGCATCCTATATCTGAATAGCTATTCAAAAAATATTCATTTTCCCCTGAAAAGTGCTATTCACAAAATAGGCTTTGCTGCTAGATTTTGAAAAGAAAAAATATTTAGCCCATATTGCTTGACTTGTCTTTTCTTCGC
Source organism: Artemia sinica (assembly GCA_027921565.1). NCBI lineage: Eukaryota > Metazoa > Arthropoda > Branchiopoda > Anostraca > Artemiidae > Artemia > Artemia sinica. The sequence goes on along the minus strand of CM051273.1, from coordinate 27,709,674 downwards.
ATTATGCTTGATTTCTTGTTTCTGAGGAAAAACGTTAAAAGGGAAAAAACATACAGTTTTGGATTTACATTCTATAAATGTATCTGCTCATATATTACGATGGTAATTAAGTATCGGCAGTGTGAAAAAGACAAAAACATAGACTTACGGCACTGTATTACCAATTTGAATTCCTATCATTTAATTATTAATATAAGCTATTATCTAATCTTATCATATTACTACAGATTATCATTTAATTGTCCCAGTAATAGTTATTATTATCTGGGAACTCTTGAGCTAATCGAATTGAACTTATGTCGTGAAAGCAACAGAGCTTACTGAATGAAATTGTTGCAGTATCTTAGATCATTGAACGTAGAGAGCGCTGATTGCTTTCTTGTTTAATACCTCCATTGCAAGGAAATCGAGAGGCTGGGTGGAGAAGACAAAATCATGGGGCCTATGCCTGAAAGAGCCCTAGAGTGAGATTTCTTTCTAAAATAATTTATGTTAAGTTTAATTGTTTTTGTTTGTTTTGTTTTGCATTTTTTTCTTTATTTAATCAAAAAAAAAATTATTTCAGAAAAAATTATAACTTCTTTTTTCCACTGAATAAAATAATGAGTCAGAGAGATAAGCTTTCAAAGCGTATGGGATAATTTACTGTATATTATATACAACTCCAAGAGAAGACTAGGGAAACATTGCATGTAGTTCTTCATTTTCAAAAAGAACCGTTACCATGGCTTATTACGCTTACTTGTGTCTGCACCTTATTGTCCAAAAAAATAACGGTGGTGAAGGGTTAGAACAATTTTGTCAGGGGATCCGTCTTAACTTTAGACGGTTGTAAAGATTAGTCGCGTCCAAAGTTCATATTTAGGCTTGTGGGCTCATAGTAATATAGAGTTATTTCAATTTAGATACTGTAAACTGAATCAAGTGATATAGTATGTCCTGGATATTCATTCCCCTTAGACGCGACCTATACCTAGACCCGTCGAGAACCAAGAATGGGCCCCAAGACAAATTAAAAGTTAAAATTGAAACGTCCAGGTTTTTAGGAGGCCAATACTAATGTAGGCACTTTTTATGAAATAATTATCTTCCCGTTTATGATATTAATTAAAAAAAAACAATAATGAGTAATAAAATTTGTTCTTGGGTTTTTTATTCTTACAGACTCCTTGGGTTTGAAACTTAAAATGAAAATATGCCGTTTGATATCGAAAAACCTTCCCAATTCTTCTGGTAACTAGTCCTGTGAAAATTTTAAGAAAACCCGGTGCCTTCAATGCCATGGTAGCAGTCATTGTGCTCCCTCCCGGATACCCTTAAGTCAGGTGGGAAGGCAGGGGGAATTCTTAAGAAAATTTGTGTCATAAAATCGTATTTTTTAACAATATATATAAAAAAGTGGGATTATATGGGTACTGTACCTGCTCAAACCCTTGGATGTAGTGACAGAGTGAACTTAGATCTTCGCCACTCGCTTTTGCTATCTAATGCCATCTTTGAAAAAGTTCTAAGTGTAAAGCCTTTTGATTTGAAATTGTGGCTCTGGTGAACGTTCAAACATCTTTTTATTTACTAATAAGTTTTGATTAACACTATCTTTCATGGAAACTATCTTTTCTGCGCTCTTATCATCCGTTATTGGTAAATTGTCGTCGGTCGTGGGCAGTTTTTTTCGGGCTTTTAGTTGTTGTCAGTAGATGACTTACTGGGGGGCACCTAATTTGGGGAAACTGATATTTAGATGGTAGTATTGATCACAAGGAAGTTGTAAATTTTCTAATCTTCCTGTGTACACTACACAACAGCTTGTATTTGTTGAATCTTATTAGACTGCAAGTCAAACTATCTTTATGTAAATTCATCAGGTTTTTAGGTGCTGGTGATTGTTACGTTACTGCATAGTGACAGTTCTGATTATATAAAACCTTTTAATCAGATGCGCTGATTTTTTTTTTTTTTGAATTTTTTCAGGTATTATTGAGTGATTTGTTTGTGCTTCATTACTTCATTATAAAAAAAACTATTTTGATTTATTTACTTTTTCGACTCTTCCAACATTTTTTTTTTGTATCCAAAGGCCAATGGTACAGTTATGCTTTGTTATGCTTTTGATGCGTTGTTCTTCTTTTAATTTTAGTTCTCTTTTTGTCAATATATAAGTTTAATCTAGTCAATCTATTCATGTAAAAATGACTGTTTTAGATTGCTCAGATTTTAGTTGTAAACAAAATCAAATTTAGTTTTACTTTATCCTGGGATTAAATTGCTTAATTTATTTTGAGCATTAAAAATCCGACAGATAATACACAGAGATACAGTTTATGCCAAAAACAAGATCCGTTTTAAAAAAGATAGAAAGCTAGATTGCCTCTTTTATGGACTACTTTGAAGATGCTTTCTTCGAATCCAATTCACATGCATATTTAGCTAGACATCCTTTTCTAGGCATAATCGCTACCTATCAATTTTTTAATAATCAGCTTAGATTGGTCCAAAGTGATGATGGGTGGAAATTGGTTTCTAATTAAGCACACAAGAAGAGGGTGACAATCCTCTCCTGGTGCTCCTGAGAGTAGTAGGCACAAATATGGACCTAATACTGCTAATTTCAGTTATCGTCTAGCCACTGGCCGTCCTGCTGAGTTCTCTGACCTTGAGGGAGAGTATTTACGTATGTGGAATGTGCTACCAAGATTTAATGGGCTCAAGCCAGCAATGGCAGCCAAAATTATGCACGAGATGTTGATCCGCCTGGAAATATTAAGCGTCGACTGTGGTGCAAAAAAAGATCTATGGAGGAGCAATCAAGAGTGGGAGAAAGAAGCTCTCTTGCTAGTACTAGTTCTGAGAATCAAGTGCCACTACCTGCTGATGGCTAGCAAGTAGTGGGCTACTATCCCCTGTCTTCTGAGGGACAAGTGTTACCTGCCCAAGCTGACCTAAAGCTGACGGGTTGGGGTTTCACGATGGGGAAAAAAGGGCGGACACCTTCATATTACCACGTAAGGCTGTTCTTTAAAATGGAAAAAAGGGGTCGGCAAGCCCTGTCTCAAAATATCAACCCTAAGGGGGCACTACTAAACTCATGGATTGAAGCCCTACATTCTTGTTCTTTGGTGTGGAGCCTTTATGGCCTGAGCCTCAACTCAGTATTGTGAGTCCACCCGTAAAGTAGTAATAGTAATAACCACACATGTAAGCGGGGCTTTAAATGAAGTTGATGGTATTCGTGATTATGAAGTCACCTATAATTGTTTATTTTTAGGTTGATGCACAGGGACGAGACAGGATAGTCACTCGTGTACCGCTTCATATTTCACTGGTAGACGCGCTGCCTCCTTATGGCTGGTCTACTGTAGAGTATAGCACGGAGCTTGAGGTTGGCCTCGAATATGATCCAATCCTGTGGCACAAAGGATTAGAAACAAAGCCAACCTTAGTCACAAAACCACAGGTTATTTTCTTTTCATATGAGTACCAAAGCTATATGTATGTATATTGTTGGTTTTAGTACTCTTTGAATAACGTATCAAAATTTTTGTCGAAAATTGGTCGTTCCATTAAACCCTAACTTATACAATTTTTCAACCGGGTCCTAGCTAGTTTTGTATCGAAAGCAATTCATCAAAGTAATTGTTTTATGAAAAATCCAAAACACTTGGTGCTTCGCAAAGTATTGCACACATTGTTTCTTAGTTGGGGAATCGGGGTTTCTCATCCTAGTCTTTTTTTCAAATTAGATAATCAACCAAATCTTGCATTGATTTTGCTCTTTGACTTTCTGTCCTCCGAAGGCAATTTACTGATGGAACAGACAGGCCTTAAAATTTTTTTATCTGGAGATGAAGGTCTTGAAGACAGATGTAAGCTTTATTTCGTTTCGTACTTCACCTTTTCAAGCTTCTATAGCGAACATTTTTGCAAAATTTGGCTTACGAGGACCCAAGGCCAATTGACTCTACCTCCGGAGGGAGCACATGAGGTGGCTTACTTCAACATCGGTTGATGCCATCCACTATAGAAATTGAATTGTAGTCTTCTAAAAATACGCTGGGGAAGGAGAAGGTTTGAAAAGAACAAATTTTCAGGAAACAAAAACGAAGACTTTTGATATATTTTATTATATATCAACCACAGTTGACAGAATATACCAGTAAGCTTATCGCAGATCATTTCTGGTCTTCGTTCACAAAAAGCTCCTCCCACTTATTTCTGCATTAGCGGGAATGCGGGTTAGTCTGTTTCCGTCTGTTTCGATTGTTTCAATGCACTTTGATGGAAACAGACTAACCTGCATTCCCGCTAATCTGACTTCGCCTATGTTTATATCTGCAAAAAACGTCCTCCAGAGCACTCGCACCCCGGTCCGGGTTTTTATAATGGGTGAGATAGAGAATGATCATACTGGTATATTCTGTCTACTGTGATATCAACCGCCTTGCTTTTAAGGCTGTTGATATATAATAAAAGAAATTCAAAAAAAAAAAAAAAATCAAATGAATTTACCGAAAAAAAAATGTGCATTGTCAGTTTAATATACATATGCTGAAATTTATTCCTTAATATCTGAATTAATTTTTGATTTCTTACAGTTCTAAAAATGAAAACACTTAAAAGAATCATTTTCAGTAAAGTACAAATTATATTCTGGCTTTTAGAAAGCATATGGCTTTAGAACCCCACTCATATTAATTTCTGCTCGTTTTGAGTTTGACTCCGTTATTTATTACAATTTCTGTTTCTTCTGGGTTTCATTTATTTATTGATACTGATTTAATGGTAGTTGAATGCTTGGTAGATTATTTGATTATATTTTTGTTCATTTTTGTTCAATGGAGTTGTTTAATTTTTTTTGAAAAACTTATTGTATGGAAAACGTTTTTCAATTAATTTCTGTTCGTTTTATATTGACATAGTCTTTTTCAGGGGAAAAAAATGAGCCTCTTCTAACGTTAAACAACCATCCCTTCCATGAAAACCTTAATTACCCACTGGGCATAACTTACAACCCTTGCCCCTAATCTCTGGGGTTTGTTTCAACCCCAAAAGTCTTGTTACATGATGTTGAAACTAATTTGAATAGAATATCTATCTCAAAATTTCTATTAGATGCATTTCGGGACAATACGATGTGTGAGTGTGTATGTGAAGGGGGGGGGCGGGATAGCTGCCCTCCGATCTCTTTGACTCTTAAAAAGAGAACGAGAGTGCTGATTACCAATCCAATAAGCCCCCCTCCGAAGTTTATATGACCATGCTTTCTAAAAAACCTTATATGCCACCAGGGCATACCTTCCAACCCTTGCCCTGAGGGCTGGGGGGATTTGTTATACTCAAAGACATAATTTCCAGAACTTTCAAATATGTTGATCAAAATGGCCATCTCAAAATTTTGATTGGAAGTGTTTGGGGAAATGATGGGCGTGGGGAGGCATTTGCTCTCTGAACACTTTCGAATAACAAGAAAGGCACTAGTCTTCTCAATTTCCAATCGAATGAGCTCTTTTTGAAGCTTCTACGGCAAAAGTTTCTATAAGAACCTTATATGCCCCAAGGGCATAACTTACGACCCTTGTCCTGAGGGCTATGGAGGGAGGGTTGTCATCCTCAAAGACATAATTTCCAGACCTTTCAACTACGTTGCACGAAATGGCCATATCAAAATGTTGATCGGAAATGTCTGAGGAAATGATGGGCTTGGGTGGGGGTGGGGGGGGGTGAAAGACACTCCCTCCCGATTTCTTTCGACTATTAAAAAAGACAATAGCCCTCTCATTTCCAATCGAATGAGTCCTTTTTGAAGTTTTTATGACAAAGCCTTCTATAAAAACTTTATAAGCCCCCAGGGCATAAATTACAACCTTAGCCTTGGGGGATGTAGGGGGATACTCAAAGGCATAATTTCCAGACCCTTCAACTATGTTCAATAAAATGGCTATATAAAAATGTTGATTGGAAGTGTTTGGGGAAATGTTGGGCGGGGGGGGGGGGGTATTCTTCCTCCGATTGGTTTTGACTATTAATAAGGGCACTAGCCCTCTCAATCCCCAATTGAAAGAGCCCTTTTTGAAATTTCTGTGATAATGCTTTCTGTAAAAAAAACTTATATGCTACCAGGGCATAACTTAGAACCTTTGACCTGGGGGTTGTGGGGGGTTTGTATCCTCAAAGACATAATTTCCGGACCTTTCGACTACGTTGAACAAAATGGCTATCTCAAAAGTTTGATTGAATGTATTCTAGGAAATGGTTGGCGTGAGAAGGGGGTTAATTGCTCTCCAATAATTTTTGACCATTAAAAAGTGCACTAGCCCTCTCAATTTCCAATTGAATGAGCCCTTTTTGAAGTTTCTATGACAACACTTTCTATAAAAACCTTATATACCCCCAGGGCATAACTTACAAACCTTTAACTGAGGTCTGTTGGGGGGTTGTCATCCTCAGAGACCTAATTTCCAGAACTATCAACTACGTTGAAAACAATAGCTATCTCAAAATATTGATTGGATGGGTTTGGGCAAATGGTCGACGTGGAAGGGGTGTTAGTTGCCTTCCAATAACTTTCTACTATTAAAAGGGCACTAGCCTTTTCAATTTCCAATCGAATGAGCCCTTTTTGAAGTTTCTACGACAAAAATTTCCATAAAAACCTTATATACCCCAGGGTGTAACTTACAACTCTTATCCTGAGGGTTATGAGGGGGAGTTGTCATCCTTAAAGACCTAATTTCAAAACTTTGAACTACATTGAACAAAATAGCTATCTAAAAATTTTGATTGGATGTGTTTGGGGGAAAGGTGGGCATGAGAGGGGGGTTAGTTGCCCTCCGATCACTTTCGATGATTAAAAAGGGCACTAGCCCTTTGAATTTTCAGTGAATGAGCCCTCTTTCAAGTTTCTACGACAAAGCTTTCAAGAAAAACCTTATATGCCCCCAGGGCATAACTTATAACCCTTGCCCTGAAAACTGTGGGGGGAATGTTCTGCTCAAAGATATAATTTCCAGAACTTTCAACTGCGTTGAACGAAATGGCTATCTAAAAATTTTGATTGGATATGTTTGGGCAAATGGTCGGGGTGGAAGGGGTGTTAGTTGCCTTCAATAACTTTCTACTATTAAAAGGGCACTAGCCCTTTCAATTTCCTATCGAATGATTCCTTTTTGAAGTTTATATTATAACCCTTTCTATAAAACCTTATAAGCCTCCAGGGCATAACTTAGAACCCTTGCCTTGAGGGCTGTCGGGAGTTGTCATCCTCAAAGACATAATTTCCAGATCTGTCAACTACGTTGTAAAAAAATGGCTATCTCAAAATTTTGATTGGATGTGTTTGGGGAAATGGTGGGTGTGAGAGGTGGGTTATTTGCCCTCCAATCACTTTCGACTTTTAATAAGGGCACTGGTCCTTTCAATTTCCAATTGATTGAGCCATTTTGAAGTTCCTATGACAACGCTATCTATAAAAACCTTACATGGTTCCAGGGCATAACTTACAACCCTTGCCCTGAGATGTGTGGGGGTTTGTCATCCACAAAGACATAATTTCCAGAACTTTCAACTACCTTGAACAAAATGGCTATATCAAACTTTTGATTAGTTGTGTTTGGGGAAATGGTGTGCGTGAGAGGGGGGTTAGTTGCCATCCAATCACTTTCGACTATTAAAAAGGGCAGTAGCCCTTTCAATTTCCAATCGAATGAGCCCTTTTTGAAGTTTTTACGACAAAACGTTCTATAAAAACCTTATATGCCCCCTGGGCATAACTTACAACCTTTGCCCTGAGGGTGGTTAGAGGGGGGGGTCATCCTTAAAGACGTAATTTCCTAGACTTTCAACTACATTGAACAAAATGGCCCTTTTTGAAGTTTTTACGACAAAACTTTTTATAAAAACCTTATATGCTCCCTGGGCATAACTTACAACCCTTGCTCTGAGGGTTGTTAGAGGGTGGTTGTCATCCTTAAAGACTTAATTTCCAAGACTTTCAACTACGTTAAACAAAATGGCTATCTAAAAATTTTGATTGGGTGTGTTTCGGGAAAAGGTGGGCGTGAGAGGGGGGTTAGTTGGCCTCCAATAACTTTCAACTATTAAAAAGGGATCTAACCCTTTGAATTTTCAATTGAGTGAGCCCTTTTTCAAGTTTCTACGACAAAGCTTTCAATAAAAACCATATATGCCCCAAGGGCATAACTTATAACCCTTGCCCTCAAGACTGGGGGGGGGGGAGTGTCCTGCTCAAAGATATAATTTCCAGAACTTTCAACTGCGTTGAACAAAATGGCTATCTCAAAATTTTGATTGGATGTGTTTGGGGAAATGGTGGGCGTGGAAGGGATATTAGTTGCCTTCTAATCACTTTCGACTATTAAAAAGGGCACTAGCCGTTTCAATTTCCAACCGAATGAGTCCTTTTTGAAGTTTCTACGACAATGCTTTCTATAAAAACCTTATATGCCCCCAGGGCATAACTTACAACTCTTGCCTTGGGGGCTGCGAGGGGATTTTCATCCTCAAAGACCTAATTTCTAGAACTTTTATCTACGTTGGACAAAATGGCTATCTAAAAATTTGATTGAATGTGTTTGGGGAAAAGGTGGACGTAAGAGAGGGGTTAGTCGTCCTCCAATCATTTTCGACTATTAAGAAGGGCACTAGCCCTTTCAATGTCCTATCGATTGAGCTTTTTTTGAAATTTCTACGCCAAAACTTTCTATAAAAACCTTATATGCCCCCAGGGTATAACTTACAACCCTTGCCCTGAGGGTTATGAGAGGGGGGGGGGGGGTTGTCATCCTTAAAGACCTAATTTCCGAAACTTTCAACTACATTGAACAAAATGGCCCTTTTTGCCAAGTTTTTACGACAAAACTTTCTATAAAAACCTTATATGCTCCCTGGGCATAACTTACAACCCTTGCCCTGAGGGTTGTTAGAGGGTGGTTGTCATTCTTAAAGACTTAATGTCCAAGACTTTCAACTACGTTGAACAAAATGGCTATCTAAAAATTTTGATTGGGTGTGCTTCGGGAAAAGGTGGGCGTGAGAGGGGGGTAGTTGCCCTCCAATCACTTTCAACTATTAAAAAGGGCTCTAGCCCTTTGAATTTTCAATTGAGTGAGCCCTTTTTCAAGTTTCTACGACAAAGCTTTCAATAAAAACCATATATGCCCCAAGGGCATAACTTATAACCCTTGCCCTCAAGACTGTGGGGGGGGGGGAAGTGTCCTGCTCAAAGATATAATTTCCAGAACTTTCAACTGCGTTGAACAAAATGGCTATCTCAAAATTTTGATTGGATGTGTTTGGGGAAATGATGGGCGTGGAAGGGGTGTTAGTTGCCTTCTAATCACTTTCGACTATTAAAAAGGGCACTAGCCCTTTGAATTTCCAATCGAACTAGCCCTTTTTGAAGTATCTACGACAAAGTTTTCTTATAAAAAACCTTATATACCCCCAGGGCATATCTTACAAGCCTTGCCCTGAGGGCTCTGGGGGACTGTCCGCCTCAAAAACATCATTTCTATTTGGAAATTAACTATGTTGAACAAAATGGCATGAGAGGGGGGTTAGTTGCCCTCCAATCACTTTTGACAATTAAAAAGGGCACTAGCCCTTTGAATTTCCAATCGAAATAGCCCTTTTTAAAGTATCTACGACATAGTTTTCTTATTAAAAACCTTATATACCCCCAGGGCATAACTTACAAGCCTTGCCCTGAGGGCTCTGGGGGACTGTCCGCCTCAAGAACATCATTTCTATTTGGAAATTAACTACGTTGAACAAAATGGCTATCTCAGAATTTGATTGGATATGTTTGGGGAAATGGTGGGCGTAGAAGGGGTGTTAGTTGCCTTCCAATCACTTTTGACTATTAAAAAGTACCCTAGCCATTCCGATTTCCAATCAAATGAGCCCTTTTCGAAGTTTCTACGACAGCTCCTTCGATGCGAAGTGCCCTGGCCTAGAAAAAAATAGACAATTCATCGTACCAACATCGTTCTTTACTAAGGCAGCGCTATTGCGCTGCATGTGATTAGTAATATGTCAGTAATCATTATGTATTTATGCACTCAAACGACAAAAAAATGCCCAAAGGATATTAAATTGATTATCAAATCTGGTAAGAAATCTCTATATTTACTAACATGTGTTTTTTTGTAGGTGACTAGGATCGCCAGCGATCGAGACGGACGACTGGTCGTCGAGTTCCGTACTTATTCTTCATTTAGTGGCTATTATGTTACGAAAAATAGTTTAGGGAAAACATCAGCAAGCTTCATATCTCCTCCTGGAGTAACTACCCCTTTCAACTTAACCTTGACCTGGACTAAGAACACTATTGGTGGTGTGGAACAGAGCTGGAAGGCGGTTTCATTGTTTAGTCTCAATGTTAGTAATTTGAAAATATTATAAGGATAAGCTATGACTAATTTAGGAATATTTTTAATGATTTATTTTCAAGGTCATTGCATTTAAATGTTGTAAGCTATAAATTTGTAGTTTTAAAATTTCATTTGTGAGTTTTGAAAGTGAGTTTTGCTCACACAATGTTCTTTCACAATCTTAAGAAACAATCTTCGACAGATGTTATTTTCAGAGCAGAGAAATTTGATTGTGTAAAAATTCAGGAAGAAGAATATGAGTTTTACATATTAGTAAGGTCTGTCTAATTTGGAAATATTGTTGATTATTTTTATTTGATGGCATCGCATTTAAAGAAAACAAATAATGAACTTGTTCCTTTTATTGTCAGTGTAAACCAGTTAAGCTTTTCTCTTTCTACGCTGCCATCCGGATTAATTTTTATTTACTCTTTTTTTAATGCTGTCAACTGTAACTCCATTATCCAAAACCACATATTTGAAATAGAATGAAGATATTGAAGTGCTTCGATAATTTTGCATAAGCCGTGTATTAATTTTCATTACCTTCTATCCATATAAGAAATAATGAATGTTTGTATAGAGGCTCCAAATTTTGATTATTTTGAAGAACGTTGTCATCTTAATAATAACTAAAAGAATTTATTCTATTGAAACTTCAGCAGTTCTATTGCCATCTGTTTTGTCATTGCTGGGTTGCAGATATCTCTAGATTGTCTACATTGCAGATTTTTATCTTAGTTAATCATTGTTACTGCAATTTTCGAATATATTTGAAATTAAGATAAGGAAGCCATTTTTAAGAAAAGACAGTATATAGTTGATGCCTAGTTACTGCCAAGATGGCTACAGTAATGGCTACAGTTCTTGACATGAAAAAAATAATGGACTGAAAAATGACCTTGAGCTAACTTTGCCTCTTTTTCCTTTCCTACAATCTGAAGTCCATGCGGGTGAACAATGGCAACAAAGTCAAATTATGTAGATCCATTTGAACTACAACTTGGTAGTGTTAATATAAAGTAGTGTTTTCACACCAATTCGCTCATGATCCTGTCTGAGGCAGATGCTATTACTAAGCAGACAAAGGAATATCTTGCACTGGCAGGCATATTTTTTAAGAAGCGTAGTAAGTGGCAGAAAGTGGCATTTTTCAAGTCCCCAGACTGACACACGGGTCACGCGATGCCTCCTCAAGGGGAGGTAGCTTTCACATAACTACTGGGTTGGGTGGTTTGCTCTTCCGATGTGACCGAAATTTAATCAAATTTAAAAGCACGCTATTGAAACATTTTTTGCTATCCTGAAAAAAAAATTAATTCCTTTCTACACCAAATACTAAAAATTGATCTTAGGTCTTTCGAATGGTCTTAATAAAACAAATCGGTGAACTAAATAATCTTGGTAAACTCACTCGTGTATTGAAATTGTCGAATTGGGAAATATTTATAGAGATCCAAAATCGTCTTTCTGTTTGATATCGATTAAAATTTTCAAAATGTAAGAATAGGGTAATACAACCTGAAATCTGAATTTGACCATTGATAAAAAAAAAATTGGTATTCTTTATATGCGATCGCTACTTTACCTACATGAAGAAGAAATGCTTGTTTTCTAAAATCATTAAATGGGCCATAAACTAAAATAAAAAGTGGGACGTGGAAAGATCTTCGAGGAAAATATCTGTTGGACGACGGGCATAAAAAAGAAAGAAGCTAGTGTTCTCTTGCGAGGACTAGAAAGAAAATAGTTTACCCGATTCCCCAACCACAAAAATATCCTCCGTTCAAAAAGATACTTTCTGGGTGCCATCCCACAGAAAAGGGTATTCTTATCAAACTACTATGAGTCTCGTGATATTTAAAAAAGAAACAAAAAAATTGCTAACTGTAGGCAATCTCTTTAGTGATATATACTTGCTTGTCTTTAGACTCCTGGTGTAAAACAAGTGAAAGGAAAAAACCTAGACTCTCTTGTTAGTAACTGACATGCGAAATTACTCCGGATAAAACGTTACCTGTTACATAGCGCCACATAATTGCTTCAGATTAGTGACCAGTTGTGTGTCAAGGACTCAGACCTTATATTAAGTAAGACATGGATGGGTTACATAAAATGCTAAGCTTAGTCATATTTTCTAGGATTACTCTGGGGACTATCAACTAAGACTTGTCCCATGTGTTTTCAATCAAGATATGAGCCAATCGCCAGAGAGATGTGAGCCACAGGAGCCAGTTTCGATGCCATTATCTGTGGCTTTTAAGCATGCTCATCGAACCGTTCCAGCCATTTATTCCCTAAATACTGAGTTCACCTTATCAAAAAATAATCGGATCTTCAGCGAGGATGGTTCTGATGATTCTAACATCCTGGAGGTATGTGTGTGTATCAGGCTGGCATATCTTCATTATCTAGCTAGAGTAATTCTTAACGAAGAAACATACATTTCTTTTTTGAGGGCGTTGTCTTGTAAAGTAAGATTGTGAAACTTGCAGAATTAAGATTGCCACAGCATTAAAGAATTATAATATTAATATTTTTCTAGCCCAAATGCTATATTTTCGACGTAACACCTTATATTAAGTATTTTTTTAGGTATTCTTTTTATAGTCTGGGAAAAGTACAGTGGAAACAATCCCTTCTCTTGCAATAAAAACTTTTTTTTTATTCTAACGGGACATCAGTTTGAAGAATCATTATTTTGGCCGCTTTTTTTTGTCACAGGGTCCCTGCCACAATCTATAAAGCGTCCTGATTTTTTCTCTTTTTTGTCCTAAGTGACATTTTATTTATTGAAGAGACTAAAGTCAGTCTTTATTCATTTATGTCTCTGTATATTTAAAATATAATCTTTACAGAAATAAAGCCCAGATGGCAACCATGTACTAGAAACTTAAATTAGTCTCTGAGAAAAAAAAGCTTACGCTGCTTAGATTTTTGGAACAAAATCATAAAGCACTTTCTTCTTCTTTTCGTTGACTTTTTTCCTTTATTTTTTCTTTACTTCTGAACAGTTAGTGTTGCTCTTTTTAAATGTATAGCGTGTCTTAAATTCCACTCGAAACCGAAATATTGTCTGGTGTTCTAGTAGTTTTAATTCCAATAAGAACCATGTTAAAGAATGACTCAATTGCTTTTAAATCTTGCTGCGTTATGTTAGAGTCGTGTTACAGCATTGCATAAATCTATGTTAATGCATTAGAGCACCAAAGATCTGATTCGCTTAATTTTGTCTAATATTTTACTATCAAAATTCCTTTAAAGAATCCACCTTCCTTTCTAAACTGTGATTTTCTTAAATGGCAATTCTATCTTCCCGCCTACACCCAAAATTGTAATATGTTTAGGATTTCCCCTCTTAGAAGTGCTTAAACGTCATTTGAACTTGTTACTGTAGAATCCATAATTGCTTCAAAGGTGATCCAAGAACTTGTAAAAAAAAGAGATATTTTGAATTGATATTTTACTAATACTAGGAATTTATTTTTGATCCACTGTATAAACACTTTAATTTATTTTTGGTCCACTGTATAAACACTTTGTTAAAGCGAAGCAAAAAGAAAACGAAACTGTATGATCGATTGTCTTATTAAAATAATTATTATCAAAAGTCACTATTTGTTTAGATACGCCTCTTACACCTAAGGTCAAGGTAGGCACAATTAATATCGATAAAGCTTTTGTAAGGGGGACATTTGATAATTGTGATAATTGGAGAGGTATTGCTTTACAGTCTGTTGGCAGCAAAGTTCTGTGCCAAATAATTCTTAACAGGATTCAAAGTAAAGTGGAGAAAGTTCTGAGAGACGAGCAGCACGGATTCCGCCAGAATAGATCGTGTTGCGACCTGATATTTAGCCTGAGAGTCCTGCTGGATGAATCCAATGAATGGCAAGTTCAGCTACTTATAATATTTATAGATTTTCTCAAAGCCTTCGACTCGATACATCGCGGAACCATATGGAAGATTTTAGTGCATTATGGAATTCCGACCAAAATTGTAAATATAATTAAAGCGCTATATCATGATATCATGTGCGCAGTACAGACAGAGGGTGGCCTAACGGAGTGGTTTTCTGTTCAGTCAGGTGTAAGGCAGGGCTGCATTCTATCACCATTACTGTTTGCCATAGTGATAGATTTTGTTCTCCGTGGATGCAGTTTTAGTGGCGGTATACAATTAAATCCACTGAGAGAACTCAATGATGGTGATTTTGCTGACGATGTTGCGCTTATTACCCACGACCCTGAAGATATGCAACGCAACATTAATGAACTCGGTCGTATGGCAAATGCTGTCGGACTCTCCATAAATGCTAACAAGACCAAATCAATGTCGAATGCAGTCATACCTGACTTAGCCGAAGGACTTTTGGTTAACAACGAGGAAATTGAGGAAGTGAGAGAGTTCAAGTATCTCGGCAGCATTCTTACGCAAGATGCCAATTCCGAAAGAGAAATACTGTGCCGAATAACATTGGCTGGGTCTGCTTTCAGCTACCTTAGAAATGTTTGGAGAAATAATAAATATTCCCAGAAGTTAAAGCTTAGAATTTATAATAGCAATGTGGTCTCTGTCCTTATGTACGGCTGCGAAACTTGGAGCATCACTGCTCAACTAGAACGACGACTCCAGGCATTCGACAATAATTGCCTAAGGTCTATCCTAAATATACATTGGACAGAAAGAATACGAAATGATGAAATATATCGTATGACAAATCATACCCCCATCCTTGATCTTATTAGAAAGCGGCGATGGATGTATTGGGGGCATATGGTGCGAATGGGGGAAGGAAGGCTGCCGCACGATGCATGGTGTTGGACACCCCCCGGTCTCCGCAAATCAGGGAGACCGAAAATGACCCTTGGCAGGTCGCTAATGAAGGAGGCGAAGCTGGCGAGGTCCTCGTTGGAGGAGCTATGGTTGAAGGCTCAGGACAGGTCGTCGTGGCGAATCACTGTTGCTGCCTTATGCGCCCCCAGGCGTAGGAGGACCTAAGTCTAAGTAAGTAAGGGGGACATTTCAGATAATATGTACTTCTATTTTAGTACTCAAACTCCTTAGCAAATTTTTGATTTTTAGAATTGAATAAAAATTCTATTTCTGTTTTGCAAATTCTAAAAATTCTATTTTTCAAAAGCTTGCAAAATTGTCACAACAAATACCTAAGTTTCGGCGCTAGTTTTTTTTTTTTTTTTTTTTTTTTTTTTTTTTTTTTTTTTTTTTTTTTAACTAGCTCAAAGTCAGTGGCGTCAATCAATGAAAATTTAGTGGAAGGGGAAGGGGGTCAAACTATATTTTCAATGCCTAAGGAGGGGTAGGTTTGTCTTTTTTTCAGTGAAATTGCCAAAAAAAGCCTTTTGCGATGAAAATACCCTAAAAAATATTTTGTAAGGGAAAAATTCCAAAAAAGTATTTGACAAAATCTAGGAGTGGAAATATACAGTGGCATAAATCCCCCCATTTGACACCACTGCTGAAATTAGACTGCCATTCAGAAGTCCTGGAGCTTCTATTGGTTTTAGAGAGTCAACAGCATCTTCTATTACATCAATTGTTATTGCTACTACAACTACTTACAACTCACCGCAGCACCAAGTCGCCTGAGGCCAGCACAGCTATGCACACTCTTCCTCTATCCTAATAAATTTAAAGCCTCTCTCTTTATACCCTCCTAGGAAGTTCCCATTTCCCTTAAATCTTTCTTTACGACTCCTCCCACATCCACCGCGGGCGACCTGCTTTCTGTTTAGCCCAAGATGGTTGGCCGAAAAAGGTAGTCTTTAGCAATCTGTCATCCTTCATCCGCAGAACATGCATTAGCCATTTTAACTTTTCGCTCATTATAGCCCAAGAAAGCGGGATTGAACCACACTTTTTGTACAGCCTACTGTTTGAAATACGGTCAGTCAGCCGGGTACTGACATCACTGTGGCTTCCAATATTGTAATCTTGCTTCGCAGACTTATCTTCTTATTCTTGCAAACTTTTTTCAACTGAAAAAACACCCTGAGCCTTGGCTATTCCACTTTTGGTATCTTCACTGCTCCCACCGTCTTTACTAATAATACTACCAAGGTAAGTGAATCGGTCCACTTGATCAATCTTTTCATTACCCAGCGTCACCTTCCCATCTTCACTTCTTCTGAACACTAATTTGCTCCAATACTTTCAGACCTTAGATCCTATATTGACTGTTTTTTATCAAAAACAACGTTGCAGCATTTATTCTCGTCCATGCTTTACTCCGCCATGTCATAATTAGAATTTTTTTCAATGAAATTCAAACAGAAACGTCTATAAAGAAGGAGTCTAGATGCCATCATACACCTCTAGTCTTTAGGCTCATTTAATGATAATCTCATTTTTTTTTTCAGGCCTCGGAGGAAGAGTTTGATATAGGTGATTCCATTTACGGTCGAGTTCGATGGTCTCCATCCCAGGCGTTAGATGCCTCATATAGCATTAAAATACAGCGAGTATATGTATGTGCTGGGCGGGATGGTTATATCCCATCTTATGATCCCAGTGGCAGCGTCTACAAAGACGGTCCCCAGTATGGATGCCTGGAAAATTCACCAAAACTTCGACACAGGCTATTACTTTTGGTAAGCTAATAGATATGAATTAGTTTTATTCTAAGAAGAATTTTTGAAGCACAAAGATTTTTAATATAAAACAATCTAGCCCTCCTGCCATAACTACATTCTAGGGAATATTTCCACTGTTTCATACATCCTTATGAAAAATGCTATAAAGTTTTATGTTATAACATTTTACTTTGAAATAAAAAATAAGTTATTTTGAGGGTTATAAAAAAAAGAAGCAAACCAGAGGTGAATTCTGCTTTTCTTATATTGTTATCATATGTCGCTCATAGACTCCTTCCCTAGCAACATCCCAATATTTTAATTTGAAAATTGAAATAATAAAAAAATTAAATTAATGGTTAATTATTATAGCATGGTTAAAAGTCTGATTTTTTTTTATTTTGGCATAATTGAAGAATAATAGAATTTGAGTAAAACTAACTAAAGCGATCATAACAAGGTTGAATATTCGAACAACTATGGAAGTTATTGTAATCAATAGCCATGAAAATAACACGTTTTTGAACAGTGGAACAGGTGTTTTAGCCAGATGTCTATCAAAGTAGAAAATTATTTATTTTCCCGGAGAAAAGTAACCACGGATACAAAATATTATCAATTATATATGCTAAAATAATTAACCGAGAAGCTTTAAATTAACTTTAACCATAAAATTCAAATGTCTGAAAACCTGAGACTGACGTTTCAGCCTGCTACTTACAAACTGGCACGTACACAGGGGGGAGGCCTCGGGGCCTGCCCCCCTCCCCACGCAAAATCTCACGATTTTTTTATTTTCCATAATTTTCTGATGTTTCTCACAGAATGAAGGATTTGAAGGATCCCCCCACCCGAAACAAATTCCTACGTACGTGCCTGTTTACAAACATACGAAATTTTGCGAATTAACTAAAATGGTTGAAGACACAAAAAATGCCTCAATTTTTGAAATATAATCAACCACATTCGAATATACCGTTTTTTTTATAGCTTCCCGATAATAAAAATTCTATAGAGCTGTGCAATTCAACTTTCCTCAACAACGGAACATTATTTACCGCAAAGCTAACTGGTCAATTAACCTAAATACATGATCTATCATATCAACTACAATAATAATGTAACGATGGATCGGAAGAGAAAGTAGCGTGAAGAAAGCACCCTTGTTCATGCTCTGATCGATGCAAGGACATAGAAAATGTCAAGTTCCTGGAAAAACACTTTACATTCAACAAGGTATCACACCACATTGACATCTTATTCTAGTCGAAAACCATGAAATACAGATTAATCCACCAAGCCTGCTCAAGCTAGGAAAAAAAATCATAAAACCTCACAGTTCATTAGACATTTAATAGAAAAATTTAACCCTCTACACATTCACGATTCGACGTTTAGTAAGTAGCATATATACATAGACTTTGTTAGTTCCAACAGACTAGAAGTTTACCCTCCTTTATTTGTTCTAACACGAGGAACTTAGGCTCTTTGGAGTAGCTAATCCCTTGGAAATACTCTAGAAAATAAATTTAATGCTAGAGTCGAGCCCTACAATGTTCTTTTACTCTAGAAAAGGAGTCTTCTGCTAATCTGCAATTTAGAAACCGATGTTTACCCTACCTCTCGACCTAAACTTCAAGTTTTACCAGTTTCAGGATGGGTTATGATTTTTGTTCCGAATCAAGGTGTAGATTGACTGGAATAAAATACATTGACAAAGGAATCGAAGAAAGAACAGAGTTTAGCTTGCAATAAAAAGAATTGCCCAACACAAACTATAGATTTGAAGGAACAAAATTATAATAGAAATGTGTTGCCCAAAGCAGAAATTTAAAATTAAAAGAAAGGAAAGGATTTACGACAAGAAAAAGTTCCTACAAAAAAAGAAAAGAAATCATTAAATTAAAATTAAAAAACGGAGAAAAGAAACAAAACCAAGTGACAAAGTTGGAATCGTTTACACACTTGTTTTAAAATTCAAAAATTGTTTCCGCCCGGTTTCGAACCGGGGACCTTCTGCGTGTTAGGCAGACGTGATAACCACTACACTACGGAAACCTTGCTCTTACGATGAAATGTTATTTAATATGATGATGATGAAACAGACTTAGGACCTCTCTTGGACTACATGGTCACTCAGGTCCTATCTCTATATTCTTCAAATATGCACTTGCCAAGCTGGAAATTAAATAATTCTCGGTAAATATCTACGAAATCATATTATTGACCTACGCAAAAGGCACTCGATGCCTTTTTTTATGCTGATTACGAATATAATAATCATTTCTATCGGAAATGAATTTCAGCCCCCCCCCTATATATGCCAATTCAGGGTATATATTTCTACATTAGGGGGGTGGGGGTAAAGTTTAAACTTACCTCCCATTTACATCAGAAACAAAATTTGCCCCCCCCCCTAATGTAGAAATATATATCCTGAATTGGCATATATAGGGGGGGGACTGAAATTTATTTCCGATAGAAATGATTATTATACTCGTAATCAGCATAAAAAAAGGCATCGAGCGGTATATTCACTTTATGCGTAAGTCAATAATATGGTTTGGTAGATATTTACCTAATTCTCAACGTCTTTAATTATATCCTATTATCACATCTAATTTTTTCTAAGAATTGCACCATTAAGTGTACCTGTGGTATTTTATTCATCACTTAAGTAGATTCACTGAAGCATTTTCCTTTTGTTCCTAGAAGAATGATTATATGGATACTCTCTGGTGCCTATAATGATCACACTGAATTAAAATATGTTCAACTGTCTCTTCACTGTCACAATAAGTCAATAATCACAAGTGCTTTCCTCTCCACGAAATTTTGCAATGTCTATTGTACTCCTATTTCTTCTGAACCCACACTGCACATCTTTGAGTATCTTTTTCTTCTCGACTTCACAGTTTAACGTTTTCTTTACCAGTCTCTTACACACTTTTCCTAACTCAGGCAATAAAGTAATAACTCTGTGATTCCCTAGCTTTGATGTTTCTTTACCTGGCTTAGTAATCATCACCGCTAATCCTGCCTTCCATACTTTTGGGAAACATCCACTCATCCAGGTATTATTTAGAATTCCTAACAGCCCTTCTACCCACCCTTGTGGGAGGTTTTTAACAAATTGAGGATACACCATATCAGCAACTGGGGCTCTATTTGGCAAATTCCTAATGATGTCTTCAATTTCTTACAAAGAGAAAGGCCGATTATATGGTTCATGTTCGTCTTTATTAGCCAATCGTTTCACTTCTGCTGCTATTTTGCTACTACCTCTTTATCTGGATACTCCTTTCCAATTCTTTTCTTCATATGTTTAACACAAGCGTTAGCTTTGTCCATGTCACTTACCAAGTCACATTCTCATAAACTAGAGATGGGTTGCTTGTTCCGTTAGGCTGTTTGTTCTGCATCCTGCGTATAAAATCATAAACATTAGCTGCCGGTTTTCTGAAATTAGCAAAAAAATTAGCAAATTAGCAAAAACCTCTCTAATACTGTTCTTTTTTGTTGCAGACACTATTCTCTTAAATCTTACGTAGGAGCGTTTAACATTGATCAGATTTTCTAAAGTTGTTACTGAAGCATAAAACCTTCCATTTTTCACATAGTCCTTCTTTGAATTTTTACATTCACTGTTCCACCAAATGTTGTTTTTGTGAGCTCTCTCTGAGTTACATTTCAGTGGAATAGCTTTATTTGCTCTTGTCAATAAACTTCCTTTGAATCTGCAATTTTTTTCAGCTGTAGATGTTTCTGCATCCACTAATGCCTGAATTGATACATCTTCAAGTTGGCGACCATACTCTGGCCAATTTGCTTTCTTAAGTTGAAAGCAAGGAGTGCTTGTACTTTCCAATTGTGCTTGTTTGCTGCTGATGTTATGGCGTTCAATGTTGATTGATATAGGGGTATGATCACTGAAAAGCAGTGTATGCTCGGGAATCACAACAGTAGTCCTAGTGGACTAGTACATGTTAAGTCAGTTGTTGTGTGACTACCAGTCAGATGATTTTTGCGGGTTTGCAATCCTTTGAGAGCGGCGAAGCCAATTCGGGACTCTAACAGAAACTCCTCCGTACTCCATCCAGATGAGTTCACAATGTCACATGTGCACCAAACTTTGTTGTGCGCATTAAAATAACCTATGATAAAAAGTTCTTCATTAGGAGTAATTCTCTGTGATAGCTCATTAATAATACTACCAATGTCACTGTTGTTTCCATTTGAATTGTACACATTTATAATGTTAATGTTTTATCCATCTTGTTGAAGTACACTGCAACCATTGATTTCAACTTTATAGTCTTAAGAATGCCGTGGATCCCCACTCGGTAAATGTAAAGACTTTTTCACACAAATTAGTACTCCACCTTTTATGCCTTCTGACCTGTCTTCTCTTATCACATTATATCTTTTAAAAGTCAAATCCATATATGGTTGCAACCATGTCTCTTGTTTACATATCACATCAATCTCATTTTCCTCACAATAACCTATAATAAAGTCTCTCTTCTCTTTCATGACTGACTGAGCATTCCAAGATAAAATTTTAAGGTCAATTTGGAAAATTCTCAATTATTCCATTCCTCTTTCAAACACTGGCAATCTTTTGCTGGTTAAGACACTCTAACTCTAATTCTTCTACTAATCTGCAGAGTCGTTCAATTCGATCAGATAATGAAATGCTGCTCATTTCCAACAATTCAGCTTTGCAGAGTAAACCTATTACCATTTTTTCTGTAGTTTCTTGCTTTGTAACCTTTTTTATTTGTTCCATATTGTCAGCTGATTCAGATATGTTCCGTACTAATCTTTGCAAATTCATCCTGTTAGCTGCATCTGCATAGCTCTTATATGTTACTTGAGCCATCCTGTATCCCATTTGGTAAAATTCTGCCACTTTAAGTATTTCACGATTTTGTTTCCTCACAGGACAGGCAAATGATGTATAGGCATGATTTTCTCTACAATTGGCCCAAAAATATGCCCTTGGTATGTCTTGTGAGACATCATTTTTCAAAGGACACAATATCAAAGAACACTTGATATTTTTACACAAAGAACACTTGATATTTTAACATAGGCATGGCTGTAGGAAGATTGACCCTGATGTTGATTATGCCAACCTATTGGTGGGGATGCATACTGCCCAGGAGCCAGTTGGTAAGGCTGAGCCAATTCATCATTACTGGGTTGCCGTTATAGTGAGGATTTATTGATAAAAAGTGTCCCTGACCCCCTTGGGGATCAGGTATTTTATTCATCTTCCCCAATTCACTTCAGTTTATACTATACAATTGTCTAAAGCTTTTAAAAAGGCAAAAGACACAACAAATTCTTAAGAATCACAAATACTCCCAGAAAGATCGCAAGCTTGAAGCAAAGATTTTACCTGAAATGTTATTTAAAATGATTTACCCGCGATAAGTTACAATTTAAGTTAACTCCAGCTCAAACAGTGTGATATTTTAACAGGGCCGTCACGTTATGGGGGGAGGGGGCACCTCCTAATGCTTTTGGGCACTCGGAAAAAAAGTGAGTCTGTAAAATTGTTGCGCGAAGCGCCACGATTTTTCCAACGCCGCTAAAAGTTTTGGTTCGCTTAAACGAAGATCCCGAAAATTCCGACATGTCATCTATAGAAATCGCGAGAATTTGTCGGTAAACGCAGCAGTTTTACCGACTCCTGCCGTGATTTTACGTGACAGAATATGAAAAATAATGGGATAAGCATGAACATAGTGACTTGACATATACCGAAATATCAATCTCGCTCGGTAAATGCAGTAGTTTTACCGGCTCGTGCAGTGATTTTACGTATCGTATTTGAAACGGACATTATGTTAATTATTGATAAAAACAGTCATTAAAAATAGTCAGCCAATCGGTAAAATCCCTCACTCCCCCCCCCCAACGTTTTGGCTACTAACGCCCCTGTATTTCAAGACGTAGAAATAAAAGACGACATTTTTCCCTGCAAAAGTAATTCTTCATAAGCTACCTTAATCAACTTATCACAACCTATCTTAACCAAAATTCACTTCCAAAGTATCACAGACTTTTTCGATTTTTTTCTATATCATTTCCTGTAACTTTGTCACGGTTTAATGCTTAAGCATATTCTTAAATGTTCTAGCCATCTCCCTTTCAATCTTTCCTTATCCCTTATTGTGGTTCCATTCCTATCTTTAACTGGTGCAACTGGTGGAAGTCCAGGTTGACTACCCCCTTTCATTTTTTTTAACATGTTTAGGCCTATACAATATTTTGCATAAAACCCGTCTGGATGCATCTTCCAGTTCTTCAGGACACTTATCCATGGACTCCACTCCTGATATTCTTAATTTATATTTTAATGTTTTCTCTGCTTTCCCTCTTATTCTCACATGATCTATCGCTCAAATGTTTTTTGTACAAGCCCCTGCTCTTCTCTACTAAACTTAAACATTTTCGCTAGTTTTCCTAGCTGTCTTCTGACTTTCCCCCTTTCTTTAACAATGCACGTCATATACCAAACACAGGAAAAAGCCTTCGGCTTTTACTTAGCTGAATCATGGTTGCAGCGGTAGCTGCAATCTAGTAAAGGATAGTAGAGAACGAAACCAAGAGAATAGGGTAGGAGAGGCACTCCAATATGACATCACACGCAAAGTAACATCATCTTGTATATGAAGATGTAGTTTTTAGAAAAATTGCACTTTATTTAAATATTGCTGTATTCCCAAGGAATACGGCAAAAGCCGTAGGAGAACATGGAATGAAATGAGAAGGTGAAACTCTCCTAGACTTAGATTATAAAGATGCTTCAGAGTTCCTAAATAACAATACTAGTGGAATGAATTTTGGAGATCTTGAGAGTTCATGATGTAACAATAGGTTGGAAAATCAATTTTTAATGTTAAGAAGATTAAGTTGCTTAGACTAGGAATAAAGGAGGATTGATTTCCAAAGGAACTACGACTAGTTTTAGCGCTCATTTGACTGACCATATATCAAACAGTAAGCTGTGGAAAAATGTGGTTCGATCCCACTTTCTAGGATTAATGAACAAATAAAAGTTAAGATAGCTCGGCCGTATTTTACCGATGAAGGATGACAAATTGCCAAAGTTTGTGCTTTTGACCATCTACTTGGGGCCAAAAAAAAGCTTGTCGCCCTCGAGTGGGTGGGAAGAGGTCGTAAGGAAGAATTTAAATTGAACTTGAACTACATGGGAAGGGGAAAAAGTGAAGCTTTGAATAGACTGGGAGGAGGAGTTTATGCGGTTGTGTTGGCCTTGGGTGGTTTGGTGCTGCAGGGAGATGTTAGTAGTGGTAGTGGTAGTATTTGTGGTTGGAAATAAATTTTGACGGTGGTTTTCTTATTCTATTTGTTTATTTCAGGACAGGGAGGAGCCACGTGCAACAGATAAAGTTTTTGAAGATGTCCCAGTTGAAGCTGCCTTTGCGAGTGAACATCCTGAGCTAATCACAACCTCTTTATTGCATACAGGCCTGGATGGTTTTGTAATGAAAGTTGACCCTTTATACAGAGTAAAGTCGGGGAATGTTTGGTTTATTCAGGTAAGAGGATGAATTTAAAGGTAGATTGTCGCATGAAAAATAGAAATATTTAAAACTCGGCAATAAATTTCGCTTGGTTCAACTTTCTGGAGCTATTGTGAAAGGAAAATCAACGTGGTTATTTAAAGTATTATGGATGAACGATGTTAGTTTGCTAAAGATTGCACACTTTCGCAATTCAACTGGGGCCAAAAGATAAGCAAGTCATCCTTGAACGGGGTTTAAAGAGGTGATAATGAAAGATTGAAAAGAAGTGGGGACTTTATTGAAGAGAGTAAAAAGTGAAGCTGTGAACAGTGTGGAGTAGAGATGGAAGGTGTGCAGCTATGTTAACCATAGGTGGTTTGGTGGTGCGATGAGTTATCAGAAGCAGTAGTAGCAGTAAATGTATGAGTTATAGGGATGAAATGGAACTTTTCGCAATATTTTCAGCTAATCGGATTGCTGTGGTAAAATCTCGGTGTGAAGTAGCGGAAATTTTTCCATCTCAGCCACTACGATTTTTCTGACTTCGCACTGTAGATTATAATTCACTAAGACATTTGGACAGCAAGCTAGAATATAATAGGATGTATTAAAACAGTCTCCTTTGCCTTTTTTTCTTCGAGAGAAAAACAAATTACAGTATAAACAGGACTGGAAAATGTTCAACACGATGTTTTTCTACTGAAAAAAAGACCTGTGAAGGGCAATGTCTTCCCAGGCCAAGGTAAAGTTTTTTACAAGCAAGGAGGTTGTTTTTTCCATATTTGGGCATTATCATTAGAGTTCTTTTAGGAAATGCGCCATTGGGGAATATCAGTTCTAAAAAATATACTTAAGTTATGAAAATGTAAAATTTACTATCTCGTAATGTGAAAAGAGGTTGGGGACCAGTTAAAGCAAAATTTAGGGTTTAGAAACCAGATTTTCTTTTTTCTTGTATGGAGCCAATTAAAAACCGACTGCTTGTCATTTTTTTTTTTTTCATAATCAGTCACCATTATGGCAATTTTAATGAATCTTGACTGAAGAAAAGTCTCAACAATAAAAAAGAAATGCTCTTAGTTAATATTTATATGCTGTCAATATTAATTACAATGCTAGATAAGCCTCATTCAGCTAATAGGAGATCAGTATCACCTGTAATTCTACCTTCATTTGTTTTAGCTGATTCTGGTATAACTTCCAATTGTGTTTAGTTTTGATAAATGACTGATATTTACGTTTCCTTATTTCCCATAAAAGTGAATAATTCTGGAAAATAAAAGAAGTTTAATTAGGAAATAATTTAAGCTTATATATCTTGTGTAAATGGAAATTAAATTCCTGGGAGTTTCTATGGAACATGAAGTGCGATTTTAGTAAAGTGGCCTTCACATGCAGTTCTAGTTAGAATTTTATGCCCAAACACGTGTCAGCCTCGACATCAATATCTGGCAGTTTCTGTCCCCGTTTAGAATTTTATGTTTGGCTGCAACAAGTCACAGCTAAGAATCTGATTCTAGATTCTTGAACTTTGTCTCTAGTATTTCAAAATCTACTAATTATCTTCTTTTATCATTGTATTTATCATTGACACGCAAGACAGCGAAAGACAGCTAACCACCCAGTACTAGAGTCAAGAACTCAGTTGTCCAGGATTTAAATTCTATCAATAAGGAAATTCTTTTGTCGCTATTATACCACCTGCCTTTAAAGGTTGCGTTCACGAATGTACGTCTTGCTGGATTTCCATTCCTAAGCAACTGAATGGTTGGATGTTCATGTTTAGTCTAGGCCTATATGGAAATGCCACTTAGCATTAATACAAACGAAGTAGAGATTCGTCTACATTACCCTAGAGCCAATTTTTGTGCAAAGATGCTTACATCATGCTTAAGAATAGTCAGTTTGCAACAACATCAACAACTGTTTTTTTTTACAATAAAAAGGGTAAGGTATCCTACGCTGAAAGAAAACCTTATATCTATTTTTACGAAAGTAGGGAACTTTTTAGCAATCACGTTAAAAAAGACCATACGCCGTCCCAGTGATGCTATATCTTGTTCAGTCGGACCAGGACTGTGAAAAATCACCGCGTAAAATTTTTTGTGTCGTTGATATCACGCCAAAAATTGTATTTGGCATCAGGGCAATCCATGTTCAATCACCCTCTGATCCTTCTTATATACGTTGCCATGCTGATCCTCCCTTTGAAAATAGAATAGCAGTTAGTCTTTGGTAGTTATCTCAGAAGTGCCAAAACAACAGGTCATTTTTAGGTGTGACAACGAAGATACATAAATCCAAGTTGAAGTTCTTATCTGCTAACAATATGACACAAGTTGCTAGAACAATTTTTATCTGGCCGTGTGAATATGAACTAGAGCAGTGGTCGGCAAAGTGTGGCTTCGGAGCCGCGCGTGGCTCTGGCACAAGCATCCACGGAAGACACAATAATATTTTCATTGAAAAAAAAAAACTTGGTAAGAAAAAGGAAACATTCTTTCCGAGCCTGCTGAAGTATCGCCAAGAATATAATTCCTGTATTAATAAACGCCATTTTAAAACAATAATTTCAAATATGAGGAAAGCATTTCTCAGCCTCAGCAGTTTTCAGGAGTTTAAAAACAGCTGACCAACTTTAGCATTTGTCAAAAATCCTGCTAATGCTACGATAACCGAGTTGAAATTTGTTCCCTTTAAAATTGTAATTGGTAGCTTTGAAATGCTTTGAAATTGCTGGATTTAAAAACAAGGAGACATGGCGCTTTAAATTTGAAGGTCTTTGCGTTGAATTGGGACTATTGGACAAAAAGATATAATCCTAGTTCACTACGCAAGTGGTCTGTTGGGGAGAAGAAGGAAGATCTAGAAAGGAAGACATGATCATTTTCAACGCTTAGACTAGTATTTCTGACTTTTACGATCAGCTGAAAAAGCTCTAGTTTGTTGTTCTTTCCCATTTCATTTGTACATATATATGCAAACAATCTTTTTCAAGCATAAACATTATCAAGAGTAAACTGAGAAGTCATCTTATTGATGATAACTTGGAATTATGCCTAAAACTGAGACAACGTTCCTATTAATTTAGTTTTATTTACAGAGCAAAATTCTTCATTTAGCGTACAACTTATTAAGTGCAATAAGAGCTTGGCAAACAAGCAGATTTGCCTTCATTTTTTTTAAAGTGTTGTGATGGTTATATTTGGCTCTTTGGCTAATATGTTTGCCGGTCACTGAGCTAGAGGATGGATTTATTGAATGAGCAATAAGGTGGTGAAAGAGATTTATGTTTTCATTCCGTTCGCAGTCTTCTTTGCTTTCTTGTCTTTAATGCTGACAGCCAATGTTTTATACTGCTAGGTAGTGAAATATTAAAGTGGATGAAATTAAATAATTTCGGCATTAAAATAAACGTATCACGTCAATTTCAGGTAATTTATACCATAACAGCAACATATCACCGACAGAGACGTGATTTGGCCAACGAAGGATCTGAAATCATACGTCAAGGAACAAATATAAAATGTATTCGTCTAGCGATTGTTGATGACTACATTTGGCTCAAGGCCAGTGTTATACTTCTGACCGTTCCCTTAGTTGGAGGTTTAATTCTTGGACTCTGCGGCTATTTAATATACAAAACGAAGAAAAGAAGAAAAAAGATTGGTATCTGTGAAATTCCTGAATGTGAACCTTTAAGTAATACTAGTGATAAAATTCGAGCTAAATTAGAAGCTTAATGCCATGGATTTCTATAAGACTTTAGTTTTTTTTTAGAAAGATGTATATAGTTTTAATATTTATACGACTCAAATTTCCTTTTTTTGGTATTGCAGCAACTGTTAGAAATTGAATACCGATATATCCCGAATACAAATGATCATATGCTAGCAAAATCCTATTTGTTTTAAGATAACCTGTGTTCGATTACCAATATTGTTATGCAACAATTGAATAACCATTTTATTGGACAAATAAAAAAAGTTTATTTCCTGTCATAAATTATCTAATTGTTTCACACCTAAATTAATCTTTAATATAAATATTCAAGTAACAAAATCAGAGGACTAAAAAACACTGGTCTGATTGATTTTGACCTAGCTGTAAAAATTCGGGTCAAATTGGAATCTCATGTAATACCCCCTCCCCCTTCCAAAAGAGGAAAATAGCTCTTCATCAAAATACCACCTTATTTATCTAAAAGAATAGTGAGCTTCGGTCGTTTTTAAGGTTTCAGCAGAAGAAATTAAAATCTACAAACAAAATAATCGATTTTTGGGCCAATGAATAAAACAGAGTGCTGATTAAGTATCAATCTTGTTCAACAATTTGACATCATGTTGTGTTTTCTTTACTTTCTTTACTTTTCTAAGAAAATTCGAAAAAAACAGTACTTAGTTCATGTTTACCCGTTGGTACAGTGCTATTATAACATTTTTTGCAGTCAGTGCTTATCTTTTTTTTTATGTAAGATTGTTTTTAAATAGACTATTATTTCTTTGTAATTTACATTTTTAGGTACAGTCAAGTTTATTGTGTATTAATCACTGTTTTTTACATTTTCTTTTTATATTCTCTTATTTCATAGCATTACAGATCGTGTTACTGTGATCTCATTCTTTGCTTTTATTTCTATTAAACATATTAGAGATATCTTTTCTAGAACAAACCGTAGGAAACAAACGGCCTACTCAGCTTCTTAGTATTAGTAGCAACAAAGGAAATTTTGGTGCACTGGCTTCAAACCATCATATGCAACATGTCTTTATATATATATATATATATATATATATATATATATATATATATATATATATATATATATATATATATATATATATATATATATATATATATATATATATATATATATATGATATATATATGATATATGATATACATATATGATGTATATATATATAATTTTCAGTTAGGTATGAAATTATTTATATTAGAATTCCTTCAATCCTTTGGCTTGTTGTTTACATCAGGAAATCCTGCTAACAGTTGTTTTCAGATTGAAATTTTTTGAATAAAAGTTTGCAGTTTCCGACTTAGAATTAATATCGATGGTGAATTTAAAGAAAAAGTAGGAATGATATTTTTTTTTTAATGTAATACAAAAAGATTGTAATTATACTAAAGAGAATGTTTGCCTATAGCTGGTAAATGTCCTATGAAGAGAGAAATCATAAAAAAAAAATAATTAATCCACATTGTTTTTTAAAGGTTCAATACAATTTTATATTTATCCTTATTACCTTCTTCTTACAAATGCCACCTAGGATATGAATATGTGGAATAAAGTGATTATTGTGAGCCAGTGTGACCGTCTCGATGAAATAGTCACTAAAACCTTGCAGAATTCGTCCACGAGGAAGTCTAAATTTTATACGCTGTTTCACAGCTTCAATCTTACCTTAAGGCATATGTTCCCCCTGAAAGAAGACGTTTTGTGAAAAGTCTGCAGTTATAACTTGCACCAAAAGGCCAAGATACTTATATCATTACAATCTTTTGTCTCAGACTTATCCATTCGTCGAATCAGAATTGTGAAATTGCTTGGAATTTTTCTAAGAATTTGGTGGAATTGGTCTAAACTTGCTTAAAAAAGGGGACATTTGTCCTTTTTTTTTAAAAAGACTTTCAAATATTTTTCATTGTATTTTAAAATCTATAACCCTATATACTAAATTTCCTAAATTGAAGTTGGTAGGTGAGAAGAACTCATTCTAAAGATTGTCCTTGTTGGCCAACCGTCTAGGACCAAACGAAAAGCAGATCGTCCCCAAATGGGGTGCGAGGATTTCGTAAGAAAAGATTTAACGGAAATAGTAACTTTTTGAGAGGGTGTAAAGAGGGAAGCTTTGAATAGTATTGGGATGGAGGAGGAGTGCCCCTAGCTGTGTGGGCCTCCAGTGCCTTGGTTCTGCAGTGAGTTGTTAATATTATTAGTAGTAGAAATAGTACTAGTAAAGATCTCTGTGGAGAGGGGACCTGAAATTTTCCTGAAAAGCAGACAAGAAACTCCGCATTTATACTGAAATTATGATATAGTTTAGCCTCTAGTAAGGGGTATTCAAAACACGATTTAATTTTCTATCTCTAGTGATCAAAATAATAATAAAAAAAAAGATGTCACGGACATTAAACCAAAATCTAACGAGGATTCAGCAGCGTCTTACTTTGATCAGTCATGGTTTTCTTTTCTCGGTACCCTTTCCTCCAAAGGAAAAATTCCATTTTTTCTTTGGAGCAAAGAAAAAATGGTTGAACTAACCATCAAGTCAGTAGAATATAGGCTATTGTAATTTATTGTTAGCCTAGGCCTGTTCTTATTGTTCTGCTAGCTAGTCTCTTTGGCTAATTAACTAAAAAAAACAAGTTTTTTTAACTGAAAGTAAGGAGCGACATTAAAACTTAAAACGAAAAGAAATTATTCCGTATATGAAAGGGGCTGTCCCCTCCTTAACGCCTCGTTCTTTACGCTAAAGTTTTTTTATTGTTTTAAAAGATAAAGTTGTGAGACAGAGTCAAACTTTAGCGTATAGAGCGAGGCATTGAGGAGGGACAGCCCCTTTCATATACGGAATAATTTCTGTTCGTTTTAAGTTTTAATGTGGCTCCTTACTTTCAGTTAAAAGAAGCTTATTTTTTTAGTTAATTTCTGAACGTTTTTGAATTAATGCAGTTTTGATTTTGGCTCACCGTACATGAATATTTAAAACGAAATTCGCATATTAATTTTCCTTTTTTTGGCTAATTCACTTTCTCGAAATTTTGTTCTGACATAACTTACGAATTAACTTACGTAACGAATTTCTATATTCGTATTTTTTTATTACGTATATTAGGGAGTTCGCTCCCTAGTCAATACCTCGCTCTTTACGCTAAAGTTCGAATCACAAGCCCCTGAATCACAAAGGCCGGTTAATTAGAATAGATAGCTCTTTTGAAAGTACTAAAAAACTTTAGCGTAAAGAGCGAGGTATTGACTAGGGGGCGGACCCTCTCATATACGTAATAATTTCTGTTTGTTTTAAGTTTTAATGTTGCTCGTTATTTTCAGTTGAAAAAAAACTTGTTTTTTATTTAATTTCTGATCGTTTTTTAAATAATGCTGGGAAATCTGGCCCCTTCATGGAAATGTTCCTTCCCCCAAGGAAATATCCTCCATGGAAAGATCCTCCCCCGTAACCCCTACTCTGACCCCGACCCCCCCCCCCACTAGAAAAAAATTCCTCCTGAAAACACCTGTATACTTCCCAATAACCAATACTATATGTAAACAATGGCAAAGTTTATAACTTGCAGCCCTTCCCCGGGAACTGTGGGGGATTAAGTCATCCTAAAAGACATATTAATCAGGTTTTCGACTATGCTGAACAAAATGGCTATCTCAAAATTTTGATTGGGTGACTTTTGGAAAAAATGAGCGTGGGAGGGGGCCAAGTTACCCTCCAATTTTTTGGTCACTTAAAAACAGCACTAGAACTTTTAATTTCCGTTCGAATGAGAGTAGGAAGCTATCTATAAGTATGAAACGAACACATGTACTGCCATCTACAATTGAGTCTAACGCTGACGGGCTTTAATTTATTCAAGGATTATCGATCGAGTCTATTGGGGTCAAGGTCAATTGATTTGTTGTTGTTCGTCTAGGTGTAATGACTCCAAGGGGAAGTTTGCACATGTGCATTGACAAGAAGAGATGTATTGATCTGGGACAAGAGGGGGAAGTGAATTTCTGAGAACTTGATTTACATAAACGAAATTCAGAATAAATTTTATTTTTTTTATTTAACAAACAAATTACATGAATAAATTATTTTCTAAACTGGCCGACAGGGAGCAGGGCTCGATGTGTCGGCCAAAAACATAAAAAAAAAAAAAAAAAATGCCGAAATAACAAATAAAGCATATCAATAATGAAAAAAAAGACACACATGGTAGGAGATAACAGGGGAGGCCACCCCAGCGCGAGAACACCACAACAAATTTCATACTAAAATCCAAATTCACCAATCCCAACATCCAGGCAAAGAACAATTTTTGAAATATGTTTTTTCAAAGAAAATCGGCTCTTGAATCTTGGGGACACATCTATTAAATTAAATTTATTTGCAATATGAGGGATCTCGTATCTGATTGAGAATCTAGCTCTTTCAGATTTAATTGGGGGAAGGCGATACTTCTTGGAGCGGACGTGGTGGGCAGGAGAACTGGGAGTCTCAATTATACCCAGATCATGGAAATAATTTGCCGAAGATTGGATATCATAATACTACATTGCTATATGCAGGTCTTTCAGTTGTTTGAGATTAAGTATATTGAGAAAAAGATATAAAGTTTGGGTTTCTGAAAGATTTTGAAGCCTCACTGGGTGATGAACAAAAGTACCCAGGATTCTAACCGCCTTATTTTGAATTATCTGAAGAGGTTGGAGATGGACCATAAATGTGTTAAGGTAAATTACAGGGCAATATTTAAAATATGATTCAATTAGAGAATGATATAAAATTTTAAGGATGGAAAAAGGAAATACATGTTTCATTCTATGAAGACAACCTAAGTTATGGGCAAGTTTCAATCTCAAATGATCAGAATGCTTACGGAAAGATAAAAGCTCATCAAGAATAATCCCAAGGTAACGAAATGAATTTACTCTTTTTATCCTACTTTGATTTACAATTAACTCATCTATGGTAATTTTATCTACTGCCCGCTGTGACCGCCCAAAAATCATGAATTCAGTTTTAGAAAAGTTCGGAGCCAGGTAGTTACATGCAAACCATTTATTCAAAGAATTCATTGCTGTCACCATTTTCTCAGCCAACAAAGATGGGGTTTTAGCTTTTACTGTCACCGCCGTATCATCTGCAAAAATTACTGCTAAACTACTATCTTGGGGTAAACACCTCGAAAGGTCATTTGTATAAATCAAAAATAGTAATGGCCCTAATACTGATCCCTGGGGGACTCCAACATCATCAATAACAATATGGCTTGACAGGTGCCCATTTACCTCTACCTGAATTTTTCGACCATGCAAGTAAGATTTTATTAGATCTAAGCATTTACCTCTAATACCTGCATTATTAATTTTCTCCAATAAAATTTCATGGTTTAGCGTATCAAATGCCTTCTTTATATCATAGAAAAGAGTAGATACATGATTTTCATCATTTAATGAATCATTAATCTCTAAAATCAGCGCTGCAATAGCTCGTTCAGTAGAATGACCCGCCCTGAATCCAAACTGATTTTTAGTAAATAAATTCCTTTTATCAAAATACGAGACAATTCTTTTTTGAATAATTTTTTCATTAACCTTAGATAGAGGGGAAAGAATAGCTATTGGGTGATAGTTACCTATATCTGTCTTATCACCTTTCTTATGAATTGGGATAACTCGTGCAGATTTCCATACTTCCGGAAAGATCCCTGATGACATAAATGCATTTAAAATATGAAGCAACGGGACGTGAATTACACATGCAAGTTCCTTCAGAATATTTGTGGAGAGCCCATCTAGACCTAGAGAATTACCACTCTTTAGATTCATAATTACTTTCTGGAACTCACCGAGAGTGACAGGGGCCAGGAACATACTGGAATTTTCGGATGACGGGAGATATTCTTTATATGAATTAGATGGAGATTCAGGGGATTCCAGTTCAACGGTAGAACTAATATGAGAAAAATAATGAAAAAAATAATCTGCAAGAGCATCCTTCCCTTTCAACTCAACACCATTTTCATTTATGATCACTTCAGGGTGTGGATTTTTAATATTATTTCCAATTTTTTCCTTAATTAATTTCCATGTAGTCCGAGGTGAATCAGATTTTTTAAATGCATTTTCATAATACATTTTTTCACTTGTTCTGAGAGTTTTAACTAGCAAATTTTTATAATTTTTGAATCGCTGTACATTATGAGCTGAGGGGTATTTCATTTTTATCTTATACAGTCTATTTTTTTCCTTGATAGATTTTAGAAGTGATGGACTTATCCAAGGTTGTTTGGGTGAGGTTCTTTTCCGGTGTGTAGTTTTAAATGGGCAATGAAGATCCAATTTTTCATTCAAAATTCGATAAAATATATCTAAAGATATGTTGGGGTCATTCTCATTAACAACTTCACTCCATCCTACATCGCTAAGATTAGATTTCAATTCATTCATATTTACTTGTGAAAAGTTTCTCCTCTTCATATGATTTTTTTATTGACTATCTTTTGCGTTTTGAAGTCAGACATTAAAATACAATGGTCAGATGTATCCTCCGTAACCACGAATGTAGCCTCACAAGGATAAGGTGCAAAAATATTATCAATCAGAGAAAAAGAAGAATTTGTTATGCGTGTCGGAATAAAACATACTGGGTTCATACCATGAGAAAGGTTACATTCCAAAAACTGAAGGACATGTCGGTCGATTCCTTGCTGTCTAGATGGGAGACATCCCATTAAATCAATATTGAAGTCCCCAAGGATTAAAAATGGCATTCGGAGATTTGATATCACACTTAACATATTTTCAAATTTATCAATAAAATCTGCCTTATTTGATGATGGAGGACGATAAATTACAGCAATTAAAAGTTTATCATTATTTGGTAGAAAACATTCAACAATACAGCTTTCAAAAATCATCTCCGTATTCAAATATAAAAATACTTCTTTCAGTCGTGCCGGAATATAATTTTTAACCAGTATTGCTAAACCACCTTGCTTTTGTTGAGTTCTACTTACGTGAAAAAATTGGAAATCACTAATATTAATTTTTTTTGCCGAAATTTCATCTAAAAATGTTTCACAAACTCCAAAAATATCCGTACCAGATTCAAATAAAAAGTCTTTAATTGCATCTTGTCCGCTCCTCCATCCACGACAGTTCCAAAAAGATATTCTCCTCATGTTTGGGTTTTTATGAACTATTTCATGAGAAAACAAATATTTATTTGGGGGGACTAAAAAAGAATTTAAAATTTCATTATTATCATGGGCTAGGGGCGTTTGGAATACATTACTAAAATGGGCTGAATTTCTTTCCAATTCCTCCAGCCAAGATGTAGGGATCTCGTGAACTTGACTAACCATTATCATGTACTGATCTCACGCCAAAGAGTACCCCCCCCCATGCCTCTCCCACAAAAAATTACAAACACTAAAACTCACACTAAATAGATTCTTAATCATAATAATAAGACCCAAATACATCAAACCGCACAGAACACACCACATTTTTTATTTCAACCCAAATAAATATCGAACACTTATACTCACATTATTTAACAAAACTAATTCACTATCATATCAACACAATCAGTCTTAAAAAAAAATCATGTATCCATATTTGCGATTCGACCACCATGTTTCCTTTCAAGGTCAGTAATTAGAGCGAAACCTTCACTAACTGTTAGTCGTTCATTCGTTCCATCTCACCGCTTGATAACTAGGCAGGGGGGTACACCTTTCGACAACCAAGAGTCAATTCCAAAATCGTGCAATTTTAATTTCACATGAAGCAACCTCTTTCGAACTTCACGAACAGACTTTGGCGCATCATCCGTCAGATATATTTTCTCGAATCCTCCAATTTTTTTGTTTTTCAGTTTCTTGGCGTTCTTCAAAATCTCATTCCTGATTAACCTCGATGGCAATTCAAATTTCAGGAATTTGGCATTTTCCCTGAAATCCACCAACTTAACTGGGCTTGGGGCTGGGAGATCAAGGCCTTCAATAACAACTTTAGACAGTAATTCCTGTGCTCTTATTTCATCTTGAACTTTCACATTCCACGTCACTAAATGTTTATCATTTTCATTACTTTCCAATTTCATCAGAGTAAGCGACATATTGTCGATATGTGATTTAAGCGCTATATTTTCCTCCGCCAACACAGATATTTGATTTTTAAAGCTTGCCGTCTCTAATTCAACATTCTGAACACGCGGTATCAGCTTCGCCACTTCTTTACTCGATTCAGAAACAGTTTCTTCCAATTTTTTTACATTATCTTCAATTGCTTTGATGTTAGATTTTAATGATTCTAAGGTGGCAGTATTACCTTTAACTGTTTCTAATAGCAAACTGATACTTTCTGCTAAAGACTTTATAGAAACTTCATCACCTTGACTCGTTGCCGTAGACGCAGACAAGTTTAGAGATTCTTCCATTTTCTTCTTTCTCTTTCCCATCCTTTAGAAACTTATCCAAATTCAAATATCAAAGTTCATAAGTTCAGCTCAGAGCAGACTAATTTATCACGGTTAATATTAACTGTTTGACTACACCAATTCATTCACTTGTAATAGGTCCTGGCGCGAAGAGCTCTTACTCCGTTGAATGCATTCAGGTAACGAAGGGGAGAGGATTTCTGAAAAAATTGATTATATAATTGGTTGGGGAATGTATTGATCCACGAGTCTAACGGGAACAGGATCACGTGTCTCCTTCTAAGGCAATCAGGGGGTCGGAAATTTTAGCGGGAGAGGATTGCAGAGAATATAGGGAAGGATTTTTGCTATAGTTTTTATTAGTGTGTGAATAGAATTCAAAGGAGCGAGAACAGTTTGACTTTAATCATTTGGATATATTTGTGCTGATGATGAGTGGAATGTTTACCCTATTAGAAGTTGATAGTGGAGTTGGTAACAATAATAGAAGAGCACCAACCATTGCGGTGGAAATCACGAGAGGATCACGGCTTTGTCTGGAATAGGATGAAGTATATGCAAGATATGTGATGTCCTTGAGCAAATTTAAAATGGAGGATCAATTATGCTTCGCTGCAAAAGTTGATATAGCACATGTGAATAGACTTCAATGCGCTTTAAGTGCATTAGTGAAGCATATCGAAGACAATAAACTGTATCGATAATTGTACATGTCTAGTATTATTGTTGTAATCAAAAATAAAATTGTTTCGAAATCGAAAATGTTCCCTTTCTTTTGTTAGAATGTTAGGCTAACAAATCATGGTCAGTCTAGAGTCAGCATTCGGAGTGAAAGGATTGAAAAATGAATAAATTCGAGAAAGAGAGAATTAGATCGAATCTGGTGTTTATGGAAAAACATTTGATTTTGGATGATGATTTTCTCGAGTTATCCCTTCAACGCAGGATATTCTCTCGGGGAACACTTGACAATATAATGAAAACTGATTCTCCCCCATTGGACTATTGTATGAAACTTTGTCGATGTGACTCAAATGCTTATACTCAATTTATTGATATATTAATTGGAACAAAGCAGAATAATATCGTGGATATACTTTTGAAAACATTGCCATAGATTCAATGTAGATGACTCCCCACCATTCGAAAGATGTGACGTCACAGAGTTACTCCTCTCCCATTCCTCCCTCTGAATTTATTGAACGAGGATGATCAGGTTCGTTTTAGCTGTGAGAGAGTTGACATCGGAAACCAAAAAAA
Organism: Artemia sinica; assembly: GCA_027921565.1. Taxonomy (NCBI): domain Eukaryota; kingdom Metazoa; phylum Arthropoda; class Branchiopoda; order Anostraca; family Artemiidae; genus Artemia; species Artemia sinica. The sequence continues at coordinate 27,671,706 of CM051273.1, read as the reverse complement.
TGTTCTATACATGTCCACTATGCATGTACACTCTTGCCAGTTGGACTCAATGTGAGAATTGTACAATTATTGATGACTATAATGAAAAGTGCAAATTATGTAATCCTTGTAAATTACGTACATAGAGGCTATGCAGTACAAATTAAAGGATGTAATTCATGTCTTGAAGAGATTTGTGACTCTCACCCTAGAGGACATCTATGCTCCAATTGTCACTATGACAAATGTGATCAGTGGGAGAATACTTACCCCGCTATGATTGGAAAGAATCCCAAACATGATTTTAGTTTATTTCTACGAGATTGGTATCGTCGTGGATTTAAATTATTCTGGGAGGAAGAATCTGGTCTACGATTCAACTGTTGGGGTAACAATACAAATTGGTTTCTACGTCATCGTTGTGACGACACTGCCTATTATGACTATAAACCAAGTGATTTTTATTTGGCAGTTACCGAATGTGATTCATCATTTGAAAACACTGTATGTGATGTTGCTTCAAATAGACAGATTGAAACTCGTGAATTTCATAATATGAATGCAAATAGTATCATTGACTGTACAAAGAGATATGACAAGAGTGAAGTTACATTATACTGTAGAAAATGTGACCCTGACTTTGCAGCCAATCAAGATCAATATACAGTGAGTCCAAATGATTTACCGGCATTAGTGGTTCACGACAGTTGCCTATACACCGAAGAAGAAATCTAAAGTGAAGATTCAAAGACATTGTTGTATATATGCATTTTATTAATAAACAAATTCACATACCTTTTTAAGCACTTTACTCTTAGGGCACCAAAATCAATATTATAGAGGTCTGAGAGGATATTTTCCACTAGAAAGTCGTTCAGACGTGGATTGTCAACATAAATGTTGAGAAACTGCTTATATGTATAGCCACGACATCGGAACACAAAATATAGTAGTGCATGGAAGCCACAGCTTTTAGTCGTCAGATCCTGCACTCCCTTCTGATTTTGAATAATAGTTTTCCCACTGCTCTCAATATAATTGCTGATGTTAGGTGTGTAGAATGTATAGGGTAGACCAAGAGGATCAAAAAATTCAACCGTCTTCATTGTTTGAAAGATGCACAGCCAATGACCCGTGTGCACAGTCGACGGACTGCTATTATCAATAATTAGGGTATTGTTGTCACTTTGAATTTTTCCAAAAAAGTCCGAGGGTAGACAATAGGATTTGTACTGGGACATGTAGGGGTCCTTATTAAATACATTGATTATTTGACTGGTGTTCATGGCGCCAAGTCTAGTAGAACACTGCCTTCGGGAGTGATTTCCCAATAGGTTTCATATTGATCTAGCGAGATTAGTGCAATACACTCAGCAAACGGGTCAGCAAATGTACACTCTAAACGAACACTCCCCGTACGTACTATACTCATATCCTGCATGCCAGACATATCCAATACAATGATACCATGTGTTTTAGCAAACATTTCTTCGGTTATATCATTTTCAAATAGTTGTGAATCATGATCTAGGGTTTGCATGGTCAGCTCATACAATGTTCTCTAGGATTTATCAAAAGATAGATTGTAGAGTGGGATGCCGTTTACGTTGCACACAAGAGATGAAAGTCTAAACATTTCAAATTTATGTGGACAGCCAGTCCACGATCCTATTGCACTAGCGCTTTTTACAAATGCCAAAGCGAGTTTTGACGGAATTTCGCCATTGCTAAAGGATGAGTCAGTGAAGGTGCGTGACCCCATGGCAATTTAACGTTGATGGGTGATTGTATGAGGAACAAGTAGTTTAATATTATTTCCACTAGCTCTCAGTTTTTCCACTGCCAAAGCAACAGAACTCATAACTTGTTGTTTGCGTACATGTAGTATTGCCGAGGTGAGGGAGAGAGTCACATCAGGATTGGCATCAAGTTCTTTTCTCAATATGAAATTGGATGGAGCAAGCGTTAATTTTATATCCGCTTTAATATTGGGTGGTAGCCATTGGGGTATATTAAATATTTCATGATATATTTTTCCAACTAGATGTAATTCACTAGTTGTAGCATTTTTAAGTGCATCTGTACTATCAGTATTAGTAATTATGTTCATATCCATTGGAGGTGCCTCTCAATTCCTTGTATGACTTGGGTGTCATCAGCATGAATTGTATATAGCTTGTATAATTTGAGAAATTGTTGCTTGTGGTCACCAGCGTGCCATTGATGAAGACACTGATTTGACGAAATAAATTATGTAATATACAATTTTCATAGGATATTCCATCGGCCCGAATTGGCAATGTATTATCGGATTTCCGGACTTCCATTTGTAAATCTATAAATATCGAAGACATCTCCATAAAGTAGTCTTCATTGGAATAAATTTGAAAGTGGATATTATCAGAGTGGGGTTGTTGAGGATAAAATTGTTCATAATATCTATGTTTTACACTCACATCAACATTTTCTGCATTGAATAGATTCAATGAGGAGGTGATTGAAGGTTGGGAATCCTTATGCGGTAGGTATGACATCTTAGGAAAAGAAATCTAGTTTCGATCTAACAATTCTCCTCCTGGGGTTTCTTCTTCTACTAGTGCTTATTGTACGTGTCGGCTTTTTCCTTCTTCTATTTGACACGGGTGATGTCTTTCGTTTCTGACCTGAGTAGAGACTGACGAGTGATGCATCGTTTTTCGATCTTTTTAAACCTTTTCCATTTTGTTTTAATCTCTCGCCAAGGGTTCGCGCACTGGTCCTAAGATTTTCCAAAGCACTTTTTTTTAAATCCTTGCCAGAGCCCCAATCGTAAAGTGTAGAGGATGCAAAATCTGTCGCAGCTGGTACAACATATTTTCTAGCCAGAGGTAGTGCAGAGCGAAAGAGCTTAGCAAACCAACTGCCAAGACCGTAGCCAGACATTGACGAGCGACCTTTGTAATAGTCCATTCCATTGCCCTGTTGTCTTGGGCCAAGAGTATTAACATAGCAGTCAATATCAGGACAAATGAATACCACATTTCTATTAGACATCTTGTTGAACGATGGGACGAAAATGGCATGTAATCATAACCAAACCTTTTGATATTGCTAGAGGATCACCTAATTCAGTTCTTAGTGTTAACTGACAGAGTTCCAAATAGGAAGTGTTTACGGGAATATACTGAAGAGGCTTTATATTGTAGTGGTGAATATGTTCTTGATTGGTTTTTCGTTCAAGAACTCGTAGGAGGGGAACATTGCTATTGCCAATCCGGGATGTTTCCACAAATGAGGCATAGAGAAATATACAAGTGTCCGAGGCGAAATCAGGTCAATAATCAGCAAAAATAACATTATCTATCCCGTTAACAGTTACAGCATTTCTACCACTGATCATATTCAGTTTAAAGCCAAGAACATCTCTCAGATTATCATTGAGATGAATCATTTCAGTGTCAACGGGTGAGGTAATGTAAATCCTATCATATTCCATTAAATAATTAAAATGGAATGAACCTAGCGACGAAGACCACACTGCCTTTCCATCACAAACAACAAAAGTACGAAGAACAACAGGGAAATCTTTTTGTAAGACAGTGGAGCTAATTTGAATGAATATTTCGGCCCTATGTCCAAGGGCCGTCCTCAGCAAGACAAAAATATATATAAGAAAAAAGACTCACAACAACATGGGATCAATAAAAACCAAAAAAAAAAAAACAAAAAGTGGAAATTTTTTTCAAAACAGTCCAAGCATCATTACTTCAGAGAAGTTCAACCAGGACTGATAAAAAGTAAGGTAAAACAAGACGATTCAATGAAGTGAAAGAAAAATAAATTAAAAACACGTTCTTATTGCTAATCCAGCTTTTTTGGCAGCTAACCTCAAAGGTCTTTTTGTGACCGGTTCTGTGTTATTGTCTATCGGTTTTTTTAAATATTTTGTAAGATCATTTTTAATTAAATTTGTGTAAAGAGCATTTAGTGTATATTCCCCAAGTCCCTATTTAAGGAAATATTATTATTAATCTTAAGTCTGATTTCAATTGATTCTCGGACTACCTGCTTTATGCCCAGGTCATTGCTAATAAGGGCAGATTCATCAAAAAGTATATTGTGGGTAGGATTTTCAAAAATATGGCTGCCTAATGCAGAATCAGAAGAAACAGTGGAAATATTAGAATTTAAGGCTTTGACAATATCATTTTTATGTTGTTGTATGCGCTTTTCTAAATTCTGGTGTGTTCTACCTATATAATATTTGCCACAATCGCATGGTATGCAATTATGGGGAGCAATTGACCAATGATATCTTTTACTTTATTAATTTAGGCAAAAAACATGCTAATATCATTAACCAGCAAAAATTCTTAGAATCTTGCAAAATTGAAAATCTTATTCCCAAGTCTTTAAGATTCAGATTACACTTAAATACCCGGAAAGAAGAGCAATTTGCTCACACACTACAATTTAAAACATTAACACACATCATTAAAGACAAAAAACAAAAAAGATATATTATTTCCTCTGAAAGGAAATCCTTAAAAAAAATTTTATTTGAAAATTTGTCCTCTGTTGATTTTAGCCAGGTTGCTAGGTTGGAAAGAAATTTGTTTAGCCATGATTTCCGCTTATCAAGGGAACGACTTATTAAGAAATTGGAAAACCTCAGATATGAATTTTCGAGAAATAACCCTACTTACACTCCAAGATTCACTCCTGGACCGGCTGTTGTTAATCTATCCTCTAGAACGCTTGATCCAAAGGAAATTCAAATTCTCGAAAAAGGTCCAAAATTCTCTTTTCTTCCAAGACATGTCCCTGTGGCAGATTTAATTTCCTCTCTAGAATCCTCTGTACACAAATTTTATACATCTATACCCAACCCAGATGAAGTTAGGGCTAGTCTTATAGATACCCTTTACAATAATCAAAAAAAGATTAATTTTCCCGCCAATAAAAAACCAGATAATTTGTATGACCTAAAAATACTATCTAATCTCCGTAAAGATTCATCCATTATTATATGTAAAGCAGATAAAAGCAATTCTCTGGTTGTCATGGATACGACAGATTACGATACAAAAATTTATTCTCATTTGAATGACGAGACAACATATAGAACTACAACCCACGATCATACTGATCAATTTGCAAACAAAATTATAAATGAATTAAAATGTTTAAAACAAAATGGTAAAATTACTCCGAAGCTATACAATAAATTCTTCCCTCGTGGTAACTTTTGCCCAAAGTTTTATGGTCTACCAAAATTACATAAGCAAGGCATTCCTTTAAGGCCCATAGTAGCTTGTACGAAAGCCCCCACATCCAATATTGGGAAATGGTTATGTACAGCCTTTAAACCTTTGCTTTACTCTCAAAAATCATATATATGTAATTCGGTAGATTTAGTTGAAAAACTAAAAAACGTAAATATCTCAGAAAATACAATTATAAGTAGCTTTGACATTGTTTCAATGTATACAAATATTGACGTCACAGCATCTGAACATTTATTAGAAAATAAAATCAAAGAAAATTATCACTTAATAGAAGCTTCAGCAGCAGGAATAGATTGTGATGTCTTAATGACCTTGGTTAAACTCTGTAACAAATACTCAATGTATTTCCAATTCCGTAATTCTTTTTACCAGCAAATTAAGGGCTTAGCGATGGGCGCTCCCCTCTCCGGGTTACTGGCGAATATTTATGTGGAACATATTGAAAATTGGGCATTAGATTCGTATTTTTTGAAACATATTTTTTGGGGACGGTACATGGATGACGTAATTTCACTCTGGAACTATGGGGAAAATGAGCTTAAGGGTTTTTTAGATCACCTTAATACATACGATAGAAATTTACAGTTTACCTTAGAAATTGAAATCGCAAATAAAATCCCATTCCTAGATGTGTTAGTTATTCGTAGCTTTGATAAACTGAATTTTACTATTTATAGAAAACCAACACAAAATAATAGATATTTACATTTTACATCAAACCACCCCCCCCAAGTTAAAAGAGCAGTCGTAATATCCCTCGTCGATCGCGCCCTAAATATTTGTTCTGATTCACACATCACAGCAGAATTAAACTTTATCAAGGACATACTTTTTGGAAATGGGTATCCTATGACATTTATTAATAGTGTAATTAATTGTAGACTGAAAAGACATGCCCGTAAAATTAATGGTAGTTTACCAAGTGAGATGTCTGACAAGCCCTTAAATATAATCTACCTCCCCTATATCCCAAAAATCACTACAAATCTTAAAAAAGTTTGCACAAAAAATAATCTGCATGTAGTATTCACAAATAATTTTAGAATCATAAATTTTCTAAATTCTGGTAAAGATAAAACCCCAGTTACTCGCCAAAGAGGGGTCTATCAAATACCATGCGATTGTGGCAAATATTATATAGGTAGAACACACCAGAATTTAGAAAAGCGCATACAACAACATAAAAATGATATTGTCAAAGCCTTAAATTCTAATATTTCCACTGTTTCTTCTGATTCTGCATTAGGCAGCCATATTTTTGAAAATCCTACCCACAATATACTTTTTGATGAATCTGCCCTTATTAGCAATGACCTGGGCATAAAGCAGGTAGTCCGAGAATCAATTGAAATCAGACTTAAGATTAATAATAATATTTCCTTAAATAGGGACTTGGGGGAATATACACTAAATGCTCTTTACACAAATTTAATTAAAAATGATCTTACAAAATATTTAAAAAAACCGATAGACAATAACACAGAACCGGTCACAAAAAGACCTTTGAGGTTAGCTGCCAAAAAAGCTGGATTAGCAATAAGAACGTGTTTTTAATTTATTTTTCTTTCACTTCATTGAATCGTCTTGTTTTACCTTACTTTTTATCAGTCCTGGTTGAACTTCTCTGAAGTAATGATGCTTGGACTGTTTTGAAAAAAATTTCCACTTTTTTGGTTTTTTTTTTTGGTTTTTATTGATCCCATGTTGTTGTGAGTCTTTTTTCTTATATATATTTTTGTCTTGCTGAGGACGGCCCTTGGACATAGGGCCGAAATATTCATTCAAATTAGCTCCACTGTCTTACAAAAAGATTTCCCTGTTGTTCTTCGTACTTTTGTTGTTTGTGATGGAATGAACCCTTCCTACGATATGAGATTTTTCTATTGATTTTTGCACACAATTCCGTCATATTAGCATATTCTTTATATTTCAATGTGGCATGAGGATATTCACTAGATTTAAGTGCTTCAACCCATTCATACTCGGCAAAGAGTGACCAATCGAATGGTATAACTTTTATCTCATATTTGAGATCCTTTCTCAGGATGTCGTAGGTAATTTTGAGAATATAGTCGATAAGAGCCACTTCATACTTTCTGTCATCGAATTTGATAGTGGGAGAGAGTTTCGTCCAAAAATCACTTGTTCTATTCAAGTCATTGTAGAGAGGATCAGAAACATTGGACATGAAAGTCCTATAGAAATTATTGGGCATGTTTAATATCTTCAGCACTGACCCAAGAATCAAAATCAGAGTTGTATCCTAGCCAGCGAACAAGCAACTGTCTCTTGCCCCTATCAGTTCGACTCTTTAATATCTTTTCAATTTAATAAATTTCACTAGTGTTTCTAACTTTTTGCAGTTCGTATTCATAAAAACCGCCAAGAATCACATCTTCTTTGGTGTCTCACAGTCGATATGTCGTGGGTTCGGTGTCTAGGATTTTGGACACTTTAAAAAATTTAGTGCTCCATAAATAATTCCCCTTTTCAAATTTATTACTGGTTCTATTAATTCGAACAGTATCACCAACATTGAATTTCTTCTTTTTCTTCTTCTCACTGCCATTGGAATATTGCTTTAGAAAAGCATCAAATGTATTTTCACTGCAATGAACTTCCCGAGGGCTTGAGTTGGACAATGATCGATGAGGTCGTTTGTTGTATATTTGCATAATTTTATCTAAATCATGAATAAAAGCAGGTGTATTTTTCAGTGTACAATATCTTGAAATTAATAAACGAATCGTTCTTATCAATCGTTCAGCCAATGCAGCCTTTATCGGACTGGGACTATGATAAAGTGTTGTATTATATTTCAATAGAACCTTTTGTACATGAGGATTAACAAATTCGCTACCGCGATCCGATTGAATTTTTCTATAGCAATCCTGTTCAAGAATACTTTCTAAAGCATGAGCAACTTCAACACCTCTCTTTGATTGCAATGGAATGGCATAGGCATAGCGACTAAAGACACTGATTCCCACTAGAATATATTTGTAGGGTGCATTGTGACGTCGTTGAATCGTGTCTAAAGTTAAAAGATCAGTTTGCATTATATGCACAGGGAAAAAGGCTTTAGTTTGTCGATATTGTTTGCCACGAAGCCTGCGATTCCGATGCAGTGTGTAACTCGGTTCATTCTGTAGATACTCTTTTACTTTTTTTAATGTGCTGCCAGAGGCAAATTTAGAAAGCGTTTTGGGGGAACTTAGACTTCCCGCTTCACCAATATTTTCATAGACATGCTTCAGAACTTCAACCATTTTGAACGCAATCACGTAGTGTAATGTCCACTCCCCTTTTGCATACTGGAGGGTGAACCAATCCCTCTTCGCTTTTGACTAGCCACAGGTGTTATAAAATCATTGTTGCTGCTGCTAGTATTTTCCAATATTGAATCTTCTTCTTTTTTAAATGGCGGTGTTGGTGTTGTTGGAGGACTATATTCTCTTAGTTTCTTTAGAATTTGCTTATTGCCAATAAGACTTTTGGGGAAGTTTGATGCATTTAGAAAGGTGTATAGATTATTGTCAAATGATAAAAGTCCTTTACGATTCGTCACCATATCACAAATTAAATCAACTAGATTATAACTTTTCCCCTGGATTATAGTACGTTTCCCTGCGCTGTCAACTTGAACTTGATCATCAGCAGTTTCCAACATGAGATATGATAATACTCTTTTACTCTGTTATCGATAGGTCACTGGCAACAGGTTTCCAATGGTTGACACTATAGAATTCAATTCCTTCTCCTTTGATTGCACAGAATCTTGAGGAGATGTTTCTCTTTTAGAGGGATCTGTGATGACGGTGGGTCTCTCACGATAAGGTCTATGTTTGTCCACACGTCGCAATGCATCTTGAAGTAAAACTAGCTTTTTGTCATCGGCAATATTCTCATCATTAGTGAATTTGCTTAGATTGTCTTCGAAATGTTCCACGGGCGAGAGGACAAGTTCGAATGGCGTCAATTTATTGGGTTTAGCCATTCTCTAGAGAAAACTGTTTACAAGTCCTGCAATTATTGGCAGTAAAAGTGTAAAAAAGCTACCGCCCGCTTGAAGGAGACGTTTTCTTTTAAAAATTTTTCCCTTGTTTCTGCAAGCCAAGCGCGTACAGTGGAACGATGTTGCTTTGTCTGTTGTCTAACACCCTCTGGCAAGTGTACATTGCCCTCAGTTAATTTTAAAGAAAGTTCAGATATTAGATTAATGAAATCATTGTCAACACCATGTTTGAGTATGGCCTTCCTGAGTGGAGGTTTTTAAGTGCCTAAAACGGAAAATAAATGCCGTTGTTCGTGTAGTTTCTTCAGTTTCATAATGGCAACTAATAGCTTTTTCTACTGTTCACCAGAAGATATACAGTAATTTCATTGTCGAAAATATCTGTGACTACGCGTAGATCCTCGGGTGTGCTCTGATTAAGATCTAGCAAAATGTAGCCGTTTTGCTTATTTGTCGCCTGAGTGTACGCTGACAGCAGAAATTTGGGAGCGCCGGAGTATATTTGCCTATTGAGAGTTATTAGCGAGCTAGAATCACGAACAACTCGATAGATAATACAGATGGTGCAATTCAAAGCAAGGGTTCTCATACATTTGCTCTGATGAAAGAGATTGTGTAGAACTAGGGTTATGGAAATGTTTTCATGATGAGAGCGAACGGTAAACAGCTGTAGCATTTCCTGAGAGAACTGTTCAATGGATTCAGCCAAATCATCAATAATCAACCACGAATTTGGTTCAATATTATTGAAAATATCAAGTCCCTGTATGAATTGTATTGGTATAGATGTGGCAATAGCTTTTATTTGATCGTAGGACTCCAGCCAAATACTATAGCAATAATAAATATTCTTTGGTTTTTTGCAAAAACATTTTATTACAATTTTGAATTATTTTAGTTAGAAGTGTCGTTTTCCCAGACATTAATGGACCACACAGAAACGATCTGAATGGTGTTTTAAATTGATACATACTGCTGCTGCTGTTGACAACGGACAGACTACAACTAACAGTAAACCATACTTGTCCAATGAATAAGTAGTAATTTTCCCATAGATCTATCTAGTACGTTAACAACAAAAACAATATTTCATTCATTTATTCGACATAAAAACTCTATTTGTTCAATGAGAACAACATTTATTGACATAAACAACAATAATATTTATTAACATGGACAACATTTATTAACAACAGCATTTTTTTCACCTTCTTTTCAACAAGAACACTATTTATTATCAAAACACTTTTTGTTCAACAAGAACAACGACACTATATGTACAACAATAACACTTATTGTCATAAATAAAACACTTTTTGTCCAGCAAGAACACTATTTGTGCACACACATTTTTGTACAAACACACACTATTTGTACAATAACACTTAAAAAACAACTTACAACTTTAAAAATAGCAAAGTTGAACACTATGAATTTAAAAGGACCCCCAACCCCTCCGGGCCAAAAGCCGGCTGCGGGCGGGACCCCCTACCCCCTCCGAGCCGAAAGCCAGCCGCGGGCGGGACCCCCCACCCCCTGGGAGCCGCGGGGCCGAAGGCCGGCCCCAGGCGGGACCCCCCACCCCCGGGGACCGTGCGGAGGGCGGAACTGTATACAATAGTCGCCGTCACTACAGGGTAGGTTATGTTGGATTAGGTTAAGTTCATCAGGTTGGGTTAGGTTAGTGCATTCAGGTTTGAGTTAGGTTAATTTATCCAGACCAAGTTGATTGCGATAGTCTATGCATTCAACCCGGTCTGAAATACGGTAGTGGCCATGGGGGAGTACACTTACACCATTCTCGAGCACAAAGACTTTGTCGGATATACATGACATTGCATTCTTTTCCACTCTGACAGTATAATTTTTATACTGTAGAGAGCGAATTGCAAGCACTTGTGCTCTCGGCACTAGGCTACTCTCTACACAGTCTCTGTACACACTCATGTTGAAATTGTTCCTTACAAAATGTGTAGGCACCCCTTTACACGCCTGCTTTACATCCCTGTTATGAGTTTCTTTGCAATATACTTTAGGACCCGGGAACACCCCCTTGGATATCAAATCACTCCCCGTCTCTGATTTTAACATGAGTAGTTGGCTGAGGGCCTGACGTTTCACCAACTCGGGGTAGAGGGACGGATTCCAGTTGGTGAAATCCATCCGCGAGCTGATGTGCACCCCATTTTCTAAATCACCCAATAAATCCCCGGTTTTAATTTTTAACAGCAGAGAATCTGTATCCCCATAGTAAACTTGAACCTCCCCCTCCCTTGGCCATTGCACCTTGCACACATCGTAAAAAAATGACAACATGAGCTTCTTGGAAATTTCAAGTACTGAACTACCTCATGCTATATTCTTGTTCAGTACCATATTTCTCTTTTTCCTGTGTAGAAGAACCATGCTCGTCTCTATGCTCGTGAACGATGTAAAATTGGGGTCAGCAATAATTCGTGCACACTCTTGAGGGTCAGTCACGACATCGCAACGAGATCTGTTCCGTACGCTTTCAAACATTTTGCCAAACGCTGAATTTAGAATGAGTTTGTACATTTCCTTCTCTACTTTAGTGTTTGCTCGAGAGCGTTTATCAACAAAGGTGTCGATAAACGTCTTTAATTAGGGTTTTTGATTGAATTGCAGGACCCTATGCATTTTAGTGATCTTGAAACCATCGTTCACCATCCAGTGCAAAAGCACATGATGAACAACGATATTCTCTTTAGGGTCCAGATATGCAATCAGTTTCTGCTTAGACGGGGTCCAGTGCACCCCAATATCCTCAACCAATGATCGATTGTAGGGACTCAGTGAATCCTCGGTCACTGGTCGATTGATACAGGGGAAAACAAAATCTCTGTATCATGAAGCGCCAATGGAATGTGACCATCAATTTTAAAGAACCATCCTTGTGGCCCATTGTCCTCGACGATGTTAATGTCGGAGAACTCACAAGGATTCTCAAGCCATTTATAGTTCCCACACGGCAAAGAGTAGTGAGACATTGCCGAGGGGTACAATGAGCTCATGTCCAAGAAAACTGCATTTGACTTTGCACCGGTGCTGTTTTGTCCGCTTGGATCTGTTGTCAAAACGCGATCCCCAGGAAAAACATACCCACCCCTTATTGATCTTTCTACAAAAAGGTGTGGACCTACATAAGTTATCAACCCTATTTCCTCCCTACTAATTTTTAAAATCAAGTCCATCACCAAATGTGGTGTGGAAAAATAATAGCCTATATCTAGTCCAAACTCTGAATAGATTTGATCTGTGTTCTTGCAGACAATACCTAACAGAGTTAAAACGTCACTGGCCGAGCACAGTCTACAATAATCCCACCCATTTTTACAATTCCCCTTAGCCCACACCTTCTTGGCAAATTCATGTTCCTCGGCTGTGCATTCACTGCTGGTGAGTGAATTATAGAAAGCTTTAATTGGAGGTAGTTTCACCTCGCTTAAGCGAGCGCCAGAACAGTAATAGTCGTATGCATATACACCTTTACAGGTCAATAGGTCATACATTTCACTGTCTGGGAAGTGCTGTTTAAGCAAAGGAAGACTATCAAAATTGTCGCTTTTATGCACTTGAATCAATAGACTCAATACCTTGGGAAAAAAACTAAAAGAATCAAAAACCTGATTTTATTCCAGCACGTATGCCCATTATTTACTACCTGCCATTTCAACTCGAGAAGCACCAGCTTCTCTGCTGATTTGGGTATGATGTTATAGGTAAATGAATTGTTTACCCATGGACTATCTACCCCCCCTCCCTCCCTCTGCATACGTGCCAGTGCCGGTAAAATAAATTTTAAATCATAATTTGAATTATGAATAAAAACTGGAATAAAAAACTGCTGGCTAGCGTTTATGTTGCACGATTGATGCGCTACCCCTCTAAAATTACTACCCCCTTAGGATATTTCCTGCTACAAGTGATTGTGGTCTCTGACCTTCCCCTTCTCCCCCCTTTTCCCTCTAGTCCCTTTCGCCTTCCTTATCCTCTCTTCAAACTCCCCCTTACAAACCCAGCATATTTTTTGGATTTTTAATCGCGAGACGATCCTCTGCAGACAACACCATAGGGCAATGGGTATTTCTCAAGCGAGAAATAGAGCCATTAGCGGTGCAAATTAATTTAGTCAGTACCTTGACCATGAACTCTCCCTCATCCAACGTTTCAAATATTTCTAACAACTGCATAGTGTTAGAGCTGTCTCTTAGCGAGTGGGCGTAGGAAACTGCAATGGGCCGATGTTCTGTGATTCGATTTGAAAATCGAGGATCGTTCACTTCCACTAGCTTCGATTCACCGTCCAAAGAAATTTTATTACTCTGGAGGAGGGTGTTTTGAAAATTTTTAAAGCGTAAAATGGCCCTATCCCCTGAAACCTTTTCCACTGACTGGTAGCCATACCATCTACAATGATTCATATGATTTTGTAACTTTAATTCTATCCAAAATCGAGACAGGCATGTTGGACAGTAGAAACGTGTCCCCCGCCCTTTTTTACCCTCCCCCAGAACTCTACTGATGTCTGTAATTGGGTTAAAATGGCCAATTGCATTGGGGTCACTAGGTGGTGTATACAACAACCAAACCCAGTGCCTCACCAATTCAATTGACGGACTCCTTACTGGGAACACTAACTCCTTCTTTTTAGAACGAACCCCATCCTCAAATTCGGTTTCATATTGAACCACAGTAACGCCGATATTTAAATGGACATTGGCCCTTTCAAAAATATCAATGGACCTGAGCGTTACTGGGTATTTCCCCTCTAAACAAGAAAAATCTACAGTGGGAAAATCGGACTCCTCCTTCCCATGTACAGCCCAATATTCTAAATTCGTCTTTGAAGTGTCACGTGCTAGAGGCTCGAATGCTGATATGAGGAAAGCGTACATGAAACATTTTTGAGCTGTTTCAAAACAGATTCGTTCAACGCCTTGACACCCCTCTAAATCTGGATTATATTTTAAAACTATTGACCTTTCCCCACCTGCCCCCTCCTTCTTAAAATAAAATCTTTTTCAAATTTACAAATATTAACGCTTAAATTTTAAACAAACAAAACCACAGACCCACTACCGTTTTCGCTATAATTCTCGAGATGCGTAATAATGTGGTCTATCCAATCCATAAAAAACCCTTAAAATTTTCTAAATGCAAAAAGACCACTCGCATCTCAGTATGTACATAATGATGATAAACCTCGCTTTTTCCCTCTTTTAAATAAAACACCTTGAAAACAATTGAAACCTTAATTGAATCCCTACCTCCCCACAACTGAATCTGGTTTTCTAGCAGTGCACGAATTCTATCTACATATTCATGGACAATTTCTACAGGCTCAAACACAAAATTACCCCCCAAAAGCGAATTAAAAGGGTCACCAAAAGTTGCAGTGTAAACGACTATCGTATTAAAAATAGAATTTGACAGTTGAAAGTCAGAAATGATGTCAATTGGATATTGTCATCCTCACCCTCCCCCTCTTGCATATTATAACCACCCCTCCCCCACATTGTTCATCAATAGGATTGTTTGAAGACATTTCATCCTCCCCCTCTTTTATATTATCACCACCCCCTCCCCCACATTGTTCAATAATAGGGCTAGGGGAAGCCGCTTCAGTTGTTTGAAGTTGAAGTATATAATCAGCGGGGGGAGGGTTCCCTGTTAATTCCCGGGTAAAATCCTCTAAAAGCTGTAAGGTGTTCGGGCTTAGCAAAGGTAGGTCCTCTGGCTCAACTGCGCTGTTATCTACATTAAAATAATCTGTTAAAAAATCGTCAATATTATCTGGAATTTGATGTAAAATGATACCATTCCATAGTGAATTGTTTGAGAGCTCCAGAGGCGCGTCTTCTTCTCCAACTGATGAGGATGATGATGGTGAATAAGGTACCAATACAACCTATAAAATAAAATAGCTTATTTTCAAAGTGTCTAAATCGCCCTATTTTTAAAATTGGATTATTATTTAAAACGCGTTTAGTAGCATTTGGTTCCCTAATCTATATATTCTGAAAGTTCAACTTGATATAATCTAAAAGATGACACAGTAGGTTTTGATTTTGTTAAAACAACTCATCAAAAAAATTCACATTAATACTCTTTATCTGCTTTGAAAAAAAACCGGGGTCTTTACTTGATAGTCTATCGATCTCATGATACACAACTCTTTCCGATCGAAAATTGTTTTTATGATATTTGTAGAAGCAAGATTAAGCATTCGTTTTGAAAAGAAGTTTATAACGCAAAGACTTCGCTATTTAATATGGGGAAATTATGTCCAGGATATAGTGCCTTTTTTGGCTTCGCTATGAGAATTCAGCAGGCTGAATGTATGCAATAAATGACCTTATTCAAAAGGGGAACGAAATATTTCCTTTAGGAGAAAAAATATCTCTGACACGCTTTTACGGTGATGAAAAAGGCTAAAAAAAGGCTTACTTCTAAGTCCCTTAAAACTTGGGGGAAACTATAATATTCTAGCGAAAAATAGCATTATTAGTTTCAAATGGTGAGATAAAAGGCTCTCTAACAGTAAACTAGAAATTAGCTAAAAATATTACTATGTGGTTGAAAAATAGCGAAGATGCCTGCAGTCGGCGGAGAAAATAAGGTGATAGGAAAGATTAAAAAAGAGCGGTTTCTTTGACAAGCAAAAAAATTACATTATATTTAGGTATCTCTGAGGGGAGGGAGCAAAACAACGGTTGGGGTGTGGGATTAATATTATAGCGAAAATAACATTTTAATATCTCTGACACACTTTTACAGTGTTGAAAAATGGTGAAAAGAAAAGGCTAAAAAAAGTTGGAAGATATAAGCAGATATCTCTATAACCAGATAGAAAGTAGAGGTAAAAATGCTTACATTTCCAAATTCTGGCTGCACTTGTGTGCCTGAAGGCCCTGGCGAAGCATGAAGGGGGGCAACCTCCTGAGCTTGAGTAGACGGGACAGCTCTTGAAAACTCGGGCAATGCATGCTGGAGGGCAACCTCCTGACCTTGAATAGACGGGGCAGCTCTTGAAAACTCGGGCAAAGTATGATGGGGGGCAACCTCACGATCTTGAGTAGACGGGGCTTAGGGATTATGAGAAGCCGCCCAATCTCTTTTCAATTTTCTGCCGGGTTGCATAGAGGTTTACGCTGGTAGCCCAGAGCTGGCATTGGCGTGAGAGGCTCCGGGCATTAAAAGTTGAGTGGTCAATGGCTAGCCCAGAGCATGTGTAAAGGAACCGGCATATCTTATGATGGAAGGCCTTGCAGCTTGCATCGGTGTAGCATCGTTCCCTCTTGCTCTCTTTTCAGGGGGAGAGCATTTGTCGGAATCCTCCTGAAAAAAGAAGAAAAATTAGTATATGATAATAATATTAAAGAAGAAAGGAAATTAGTGAAAGATTTTTATGAAAACCTCTTAATCATCTATAAAATCCATGAATTCGAAAATAAGAACATTTAAAATGCCTCATCCCTTCCTTTCCGGGAAGGTAAAACTTTGAAGATTTGACTGAAATATTATTTGCTTTCATCAAAGACATTTGAAAATGGAACACTCCTCTCATTAGGTGTAATTGTCTACAAAAGCAATCTTTTTCAGTTCTGTTAATAAAGGATGTATTTCGTTTAGAGAACAAGAGACATAGATCTAATTTTGCCAGCCCTCCCCCTAAATTAAAGATTTTGCTTTCTATCCTAATACTATCATAGTTTTCAACCCCTCCCCCCATCTGACATTTACACAATTTCCATGTCCTAAAAATATCTCTCTTTTAATTTCCCTTTCTCAAACCGTCTAGAACTACGCAAAGCCTGTAGCCTTAATCCTTTCAATGTGTTGTGAACACCCTTGTTTTCCATAATTTAGATAAGGCGTGTGCAAAGGTTGTTTACGAGATCACCCCTTTTAAGACATATTCACCCAAAGGTTAGGTTAAATTGCAAGTGTAAAGATTATGATGGCTTTAAACGCATGTGAAAAGACAATTTGAACAATAACTTCAATTGAATGAACTAAATGGTAATGAATGGTGGTGGGGGGAAGGGGGGTTACATGGTAAAAAAGAGCGTATTTTACGCTTTCTAGCGAGTATAAACAACCCATATTGGAGTTTGTATTGGGGGGGGGTTACCTGAATTTGAATATATTGTGGGGGCTATGTAAAATGATTTTATTTGGAAATAACCTAAGAAAATTCACTAAATAGAACTCACATTATAAATCGATGTTTTTAATTTGACTGGAAAAAGTATCTTCTCAGAGAAACCTTTTGGCTAAGCTGCTATCGTACGGATTTAGCAAAGCAGGATGTACTTGACAGATATCAATAATTATCCCTATTTAAATCTTTGCGGAAATGCTTAAGTCATAAGGGGGTCAGTATATTAAGAGTTGACAGAAAGTTGACAGTTACTTTTAGGTAAGGTACAGAATTTAACCAAAAACATAGTTATTTCCATTGGAAGAATTAAAGTCATAAACAGAGGGGGGAGGGGGAGGTTTACATGGTAAAAAAGAGTGTATTTTACACTTTCTATCGAGTATAAACATCATATAGTGGAGTTTGTATTGTGTGGGGGATGGGAGGGTATACCCTGAATTTGAATTTACTGGAGGGGTGACTATGTAAAATGATTTTATTTGGAAATAAACTAAGAAAATTTACTAAACTGAACTCACATTGTAAATCGATGTAGCCAAAGCTTCTAAGTCAATAATACCAGATGCTTTATCCATGGTGTGTTAGAACTTTATGAAAGTTTAATCACAACGCATGTCCGTTATATACAAAATCTCAAGGGCAAATTGGGATGTAATGGGAAACCTTACGTAACTTCATGATTGGCTTAGAAAGAGACTTGTGCATCAATACATTCCCCCACCGATTATGTAAATCAATTTCTCGGAATCCACTTCCCCCTCGAGTCCTAGATCAATACATCTCTTCTCGCCAATGCGCATGTGCAAACTTCGCCCTGGAGCCATTACAACTAGACGAACAACAACAAATCAATTGACCTTGACCCCATTAAATTGATCCATAATCCTTGAATAAATTATAGCCCGTCAGCGTTAGACTCAATTGTAGATGGCAGCACATGTGTTCGTTTCATAGTTATAGATAGCTTCCTATTAATGAGCCCTCTTGCGATATTCTAGGACTACTGGATCGATTAGATCACCCCTGGGAAAATCAAAAAACAAACAAACAAACAAACAAAAAAACAAATAAACTCGCAACCGTGATCTTTCTTCTGGCAAAAAATTAAAATTCAACATTTTTGCAGATAGGAGCTTGAAACTTCTATAGTAGGGTTCTCTGATACGCTGAATCTGATGGTGTGATTTTCATTAGAGTTCTATGACTTTTAGGGGTTCTTTCCCCCTTTTTTCGAAAATAAGGCAAATTTTCTCAGGCGCGTAGCTTTTGATGGGTAAGACTAACCTTGATGAAACTTATATATTTGAAACCAGCATAAAAATCTAATTCTTTTGATGTATCTATTGGTATCACAATTCCATTTTATAGAGTTTCGGTGACTATTGAGCCGGGTCGCTCCTGACTTACAGTTACCACGAACTGTTCGATACGTTTGCCGGCCACTGAGCTAGAGGATGGATTTATTGAATGAGTAATAAGGTGGTGAAATAGATTTATGTTTTCATTCCGTTCGCAGTCGTTTGTGTTTAACCACAGCACTTGTTGCACAGCACAGCACTTGTTGTACTTTTTAACTCTTTTCAAGCTGGTAGTTTAGTGATTATTCCTGCCAGAAAGAAACACTACAATATTCTGAAAACAGGGAGGATGTCGTAAGGAAAGATTTAACGGAAATAGTAACTTTTTGAGAGGATATAAAGAGGGAGGCTTTGATTAGTATTGGGATGGAGGAGGAGTGTCCAAGGCTGTGTAAAGGGAAATTCAATTTATAAAATAAACTTGTATTTTATTTTATTTGAGATACTTATAGAACAAATAAAAGTTCAAATAGGGGTAAAACCCTTTTATCCCAACGTCTTATTTGTAAAATAGAAGCTATATCGTATTACAACTTCAGCTGGATCAAAGAAAATTCCTCTCTAGAGAGGGCAACAGAAATAAATCTTCACAGTCCTTTTAACGCTTCTTAGTGGAATTTGTGACGCCAATGCCTGTTATATTTGTAAAGGACGTTGAATGACAAATTGAATGATACATGTTCGTGTAAGTTGACTTCTTACACTGTACGACTTCAGAAGTATGGGGGAAAGAGTGAACTTGTCACTTGGATGGGCAGGAATGGCTAGACGGCTTAAACTTCAACGCAATGTAGCCTGTAGTCTAAAACGATTTGAGGGGGAGGTATTGAGTGAAACTATAATGTGTATAACCAGAAGCGGCTGACCCCTAGCTGATAGTTCCCTTGTATCTCTAAAACAAGTTTTGGAGGGGTTTGATTTCCTATTACCACTGTATATTCCATTGAAATTTGAACCTTATCATAGAAAATTTTTCGGGCTTATAAAAAGTTTTCAAGTTCAAAAAGAAATTGCCTTTTTTTTCTGATCGGCCTTAAATTTTCATGCGAAGTAGTCTCTAGTCTAGGAATAATGTTCAACTCTTACTTGATTCCAGTTACTGCAACCACGCAACCTAAAACTTTTATCCATCGAACCCAACTACTTTCCAAAAGAGCAAGAAACCCTCATCTAAAAGTTTACCCCCAGACCATTGTGGACTGAGCAAAAGTTTCTCGCATGAAAAATCATAAACCAGTTTGATGAAACCAAAGTATAAACACATACGTCAGTATAAACACATACTGACGTATGTGTTTATACTTTGGATGACACTTACTGGCGAGAGCAGCTTCGCACAGTGGAAGTGCGTTGGTTATTAGACATAAACATTTTTTATTATGGGCAAGAGTTCGTTCTTTACTGTAAATTTTATTGTTTTAAAAAACAAAGTCGTGAGACAGAGCCAAACTTTAGCATAAGGAGCGAGGGGTTGAGGAGGGGGCAGCCCCTTTCAAATACGGAATAATTTCTGTTCGTTTTAAGTTTTAATGTCGCTCCTTACTTTCATTTTAAAAAACGTGTTTTTAATTTAATTTTTGAACGTTTTTGAGTTAATGCAGCTTTTATTTTGGCTCATCGTACATAAATAATTAAAACGAAATATGCATATTAATTTTACTTTTTTTTAGCTAAATGGCTTTCTCGAAATTTTGTTCTGACGTAACGTGCGAATTAACTTACGTAACGAACATCTATATTCATATATTTTTATTACATGTATTAGGGGTTCGCCCCCTAGTCAATACCTCGCTTTTTATGCCAAAGTTCAAATTTTGTTCCAATTCTTTAAAAATGACTGCTTGATCACAAAAACTGTTAATTAGAATAAATAGCTCTGATGAAAGTACAGAAAAACTTTAGCGTTAAGAGAGAGGTAATGACTAGGGGGCGAACCGAATCATACACGTATTGATTTCTGTTTGCTTTAAATTTTGATGTTGCTCCTTACTTTCAGTTGAAATTTTTTTTTTATTATTTAATTTCTGATCGTTTTTTAAATAATGCTGGGAAATTCGGTGCCCCCTTCATAGCAATGTCCCTTCCCCCATGAAAACTTCCTCAATGGAAAGATCCTCCCACGTAACAACCGACAGCCCCAACCCACCCCACCCCACTCCTCAACTACTAATAAAATCCCCCCCCCCTGAAAACTGCTGTATACCTCCCAACAACCAATACTATATGTAAACATTTGGCTAAGTATATAACTTGTAGACCTCCCCCGGGAACTGTGGTGGATTAAGTCGTCCTCAAAGACATAGCTTTTGTATTTTTCGACCAAGCTGAACAAAATGGCTATCTCAAAATTTTGATAGGATGACTTCAGGAAAAAATGTGCGTGGGAGGGGGCCTAGTTGCCCTCCATTTTTTTGGTCACTTTAAAAGGGCACTAGAACTTCTGTTCGAATGAGCCCTCCCGCGATATTCTAGGACCACTGGTTCGATACGATCACCCCTGGGGAAAAAAAATAAAAAATAAAACACACACACACACACACACACACACACACACACACACACACACACACACACACACACACACACACACACACACACACACACACACACACCACACACACACACACACACACACACACACACACACACACACACACACACACACACACACACACCACACACACACACACACACACACACACACACACACACACACACACACACACACACACACACACCACACACACACACACACACACACACACACACACACACACACACACACACACACACACACACACACACACACCACACACACACACACACACACACACACACACACACACACACACACACACACACACACACACACACACACCACACACACACACACCACACACACACACACACACACACACACACACACACACACACACACACACACACACACACACACACACACACCACACACACACACACACACACACACACACACACCACACACACACACACACACACACACACACACACACACACACACACACACACACACACACACACACACACACACACGATGAAAATAATCCCTTTTTCAACACGATGAAAATAATATATTGTTTTTCAGGTTAAAACCAAATTATTTCAAAGGTGAAAATAGCTGGGACTGTTGGAGCCCCCAGTCGGATTGTTCTAAGGGACTTGTAGGGGCCCTGGCCCTAAAAAATAGAGATAAGTCTTTTAAACATGATAAAATATAATATTCTTTTCCAAATTAAAATCATAATTGTTTTTGAAAAGAAAATAACTTTTTATTTTTTCCAGGTCGCAGTTGAAAAGTCAGCGGTTGAGGAAACTGAGAATAACGATGAATCAGATTCGTTTAACCAATTATTAGAAGATTGGTTTGGTCAGGGACCGACCACCATATAAATTTGCAACATTAATAATACCCCTCACGTAAGTAAAATCATAGTTAGTGACACTCACAACGAAACTTCCCACCTCGATATTTTTCAAAAAGAACGGGAGAAGTCCAAGAGTTAGTTGAATCTCTTTAAACTTAATAAAACTGTACCATTTCAAAGAATGGAAATAACAGGGTTGTTGTGAACCTCATTCGATGCTGGTGCGAGGGGGAAGGGGCCCTTACGCTTAAAATAACTGGGTTGTTGGGAACCTTGTTTGAAAGTTCTGAGAGGGGGCCCTGGCCCTCAAAATAGAGTTATAGGTTCTTTTCAAGTTAATAACTGAGACTACTGGGAACCTTGTTCGATAGTGCTAAAAGGGGTTTAGGCCTTCAAAAATTTCATGGTTAATGATATATTCTTTTTTACAGGTTTATAATATGTTTTTTTACAGGTTCAAATCATAATTGTTTCAAAAGAAAATAAGTTTTTATTAGTGAAGAGTTGTTATATATGTCACTAGGTTCACCTAGTGACATTTTTGCTAACTCAAGAGGCCAACATTGACGGCATGGAGACACCAATGTTGTTTCCACCAACACAATTTCGTGATGGTCTCTGTGTCAGCGTGGCCTCAGAAGAGATTGAACGGGAGAGGGTAAATTTATTTTGCGAGAGGTTGAAGAATCCAAATACTGTAGCTCCTCCCAATTTTGACCTCGACAATTTTGTGGCCGAACTAGGCCTTGCCACTGAATTTCTGAATCGGCCGCTAGAGGACTTATCACCCAACGAGGTCGAGAGGGTGCTAGAAGACCAAAGAGTGCCCAACCTCCTCAGTACTCACGGTGACCATGAGGAGGGGAACCAGGGGGAGCAGGAAAAAGTGGTAGTGGCTCACCTCCTGTTTTGCCTGAATTTTATCTATCAAATTCTGCCTTGCGTAATGTATTTGTCTTTAGAGCTGAGTTTGGGGACCCCTTTAACATGCTTACGGCGAGTAGTCTTTTTACGGATCCATTGAAAAACAGATTCGGGTTGGGAGGTAGGGATAGCATTAAAGCATCCATTGCGCGAATTTTTTTTATTTAAATGAGAAATTGGGTAAAGTGTATTTGCATTATATTCAAACTGAAATGTGGACTATTCACCCAGACCTACATAATGTTGAGGGTGTATTTTCAGATTGGGTGGGCAGTGTTTTATATAAAGTGGATAGTTATAACGAAAATGGGAGTGGGTCTATGGTTGCATTTATTGAAAATTTAGACGTCAGTGTGGCTAAATTTAAAAAAGATTTTGTTTTAAGAGGCCTAAGGAGGAATGCTACTTTTTAAAAATATAATACAGATTGAAAGGGTTGTAGAGGTGTACAGCAAATTCGTCTCGACACAGGGTTACATTGCTTCAACTACGCATTGCTTACCGTAGCTCATAAGCCCCTGCATAAGGATGCTAGTAAGACACCTTTGGACGATTTTGCAGTTAAAGGACCTAGGGAGGGGACAGAGTTTCCTAAAGTAGATTTTAACTGTTTAAACGGACAATATCCCGTAATACTTAAAGGAATAGATATTTTTGAGGGTGCTAATGAGCATTTAAAATTGGCATTACAGTGTTGTATTATGATACAGAATTTGAGGGGGGGGGGAACGTAAAGATAAAAAGGGTGTAATATACCCCGTGGGGGCTCCGTCCAATGATTTAGTGAAGCGCTGGGTATGACGTCTTTAAGAACCTGCTAGGGAACCCAATTCAATTGGACATTTTTTCCTATTGCAGACATTAGTCGGGTTTTAAGTGAGGGTAAAGGGAACAATGGGGAAACAGGCTACTATTGTCCAAAGTGTCTCTCTAGATTCCGCAGAAAATTAAAGTTAAACACCAATTGAGGCACTGTAAGCGTCATAGGCATCAGTCTGTGCAAACGGTTTCGGGTGACAATGTCATCTTGCGACTCGAGAATTTTCAAAATTTACTCTTGCATAGTGACAAGGTGGGGTTAGAAATCTAGGAAAAACTCACGGATGTATACGATCCATTGAACTCAAATTTTGTTAAAGAACATGAAGTCATTGCGATATCTCTTGCAAATACACAGAGAGATGCTCGTAATACCTTGCAATTGGTAGAGGTTTTCAAAATATTGGGTGGGGAAGATTCTATGGATGCAGCCATGATTGCACTTATTAAAACAGAAAATAAGTCAATTTTACGGCTGCGCATCACTGCCTATACAATGTGCCTATCACCAGAGAACAAATTGGCTATTAAGGATCAAAAATGTGTTGGGTTTGCAAGGGGAAATTTTTGAGGGTACTGTGGGAGTGCCATTCCACGACCATAATCATTTAATTAACTCAATTTTATTGGGGAGGGGGGTAGCAAAATTGGTGGATTGGACCATAAATCTTGTAATTTAAACGTTAAACAACAATAATCTCTAACGGTTTACATACACAATTTCAACTATGATTTGAAATTCATATTACCAGCGATGGCACGTTTGCAGAGAGAGAAAGTTGTAGATGACACATGGGTAGAGGGTTTTTCATATTATATCATACCCAAATCATCTGAGAAGCTGCTAAGCTTAAATTTAAAATGGAAAACAATAGATAATGGTAGTACGTGCTTGAAAAAAATTCGTTTTTTAGATTCCTATAGTTTTACTCCCAAATACCCAAGCCAATAAATTCAAGTACAGAAAAGCAAAAATTTTAATAGTTTCCCCCTTCTTAAACAGCCCTTTCCAGATAATGAAATGTATGATTTATTAACGTGTAAGGGCAAATACTCGTATGAGTATTACAGCTCTACCCTGAGGTTTCGTGAGGAAAAATTACCACCCATCGGAGCGTTTTATGATTCACTTCACGATCGTCAATGCACCACTGCCGACTATGAATTTTTTGGTTAGTTGTATTTTGACAGCAAGAAGAGTAACATTTATCAATTTAAAACTCTTTTCAGACCGTTTTTCTTTGCGGGCAATCAATTTCCAAAAAACAACACTTTAAAAAAAAGCTCAAAATCGTAATATTTTTTTTAGAAAATCCGAAAAAACATTTACTATTGCTATAGTATGTGGAAAGAGTCTAATGATAGATTAAAAATTATTGCACCAGACACAAAATTCATACACGGGCTTGATGTGTTCAATATTATTGAACCAACTCGAGGCTGACTATTGATTATTTAGCTGAATCTGTTGAAAAATGGTCTCAGAATATGCTACAATTATTCACGGTTGGATCTCATCATGCAAAAATTTCTTTAACTGTCGTCCTCAACAATCTCTTTCACCAGAGCAAACCTATGAGGATACTTGCTTTGAAATGTTCTTACTATATCATCTACAGAGCTGTTCGTGATTCAAGTTTCCTCATAGCTTTAAACAAAAAAATATATCCCGGTGAACAGAAATTTCTACTCTCGGCATACAATCAGGCTACTAATAAACCCTATGGTTACATTCTACTGGATCTCAGTCAGAACACATCCGAAGATTTGTGTATAGTCACCGCTTAGCCAATGAAATTACCATATATCAACCAGTGAACAGTAAAAAAGGTCATTAGTTGTCTTCACGACACTGAAGGAACTTCATTAAAACAGATATTTATTTTCTGTCCTAGGTAATTCAAAACTGTTGCTTAGCAAGGCTATAATCAAACAAGGCATTGACAAAGAATTCATTAATCTATTATCATACCTTTGTTTAAATTTAACTGAAGGCAATGTTCAACTGCCAAAAGTAGTTAAGAAAGAGACAAAGCAAAATCGTTCACTTGTACTTGGCCTACCATCCAAAAACAAGGGAAAGGATTTGAAAAAGAACGTCCACTTCAAGGGGGAGGTAGCTTCTTTACATTGTTACTACCGATAATTGCAGGACTTTTAAACAGCATTCTATAAAAAGTGCCAAACTTACAATCTGACACCAATAGAACTCGCTCTTTTACTACAAGCACTTTGAGGTCAATCTCAGTAAATTTATTAACAATGAGACAATTGCCAACATTGAAAAATTACTTTTGCTTCAAGATCCTCTTTGATGAGTGGACAGGCATAAAGCTTACCGAGAAAGACCACTCGAAGTAAATGTCATTGATAGCATCCCAGCTCAAAATTCTGAAACTTCGACCCCACCAAAACAAGAAGAAGATTCGTCATTATCTAAAGTTTTGAAAAGTGTCGCAAAGCCATTACCTCAATCGTATCGCGAGCAATATAAAAGACTCTTGACTTTATCTCACTGAAAATGAACATGTACAAATTGATGATAAAAAGAATCAGATTATAATCCTCGCCAAAACCCAAAATCTAATTAATTTGATATCATATTTGATAACAAATCGCAAAAGACTTGCGTCGTTTGACAGACATTTACATAAATTTTTAAACGCATCAAAATTCCAAAAAAGTCTTATTTTAAATTTATTAAAGGAATATAGTCAAATATAAAAAGATGATTATAAATTATTTTCGGAAAACATTTGCAGTCCAAGTGGTGATGATGGTTTTTTATTAAAAAGTACCAAGCGAAGGCGTCTTAATATCAGTGCATGACCTGTTAGTATGCAAAAGGGTAGTTAACACTTCACTACAAGTTTAGGTTCAAAATGACTCAAATTTCAAAACTTGTTTATGAGAATATTGGTGAAGTGGGAAGTTTAAACTACCCCACCATGCTTGCAGAAGTTACTGGACTTCAAAAGAAGCTAGCAACAGAGTGTTTGTAGAGTTAACATAGTTACACTATTCATTAAAATCGTAGAGTTCACGGTAGTCATTGTCAAAAAACTAAAACCCTTTTCTCATTGTATAAGTTACAATGACTCTAGACCTTTGACTAGAGACCTTTGAATCTAGACGAGATTCAATGACGTCACAACAGTCCAAACAAGCATATTTTACTTGGAATCAGTCTTTTTAGTTGCTATGCATGTGTCATTTCATTGTGGTCAAAGAGAGGTGATGAAGTTGCTATAGCTCTTAAATCTATCCTTGAACTACATTTCTATAGGAAAATTCAAACAGATCGGGGTAGTGAATTCGTTAATCCATATGTAAAAAAAAGTTTTATTGAAATACAAAACAATGCCCCTATCATAGTCATATTCTAATAAAGGCTGCATTGGCTGAGCAATTGACAAGAACCGTTTGACTTTTAATCTCGCTATATTGGACATTGAAAAATACTGCTGCTTTTATTCATGATTTAGATAAAATCATGTTGATTTATAATCAACGTCCTTATCGATCTCATCTCTTCTGTGTGTGTGTCGTCTGTGTGTGTGTCATCTCTGTGCGTGTGTCAACTCTTTGTGTGTGTGTGCGTGTGTGTCATCACTGTGTCTGTGTCGTCTCTGTGTGTGTGTCGTCTCTCTGTGTGTGTGTCGTCTCTGTGTGTGTGTCGTCTCTCTGTGCCTGTCGTCCCTGGGTGTGTGTCGTCTCTATGTGTGGGTCGTCTCTGTTTGTGTGTCGTCTCTGTGTGTATGTGTCGTCTATACACTTGACATTTTTCTTAAACAATATTCCAATGAAAGGCAAATGAAAAAGAAGAAATTCAATGTTGGTGGTACAGTTCGAATCAATCGAACTACTAATGTGTCTGAAAAGGGGAACTATCTATGGTTTACTGAGCCTATTAAAGTGTCAAAAATCCTAGACACTAAACCCTTGACGTATTTTATGCGACTGAACAGATTCTCAGGGGTTTTTATGACTATGAATTACAATAAAATTAAATATAATGGAATCTACCATATTGAAAAGATACTAAAGAGTCAAACTTATACGGGCAAGAGACAGTTTCTTGTTCGTTGAATAGTTTTTAACATTGATTTTGATTTTTAGATTGTCCCTGAAGACATACACAATGCCAAATGATTTCTATGTGACATTCATGTCCAATGTCTCTAACCATCTCTACGAAGATTTGAATAGAGCAAAAGATTTTTGGACAAAATTCCCCCCTGCTATCAAATTCAATAGAAAGTATAAAGTTGCTCTTGTTGATTGTATTCTCAAAAATATATACGTTGTCCTGAGGAAAGATCGTACATATGAGTTAAAAGTTAGACCACAGGATTCACCACTCCTTACCGAAGAATAAATAGAATTACTTAACTCTTGTAAAAACCCCTTTGTCAAACTACCATGCAAGGAATTTGCTAGTATGAATGATTTGTGTCGTGCAATCAATAGAAGAATCTCTGCTCGTGAGAATGGTGTATTCTAGTCTAACCATTTAATAGAACATGGCCAGATTCACATTATTTCTCGCATTGAGAATGAAAACCTTGATCTCAACGATAATCTGAAATATGTTCTTGGTATTAAACATAATATAATCAATGGTAAAAGTGCTGAAACCATCAATCCGATAGATCGTGTTATTTTTATCGACTATCCATCCAGATTCTCTGACAGTTGTATATTTTATTATGCTTCCTTTGCTGAGACATCGAGAGTTGGTAATAGCAATGTCCCCCTCCTATGTGTTCTTGAACAAAAAATCACTCACGATCGAATTCACCACTACTATGTAAAGCACCTTGAATATATGCCTGTAAACACTTTATATTTGGAACTCTGTCAGTTAACATTAAGAACACAATTTGGTGATCCCTTAGCAATAAGAAAAGGTTTGGCTGTGAATACATTTCATTATCGTCCCATTCAACGAGATGGATAGTAGAAACAATACATTGGTTTGTCCTTATATTGATTGCTGTGTTGCTAATTGTAGACCACGACAATTTGGCCATGGAATGGACTTTTACAAAAGTCGCTCATCAATTTCGGGCTACGGTCTTGGCAATTGGTTTGCTAAGTTGTTTCGCTCTCTACTACCTCTGGCTTAAAAATATAATGCTCCGGTTGTCACGGATTTTGCTTCCTCTACACTACACAATTGGGGCTATGGGAAGGGTTTTAAACAAAGTGTTTCAGAAAATCCCAGGTCTAGCGCACGATCTTTCGGCGAGCAATTGAAGATTGACTTCCGCATTTATGTATTTGAATTCGACAATAAAAAAATCTGAAAAATGAAAAACCAAGTGCTGCCGAGGGGTTATTCTATGAAAATTGTGTACTGCACGATTTGTTTAGAGAAAGCAGTGTCTACATAAATGGAAAATTGTTGAACACTAGCAATAATTTTTCAAACTATGCAAGCTACATACAATTGATGCTGATGACCCCAAAGTTCTACTAGAAGTTGAGGGGATTAGATATTGGTTGTGAATATAAGACAGACACTGACACTACCAATATACTTTTAGAGGATACAATTAGTGATTTACACTTGGTAGGGAAAATAAATCATGAAAGATTGAATACCCCAATGGTTGCCCCCGAATAAGATTGACGTAAAGTTACAATTTCCCCCGTCCTGTTTTTATTTTGCGAAAGGTACTTGCCACCACGCCTGATGTAACTGTTTCTGTCACTTCGGCAATACTTCATTTACGGAAACAACAGGTCATGAGTTCTATTGTTTTGGCAATTGAAAAGTTAAGAGCTAGTGAAATATAATATCAAACTGCTCGTTCCGCACACAATTACAAATCAACGACATATTTCCACGGGTTGACTTATCTACAACGACTCTTCATTTAGCAGTGGCGATATTCCTTCAAAACTCGCTATGGCTTTTGTAAAACATGCTAGTACTACAGAATTATGGACAAGTTCCACACAAATTTGAAATGCTTGGCCTTTCCTCTCTTGTGTGTAAAGTAAACGGAATTCCTCTCTACAATCTATCCTTTCATAAATCCTATAGGACCCTATATGATTTAACAATTCAATCCCTGGATCAAGATTAGTAACTATTTGAAAATGGTGTAACCGATCCAATGTTTGTAAAAATTCATGGTTCCATTGTATTGGACTTGTCTGGTAGTAAAGATATAAGTGATGTCCGAACGGACACTGTACATTTAGAGTGCACCTTTGCCGAGGAATTAACGAGTATTATAGCATTAATCTCGCTAAATCAATTTGAGACAGTTTGGGAAATTAGTCCCGATGGCAGTGTTCTATTACACTTGGCACCATGAACACAAATAGAATAATCAATGTATTCAACTTGGATTCATCAAACACAAAACCTATTGCATACCCTTGGATTTTCTTGAACATATTCATAACGCTAACGATATTATTACCATTGTTAATAGTAGCCCGTCGATTGTAAAGACGGGTCGCTGGCTATTCATTTTCCAAACAGCGAAGAATATTGAATTTTTCACTCCTCTTAACCTACCATATGCATTCTCACGTCCCACATCGAAAACTTCCTTGAGTGAAGTGGAAAATCTATTAATCAAAATCGGAAGCGAGTGTAG
The DNA here is from genome assembly GCA_027921565.1 of Artemia sinica. Classification (NCBI taxonomy): domain Eukaryota; kingdom Metazoa; phylum Arthropoda; class Branchiopoda; order Anostraca; family Artemiidae; genus Artemia; species Artemia sinica. The sequence goes on along the minus strand of CM051273.1, from coordinate 27,641,138 downwards.
CGATTAATGGAAATTGTGGCAATAAAAGGAAATTGTTGCGGTGAAAGAAAAGGACTGGGCTTAATTGTGGTCATAAATATTGACCGTGTCAAATCTAATGTCGTACCTTGAAGCTTTGAAATTACACCTTATAAGTTCTCCGATAGCGCCGCTTATAGCGCTAAAGATCGTGCCAACAAGGCCTACGCCACCCTCAATTAATGAGAGAAAATAAAATGTGTAGCCATATAGATGTGACCTCTTCTCCTCGAGATATCTGGAGATCAGATTCCTTGGGATCGTGCCTTTGGAGACATGCAAACTAATTAGATGCAAAATGAATTAGAAACAAAATGAATTATATTCTTTAATCCTCTTAACAGGTGTAATAGGGGTCTACATAGCGCGCTTGAACTTGTTTTAAGTCCAAAAGGTACCCTTAAGTATTCATATGAACCACATTCACATGTTGAAAGTGCAGTTTTATGGACATCTTTTTCGGCTATTTTCACTTGGTGGTAGCCTTGGGTAAGATCCAAAGAAGTAAAAATTTTGTTTTTGCTTGAAATAGAGTCAAGAATTTCATCTATTCTCGGTAAAAGAAATTTATCGCTAACTACTTGTTTGTTGAGGGCTCTGTAGTCTACTACAAGTCTAAGGTCACCATTCTTCTTTGGTACTAAGATCACTGGTGCACTATACGGACTTATACTTGGGCGTATAATTTCATTTTTTTCTAATTCATAAATTTTATTTTTTAACCATTCTTTGTGCTTATATGGCACACGATATAGCTGTTTTGCTACGGGATTACCAGTCGTTAAAATTGAGTGTTCATAAAATGGTATCAGTCCGATGTCATCTTCAGATGCGGAAAATACATCCTTAAAATTCCATAATATTTCGCATAATTTTTTCTTAAGTTCCAAGTCCGTAATATGATCCATATTAAATTTGTTTAAAAATTGCGATTTAGTTAAAGGATATTTGTTATTTGAAGTTTTAATTCCGTTAACTAGGTTTCTTTTAGAATTTTCCCATCTATTTAAATCATTCTCCGTTAAAACCTTGATTTGAACTAAACACGTCCCCTTTTTTATTGTAATTGTATTATTTTCGTGGTTATTAGTTACCCAAATAAAACCTTCTCCTCTGTCGTAAGATATAATTTGTTCCTCACATAGCAGATTTTCAGGAATTTCGTTTGATGGTGTCGCAAACCATATTTCGGATTTGCTAACCACTGGTTCAATCATCTGTGATATTTGAATTTTTTGCATCGTTTTGGGAGGGACTTTTGTTTTCCTTATCGCGAATCCGTAATATTTCTCTTTATTTTCATTGTTTATTAGATTCATACTGGCGCTATGCTGCGCCATTGCGGCATCTTGTGGCGTCACGTTGGGTTTTACTATGTTTTTCCATAATTCCGCTATTTTCTTGATTTCGTTCGACCTTTACTGTCGCATATCTCCTATTTTTATTTTTGCGGATTCAATACTTTTATTATTTAAATTTACTTCATCTCTGCAATGTCTTCCAGAATAATTGGACAAGTTTCAGATTATTCCTTTTCCTCCTTGCGAGACATGAGGTTCAAAAGATTGCGACATTATACCGTCAGAAATTTTGTTTACTGTTACGTTGTCTTCGTAACCTCTGTTACGATTTCTTAAGGTAGAAATTTTTTCCCCTACCTTAGCTGGGTAGACAAGCCTCTCATTTGCTACGTCTAATAGTACTCTATTGACCTTAAAAAATTTGCACCTATAATTGCTTCATACGGAAAGTTATCGCATATTATAAAATATGTCGAAAAGATCCTATTGTCCCTTTTTACGCTTAGGCAAATTGAACCTCTTGCATCCAATTTACGCCCTGTTACACTAGTTAAATTGGGATTATTAGGGTTCCTCTGTCGCCTAATATTCAGAGGCAACATATTAAATACGCATGAGCTTATGATATTAACTGTAGCTCCGCTGTCAACTAAGGCCTTAAAGTAAACGTTTTCTACACAAAAATCATTAAATATAGGCAACCTATTATTATTATCACTGCAAGACGGCACTACCATTGTTTTGGACCTATTAAATATTCTGGGCACCATCTGTGTCCAATTTATATTTCTGAGGGGCCTGAAACGTTTCCCTGAGGATTTATTTCCTGCGTCGGTGCCTGTAATAGATATTAAGACATATGAGATTCCGTAGGCATGTTTAATTGATTTACATCTGTCTGCCTTCGCCATATATTATTATGGTAACTTGGATGTCTTTCGTCAGTGCCGCTTGCTGGCGCTGACTGCCAATGCCGTTGGCTTGCAAAATTTTCATTTCCCGTCGGCAAGTTTTCGTGATTTCTATATAGCATTCTCGCATTATATTGGCTTTGTCGATTATTTGGGTTTTCAAATCGGTAATTAATTTGTCTATTGGGGGGAGGGGTATAAAAATTTGGTTTGTACGCGTTGTAAGGTACTGATTGGCGCAATCTTCCCTGGCTATAGCCTAGTGCACCACCGGCACTAAAATTTGTCCTTCCGAACAAATGGTTGCCATAATTTTGCGTACTACCGTCAGCAATTCTTTGTATGCGATCGGCGACATAACGGCACTCTCTCGCGATATGTCCAGGTCGATTGCAAATATCGCATCTTGTTATTGTATGGTTATTTTCACAATTAGATTGTTTGACAGGCTGAAACGTACTGTTTTCTGCCTAGCGGGTTCTTGCGTTTTATTTCTTTGTGGCACTGGGGAGTTATCCCTTGAAAAGAAATTGGGAGACGCCTGGTCGCCCTTGAAGATTGGGTTCGCGTTTGAATCGCCTAGGCTATTTATTTTTGCTTTACTGTAATTTGCGACCATCGTATCAACTTCGATCAATCGCTCTACCTCCTGAACTGCAAGATCCAACGTCTGAATATTTTTGGATATTACCATTCTATATAGTTTTGGGAGTAGCCCTTGCAAAAAGGTATTTAGTATGACTTTTTCATACAGCTGTCCTGAACCTCTTCCGTATTTTGCCTCTACTGAAATGCGTATATTATCAAGATATTCTCTTATATTTTGTGAATAATCAAAGCTCACCATTCCGTGTTTTAATTTATTTATGGAACTGGTTTCGATAAATCTATCTTTAAATGCTTTTAACAATTTGTCCACCGTATTTATTGGCAAAATGGCGTCATTGCCTATGGTATGTTCAATCTGTTTTAGAAAGGTTAAGGCCTGGCCTTTTAATCGTAATAGGAGCATGTCGACTAACGCTTTTAGCTCTGTTTTTGTTAGTTGCACAAACTGGGCCAATTGGATATTAAATTCGTCAATATCTGATTGACCATTGTACTCCGGGATAGACTTTGCTATTTCTATATTTTTCGCGACTATTTTTTGCACTATTAATAAATCGTTAAGGTCGTCCGCCATTTTTTTTTTAATCAATTCAAAATAAATTTATTTTTTCAATTAACTGATTTTGGGAGAGGCTATTGTCTCCTATGAGATATCTAAAGGGTTTCCCTGTAGTAGCTTAGCGGCAATAGGCCTAATCACTTTGCTTATATGTCTGTATCTCTCCAATAATTAAATTTAAAGTACAATGTTTTATAGCCTAATTAGTTCGCATGATTTTCTCCAATTTCCGACTCGCACCATTTGTAGCAATAAAAGATAATTGTTGCGATAAAAGGAAATTGTTGCGGTGAAAGAAAAGGACTGGGCTTAATTGTGGTCATAAATATTGACCGCGTCAAATCTAATGTCGCACCTTGAAGCTGTGAACTTACACCTTATAAGTTCTCCGATAGCGCCGCTTATAGCGCTAAAGATCGTGCCAACAAGGCCTACGCCATCCTCAATTAATGAGAGAAAATAAAATGTGTAGCCATATAGATATGACCTCTTCTCCTCGAGCTATCTGGAGATCAGATTCCTTGGGAACGTGCCTTTGGAGACATGCGAACTAATTAGCTGTCATTAGGCTAGATACAGACATATAAAATGAAATAAACACAGGTAAAAAGCAATAGATTTATTGAGACTTACATATTTAGGTGAACAGCAGTAGGTCACTTCAAATGACAACAACGGTGACTGAGATACAACAATGAAAGAATTGCAAAGCTTGAACGTCGAAGTAAATCTGTCTAAATGATCCTGAATCTGATTTACCAATCCTTCAAAAAGCACTTTTACCCCACTATCAAATGTAGTTTTTTTTTGTCCTGCGCTGTAAGAACTGGCTCACAATTGGCTCAGGTGGCCCAAGGATGCGAACCCTTCGTCCAATAAATTGTCTTAAATATTTCTGATGATTCAAACGTTTACACGGCTTTTATAATTTAAACTTCCTTAGAAATATTGTGTGTAGCATCTTTTTTATTGCCCACTGTCTTAGCGAAATCCAAAGCTTGGATAGCGCCGTTCTTTGTCTGAGGCTATCTGCAATTTTTCTCTTTGCTGATTAAGGACTTTTCTAGATTTAAACTTAATTAGAGGAAGTCAGAAATATCTTTAGAAAGAAGGAACTTTATTTTGGTATTTTAAATATATCGCATTTTGCTCACGGTACATATTACCCTTCCCATTATTTAATGACGTCCCGTCATTACTTGCTTGCCTTTGGGCTTTTGAAATTTTCGCAATTTATTAACTATTTCTTCTACATAATTATTTCATATTTATGTTATGGCTTAATCAGGAGTGCTAAAAATTTTCTCTATTACTTTTCTTATTTTATTCTACATCCCTATCTAAAATTCATCTACCGGACTAAGATTATTCATGGTTCTAGGCTAGCTACTATACTAAAAAAAATTTTCTACATCTAACACTGATTACTTTTACATTTCCAACAAGGTTGGGGCTATTCTACCTCCACATAAGATTTTTTTTTTGAATTCACTTTTTACAAGGCTTTTTTTTATTTTGCTGTCTATATGGCACACTACTTTCTATCTACGCTACATTAAATGAATAGCTCGACAACGCCACACATAACTCTATCTGGACATCTAACACTACATACAAGAACGATTTAAAACCCACAATATTTGATTTACCATTTTCACTGGTAACATTAAAACACTTTCACTGAGGATGTTTGCTACGCAACGTTAATGATAGGATATTGGAGGTAACATATAGTTAACATAAAGTTATTAAGAAGTAACCTATGTAAATTCACATCTATTTCATCTTTATTCGAGTCCTTAACGTACTCAATCCTTCTGTTGTAAATTATTGTCCTTAACTCTTTTTGTCTTGGCAAAACTTTTAAAGCACTTACGTTATGGTTTCTTCATGGGACAGTTCAAGCATGATTGTGTTCACACGACAAGCTTTCTCTAATTGTCAACTGGGAAATGATGCTTCCAATTACAGGTGTGGGAATATGCTATCAGAGTTGATTCTCACCCGCTTTTTGACAGTTCATAGGGTGCCTTATCATCAAGGGGTCGAACACTGGGGGTGCGTTTATTTTCTTCTCAGCATATCATTTTTGGGATATTTTGAGGCACACAGAGAATGTATTGTCATATAAAATTGTTCATTCGTGCAATTAAGGATCACAGTTCTCTTATAAAATTTTTAGTTCATGGCTTGCGTCTATCAACTTTTGCGGTGATTCCTAGGTTAATCACAGGGGAAATGAAGTTTGGATTTGGAACAGGTCGACATCAAACTGTAGTGACTCCTTCAACATATTGTCTTTAACTTGTGGGAGGGGCATATTGTCACTGAGGGGTTGGTCACTGGGGTTAATTTTGGTTTCCAGGTCCATTTTTCAGAAATTATCTCGTAACATTTATGGGGTAACAGAGATATGAACTTTCCACACAGAGGGGATAGGATGGATTTCGAGAGATGGTCGAAAGGGATTCGACGTGTAAGTCTGTGACACATAAATAGTTTTTGGGGTCATCAAATATCATAACTATACGGTCATATGGTATATGGGTCCATAATGATTATCAAAGGCGATATTTATGTACTTATGTCTTGTACTAATCGATGGGGTTCTCAGAATTTATGTGATTATATAGTTCGATAATGCACTGGATACTGAGATTCAAATACAATGTTACCTCATACGTAATATGGTTCATGGTCGAGGAAACAACGATCAAAAGTAATTGTTGTTTTCGTAGACGAAGCTGGGATGAAAATTGCCTGGAGTCTATGGTGAGTACTCTTCGTTGGTTGAGGTATGATGAAAATAGATGCTACTAGGTTGTATCTGCACTGGGCAATTCATTGTAATGATCGATATCCAATATGTCAATCCATTTCCTGTAATAAAAATAACGAGGCTGAATCACACGTTCTTTAAAGTAAATACTCATAGTACAAATAAGTCACGTATCGATTGGGTACATGAATTTTACGCTACGAGGCAGAGTTAAATAAATACACTAATATTAGTACACAAAACAAAATTTTTATCATGTTGGTGGAAATATATGTGTAAAGTTCCCATTGGGAAATTCAATACATAGGAGTTTTTTCCAAGTTATTATAGCCTAACGACGATATAAAAGACAAATTCTTTAACTTTAAGTGTGGTCTCTTATTATGCTTTCTAATATACACTACTACATACACTTTATTTTAACTTCTTTCAACACTTAGCTAATTTTACATTAGGTTTAAAATAATCATTTAAACAGAGTTTATGCTACAGGATTAATTTTTGAGGTCTAGTTTTACAACATGTTCCATGCCTGCATTGTTCACGCACGTCCGTGCTGTTTAAGAAACGCATGTTGCAGCGTCATAACCACACGGTTTTACGTAAACAACCTTACAATGAGGGAACAAGACATAGCAAGAACGAGTGGAGACCTCTATACCCACTCGTTTTCTAATGTCTTCCCTCTTTCTTGGCTTAGACGTTCTCATGGGGTTCCGGGTTTAACTTTTGCATTTCAGCCGCTTCCCCGTGTTCTTCTCTTGGTTTTCGCCTTCTTAGTCTCAGGATTTTTATATAATTATAAGTCAGTAAGAATCTCATGGTCAGGGAAATCGCGAATACGAAACATACGGTCAATAGTATGTTCCACCAAAAATTGGTTGAGAATAATCCGTATCTATCATCCACATACGTTAATCTTTGGTCTTCATTCGTAAACAGGGGGATCTGGGAGTCTAATGCTTCTCTTATTTTTGTAAGTTTTAGTGTCCCTTTATTCTTTTCTATTTTGGACCATATCGAGGTTTTCATTTCCTCGTCTTCTATATTGGGAACAGTGTACGACAGGTTAATTGCTTTGAAATTGATTATTTTGGGACTTATTATTTTTGTGCTCGTGGTAATTAACGGCGTTCGAACAGTTGACTCTTTAGTTACAAGTCGACACCCTTGTTTTATGGATATCGTACCCACATCTCGTAACAGTGATTCTGTTTTGTAACTTGGGTCTATTCTTTCTGTATTATTATAACAAGACAAAGTTCCAACAGTTTCTCTTGGAACAGAGATCATGATAACATTCATAAATATGAACTGGATCCCAGGGAACGGAATTCATGATCCCTATGATCCAATTCATGTATACGATTATGATCAGCTCATAATTAGACGCTTCTGTACTGGTGGTTTTTTCCTTTTTTTTTTTTTTTTTTTTTTTTTTTTTTTTTTTTTTTTGATGACATCAATCTTTGTCCGAGGGGACCACCAAAACCCAACAAATTAAATGCTGCCTGGGTTTTGAGTTTCTCCCCAGGCTTCCCACAAAACGTGGTCCAACACTACTTGTCATTCTCAGTCGACCACGAGCTTCCTACTTTGGGCCTTTCTCTCTGATTGCCAATGTTTTGACATCACTCGCATATTTTTATTTTTTTTTTCATTAATATTGACTTGGTTAACTTTACTTGCACACTGTTAGATTTATTATGGTGGATCACAAGTTGATTTTCATAAGGGATTTGCAATTTTTCTTTATATTAATTAGGGATATTTCCATCTGTCAGGTTTTTTAACTGTTCTGCCTGACTGTGTCGTTATTTTCTCCTCTGTTTCTTGCGGTTTTTTCTTTTTAGTTTTTGCTAGTGAAATGAGACCAAATTTTTGGTATTTTTTTTTCAAAATTCTTGCCCTTTTAATACTGTTTCTTTTGCGTGTGCAGCTGCTGAAGTTGGTTTTGATTTCCCTATTTCTTTAACTACTATATGGTCTGATTCGCCATCAGACTCTTCGGAATTGCTTTCCGATGATTCCGCATTAGAACTTTTAGAGGTTGCACCTCGCGTTTTTAAGGTATCACCTCCCCTTCCTTCGTAAATTTCTACTCCTCTGGAAGTAGAAGGTTTATTCCCTAAGTCCTCGCCTTGAGTTTTCAACTCGGGAGATTTGAAAGATTCTTGAGAGCTTTGGGAAGAATCAAGAGTTTTTGCGGGGTTCCTCCACTGTTTGAATGCCATGTCTTCAGGGGGTTGGGGCATTTTTTGCACTAGGGTTTCTCTCCATGAAGTCCACTCTTTAGGCTTGACCTTGGACACAGTTATATCATGATATTGTCCTTGCTGGCCATTCTTGGGAGTTTTATTCTCGGGCAATGTACTTTGACTCGTTTTTATGGGGAAATTTATTAAATCCATAGCTTCTCGCAGATTTGTTTTAGTTTAATCTTTGGGAGGAGTTTTCTTTACATTAATACCGTGGGTTTCTACAGCTCTGTTTAATTCCTCCTGTAAAGACAGGGCCCTTTCTATTGGAGTTGCAGGGGAAACCATATCGTCTGGAAATCTTTTGGGGGGACAAGGGGTTGAAATTCTATCGGGGAAAAATTGGGTTTTTGGAGATATTGTATAATCCAATTCTCCCGCGCTCTCTGATGATGAACTTTTTGAATCTTTTGGCGTTTCTACTCTCTCTGGTAGTAGAGATTTTCCTTTAGAAATAACTAAATTTTTCATAGCTAAAAATTCTTCAAAATTTTTCTCATCGCTCTCATCCTCGAAATAGGCTTGCTTGAAATTAAAGGGTTTTAGCTCTACCAATCTTGATCTAGGGGGCTCATTTTCTGCATCTGACGAATCTGTAGAGGAGGGATGTCATACCCATCTCTCTGGAAATTTGGCTCTTTTTATTCGGCTAACATAAGCCTTGTAGGTTCTTCCGCTACTAGGGTTTTCCATTTTTAAAGTATAATCGTTGTCGTACTTTTTGACTATTCTGTACGGTCCAGAATATTTGTTGGAAAGTTTTTTGCCTTCCGTTTTTGCTTCGTTCTTTAGGTAGACGCAGTCTCCTACTTTGAAATCTATACTCCCCTTGACTTGGGGTTGGTTTCTTAGCTCTTGGTTTCTTTTACATTTTTCCAACTCTTGCCTAGCTATTTTATAAGTTTTCCTCATCCTATTTATGAATTCTTGTTTGTAATCCTCCGAGTTATTGTAATACTGCCGAGATTCAATAATCTCATCATACGGGATTCTAAAATCACGACCAAAAAAGTAAATAAAATGGATTATCTTTAGTTGTTTCTGAATAAGCAGTGTTGATTGCGTTAGTTAAATAAGGTAAGAAATAATCCCAGTCGTTCGTATTGTCTTTTGTATAAATACTTAATACGTTCGAAAATATTTTATGCCTATTTTCTATTTTACCATTAGCTTGTGGGTGGTACGGAGCTGTCACCATTTTCTCTATATTAAGAAAACTCATTAAGTCTTTTGTTACTTTTGAAACAAAATTACCTCCGTTGTCACTCAAAACTTTATTAGGAATGCAAAATTTTAAAAATAATTTTGCTAACGCCTTACTTGTGGCGTAAGCACTTTGGTTTTTCAATGCTTTTGCAAAAGTAAATCCTGAAAAGTGATCTATAACCGAAAGAATACAAGTATGGCCTCTGCTGGAAACAGGCAAGCCTCCGCTCGTTCCGTATAAGTCAAATGAGATAATATCGAAGGGGTACTTTGCTACCGGGACCCTTCCCATTGGAGGATTAGGATAAGCTGGGGGGATTTTTCTCAAGTTGCACGCTTCGCATGTACTTACAAATTCTTTAAGTTTTGTCATTGCCGACGGCACGTAAAAATATTGTTTTAATTTATGGAAAGTTTTCATTACTCCTAAATGTCCACCTATATCTGAATGAAAATATTCGAACGCAGGTATTATTAAGTTTTGTGGTAATACAGGTATTATTGAGGTTTGGTTTCTATTTGTCTCAGCAGTCGCGATTCTACATAGTATTTCTTCATCAAGATCATAGTAAAAATTATATATTTCTTTTCTAAGAGTTTTGAATTTATCCGGTAACGCATCGTCATTCACAAAATAATTAATGAGCGCTGAACACATTTCGTCCTTTTTTTGCTTTCTTTTTATATTTTCTAAAGACAAGGGACAATAGTTAACCCTATTTTCCTTTACTGTGTCTTTGACTTTGTTTTTCTTACATTTATGTTTGCCCTTAGCATTGATAGCGTTAACTTCATTTTCCTCAGCTACCGACGGAATATTTTCTGGGTATCTACTCAAAAAGTCACAAGCGGCGTTTTGTTTACCTTTTAAATGTTCAAATTCGTAATCTAGGTCTTGGATTTTCATAATCCATCTAGCTAGAATGCCCGTTGGGTTTTTAAATGTGCGCAGGTACTGCAAGCTTTTATGGTCTGATCGTAGGATAAATTTTCTACCAATTAAATAGTGTCTAAATTTGTCCAAGTGGTGGATTATAGATAACAATTCTAAGTTTGTGGCGGAATAACTACTTTCGCCCTTTGATAAGGTTCTACTCGAATAGCATATAAATTTTTCTATTTTTTTTTTATTAGAAGGTCCTTGTAAAGGATCAGGGTTTCCTATGGGAATTATTTGCCCAAGAATAGCCCCAATGCCTTTTGAACTAGCATCGGTTGTGACCACAAATTGTCCGTTTTCGAAATCAGGAAGTGATAATATTGGTTCAGAAGTGAGCGCCTTTTTGAGACGGTCTAGGGAAGTTTGAGCTTCCTGGGACCAGGTAAAATTTTGGGAGTTCCCTTTAGTTAATTCCGTGAGGGGTTTCGCAATTTGGGCGTGATTGCGCACGAATTTTCTAAAGTACCCAGTAAGACTTATAATTCCCCTTAATTCTTTCATGGTTCTAGGGGGTTTGAGGTTTTCAACACATTTTATTTTGTCAGGGTCTGGGGATATCTCTTCTTGTGTCACTACTACTCATAAAAATTTAATTTTGGGTTCAAATAGATTTACTTTCTCAGGCCGGCATTTTAAATTGCCCTGTCTGAACTTCTCGAAGACCTTAGCTAATGTTGCTAAGTGTTGTTCAGTGTTTTCTCCCACGCATATGACATCACCAACAAAATGAATTATATTCTTTAATCCTCTTAACAGGTGTAATAGGGGTCTACATAGCGCGCTTGAACTTGTTTTAAGTCCAAAAGGTACCCTTAAGTATTCATATGAACCACATTCACATGTTGAAAATGCAGTTTTATGGACATCTTTTTCGGCTATTTTCACTTGGTGGTAGCCTTGGGTAAGATCCAAAGAAGTAAAAATTTTGTTTTGGCTTGAAATAGAGTCAAGAATTTCATCTATTCTCGGTAAAAGAAATTTATCGCTAACTACTTGTTTGTTGAGGGCTCTGTAGTCTACTACAAGTCTAAGGTCACCATTCTTCTTTGGTACTAAGATCACTGGTGCACTATACGGACTTATACTTGGGCGTATAATTTCATTTTTTTCTAATTCATAAATTTTATTTTTTAACCATTCTTTGTGCTTATATGGCACACGATATAGCTGTTTTGCTACGGGATTACCAGTCGTTAAAATTGAGTGTTCATAAAATGGTATCAGTCCGATGTCATCTTCAGATGCGGAAAATACATCCTTAAAATTCCATAATATTTCGCATAATTTTTTCTTAAGTTCCAAGTCCGTAATATGATCCATATTAAATTTGTTTAAAAATTGCGATTTAGTTAAAGGATATTTGTTATTTGAAGTTTTAATTCCGTTAACTAGGTTTCTTTTAGAATTTTCCCATCTATTTAAATCATTCTCCGTTAAAACCTTGATTTGAACTAAACACGTCCCCTTTTTTATTGTAATTGTATTATTTTCGTGGTTATTAGTTACCCAAATAAAACCTTCTCCTCTGTCGTAAGATATAATTTGTTCCTCACATAGCAGATTTTCAGGAATTTCGTTTGATGGTGTCGCAAACCATATTTCGGATTTGCTAACCACTGGTTCAATCATCTGTGATATTTGAATTTTTTGCATCGTTTTGGGAGGGACTTTTGTTTTCCTTATCGCGAATCCGTAATATTTCTCTTTATTTTCATTGTTTATTAGATTCATACTGGCGCTATGCTGCGCCATTGCGGCATCTTGTGGCGTCACGTTGGGTTTTACTATGTTTTTCCATAATTCCGCTATTTTCTTGATTTCGTTCGACCTTTACTGTCGCATATCTCCTATTTTTATTTTTGCGGATTCAATACTTTTATTATTTAAATTTACTTCATCTCTGCAATGTCTTTCAGAATAATTGGACAAGTTTCAGATTATTCCTTTTCCTCCTTGCGAGACATGAGGTTCAAAAGATTGCGACATTATACCGTCAGAAATTTTGTTTACTGTTACGTTGTCTTCGTAACCTCTGTTACGATTTCTTAAGGTAGAAATTTTTTCCCCTACCTTAGCTGGGTAGACAAGCCTCTCATTTGCTACGTCTAATAGTACTCTATTGGACCTTAAAAAATTTGCACCTATAATTGCTTCATACGGAAAGTTATCGCATATTATAAAATATGTCGAAAAGATCCTATTGTCCCTTTTTACGCTTAGGCAAATTGAACCTCTTGCATCCAATTTACGCCCTGTTACACTAGTTAAATTGGGATTATTAGGGTTCCTCTGTCGCCTAATATTCAGAGGCAACATATTAAATACGCATGAGCTTATGATATTAACTGTAGCTCCGCTGTCAACTAAGGCCTTAAAGTAAACGTTTTCTACACAAAAATCATTAAATATAGGCAACCTATTATTATTATCACTGCAAGACGGCACTACCATTGTTTTGGACCTATTAAATATTCTGGGCACCCTCTGTGTCCAATTTATATTTCTGAGGGGCCTGAAACGTTTCCCTGAGGATTTATTTCCTGCGTCGGTGCCTGTAATAGATATTAAGACATATGAGATTCCGTAGGCATGTTTAATTGATTTACATCTGTCTGCCTTCGCCATATATTATTATGGTAACTTGGATGTCTTTCGTCAGTGCCGCTTGCTGGCGCTGACTGCCAATGCCGTTGGCTTGCAAAATTTTCATTTCCCGTCGGCAAGTTTTCGTGATTTCTATATAGCATTCTCGCATTATATTGGCTTTGTCGATTATTTGGGTTTTCAAATCGGTAATTAATTTGTCTATTGGGGGGAGGGGTATAAAAATTTGGTTTGTACGCGTTGTAAGGTACTGATTGGCGCAATCTTCCCTGGCTATAGCCTAGTGCACCACCGGCACTAAAATTTGTCCTTCCGAACAAATGGTTGCCATAATTTTGCGTACTACCGTCAGCAATTCTTTGTATGCGATCGGGGACATAACGGTACTCTCTCGCGATATGTCCAGGTCGATTGCAAATATCGCATCTTGTTATTGTATGGTTATTTTCACAATTAGATTGTTTGACAGGCTGAAAACGTACTGTTTTCTGCCTAGCGGGTTCTTGCGTTTTATTTCTTTGTGGCACTGGGGAGTTATCCCTTGAAAAGAAATTGGGAGACGCCTGGTCGCCCTTGAAGATTGGGTTCGCGTTTGAATCGCCTAGGCTATTTATTTTTGCTTTACTGTAATTTGCGACCATCGTATCAACTTCGATCAATCGCTCTACCTCCTGAACTGCAAGATCCAATGTCTGAATATTTTTGGATATTACCATTCTATATATTTTTGGGAGTAGCCCTTGCAAAAAGGTATTTAGTATGACTTTTTCATACAGCTGTCCTGAACCTCTTCCGTATTTTGCCTCTACTGAAATGCGTATATTATCAAGATATTCTCTTATATTTTGTGAATAATCAAAGCTCACCATTCCGTGTTTTAATTTATTTATGGAACTGGTTTCGATAAATCTATCTTTAAATGCTTTTAACAATTTGTCCACCGTATTTATTGGCAAAATGGCGTCATTGCCTATGGTATGTTCAATCTGTTTTAGAAAGGTTAAGGCCTGGCCTTTTAATCGTAATAGGAGCATGTCGACTAACGCTTTTAGCTCTGTTTTTGTTAGTTGCACAAACTGGGCCAATTGGATATTAAATTCGTCAATATCTGATTGACCATTGTACTCCGGGATAGACTTTGCTATTTCTATATTTTTCGTGACTATTTTTTGCACTATTAATAAATCGTTAAGGTCGTCCGCCATTTTTTTTGAATCAATTCAAAATAAATTTATTTTTTCAATTAACTGATTTTGGGAGAGGCTATTATCTCCTATGAGATATCTAAAGGGTTTCCCTGTAGTAGCTTAGCGGCAATAGGCCTAATCACTTTGCTTATATGTCTGTATCTCTCCAATAATTAAATTTAAAGTACAATGTTTTATAGCCTAATTAGTTCGCATGATTTTCTCCAATTTCCGACTCGCACCATTTGTAGCAATAAAAGATAATTGTTGCGATAAAAGGAAATTGTTGCGGTGAAAGAAAAGGACTGGGCTTAATTGTGGTCATAAATATTGACCGCGTCAAATCTAATGTCACACCTTGAAGCTGTGAACTTACACCTTATAAGTTCTCCGATAGCGCCGCTTATAGCGCTAAAGATCGTGCCAACAAGGCCTACGCCATCCTCAATTAATGAGAGAAAATAAAATGTGTAGCCATATAGATATGACCTCTTCTCCTCGAGCTATCTGGAGATCAGATTCCTTGGGAACGTGCCTTTGGAGACATGCGAACTAATTAGCTGTCATTAGGCTAGATACAGACATATAAAATGAAATAAACACAGGTAAAAAGCAATAGATTTATTGAGACTTACATATTTAGGTGAACAGCAGTAGGTCACTTCAAATGACAACAACGGTGACTGAGATACAACAATGAAAGAATTGCAAAGCTTGAACGTCGAAGTAAATCTGTCTAAATGATCCTGAATCTGATTTACCAATCCTTCAAAAAGCACTTTTACCCCACTATCAAATGTAGTTTTTTTTTGTCCTGCGCTGTAAGAACTGGCTCAGAATTGGCTCAAGTGGCCCAAGGATGCGAACCCTTCGTCCAATAAATTGTCTTAAATATTTCTGATGATTCAAACGTTTACACGGCTTTTATAATTTAAACTTCCTTAGAAATATTGTGTGTAGCATCTTTTTTATTGCCCACTGTCTTAGCGAAATCCAAAGCTTGGATAGCGCCGTTCTTTGTCTGAGGCTATCTGCAATTTTTCTCTTTGCTGATTAAGGACTTTTCTAGATTTAAACTTAATTAGAGGAAGTCAGAATTATCCGGGTTGCAGCGGTAGCTAGCAACCTAGTAAGAGACGATCACGTCCAATGTTAAGAAATATAAAAACCCATAGCTCCTAAAAAAGGAGTCAGATCAAAACAAAAAGTACACCATTAGAACCGCCTTGTCCGAAACCCCTTTATAGGAAACTTTCTGTCCCTTGGCTTGAACAGCAAGGGAAATATATTGGCTTGAAAATCAAGAAAATTGACTTTAACCACGTTATTCTCCCCAAACGGGATATTTTTTTCTCTTTTCTTTGTATCCAGAGATAGCTTGGCACTGGAACATCGTAGAGGGTTGTTCAATAGCTCATCCTAAAGGAAATTAATTGGGTTAAAAATCTATAGTAACTAAAATAAATTATTTCTAAAAGAGAATAAATTTTTCCAATAAAAACTGTATTTTTGATGCAGTGACGTCATAATTACTATATAAGAAACGTCAAAACTGTAAATGGTCTCATTCATGAATACATAATGGTTAGATCAAAGCAAGCTACACGCAAGTTAAAAATCAGTACTAAAAAATCAAGAAAAGTGGCAGCTACTACAACATTCTGCCTAATCCGGGTTGCAGCGGTAGCTAGCAACCTAGTAAGAGACGATCACGTCCAATGTTAAGAAATATAAAAACCCATAGCTCCTAAAAAAGGAGTCAGATCAAAACAAAAAGTACACCATTAGAACCGCCTTGTCCGAAACCCCTGTATAGGAAACTTTCTGTCCCTTGGCTTGAACAGCAATGGAAATATATTGGCTTGAAAATCAAGAAAATTGACTTTAACCACGTTATTCTCGTCAAAAGGGATATTTTTTTTCTTTTTTTTTTGTATCCAGAGATAGCTTGGCACTGGAACATCGTAGAGGGTTGTTCAATAGCTCATTTTAAAGGAAATTAATTGGGTTAAAAATCTATAGTAACTAAAATAAATTATTTCTAAAAGAGAATAAATTTTTCCAATAAAAAAACTGTATTTTTGATGCAGTGACGTCACAATTACTATATAAGATCATCATAGTTTTATATTAGAGCTATGACGTGAATAGAGTGACGTCATAATTAGTATATAAGGAAAGTCAAAACTGAAAATTCTCTCATTCTTGATTAGAATAATGGTTAGATCAAAGCAGGCTATACGCAAGTTGAAGAAAGAGTACTACACAAACAACAGAGATAGTAACTTGAAAAGAAAAAAGCAAAGGTATTCAACCGACCAGGTGTATCGAGAAGTAATAATTGAGAGAGCAAAAAAAAGGTATTCAACCGACCAGGCGTATCGAGAAGTAATAATTGAGAGAGCAAAAGAACGGTATGGTAATGATGAACATTACAGAGAAGCAAGAATTGAGCAGGCTAGACAAAAGAGCAGGCAACGGTATGATAATGATGAAGATTACCGAAACAAACATAAGAAAATATAATAAAGAACGACCTCTTACCTATATTAATTTATATTCTTTATAAATTATATAAATTAATATTCTTATTAGCTTGTGTAAACTGCAAAAATATCCATGGTATCTGAGCAGTAGTTTGAATATTTCAATACAAGCTAGAAAAATACCTTAAAATGTTAAAATTAGTTTTATTTTTGGTTAAGTTCTAACTACCCGATGTGGGATTGACTATGTACTTTCAGACCAAAAAATTCCATTTTTTAATATATCTTATTTTTCAGTTTAGAATTGCTAAAGTTATTATGTAAACTGCAAAAATATTTATGATATCTGAGCAATAATTTTAATCTTTTCATTCAAACTAACAAAATACCTGAAAATTTAAAAATTAGTTTTACTTTTTGTTAGGTTATGGATATTTGATACGAATCATAAGAAGTGTTATGAGTTTAAATAAAGTATTATGACGAGTCATAAGAAGCGAGTTAGTACAAAAAACAGAGACAACATCTTGAAAAATGAAATAGTAGAGATGAAAACACAACGACCTTTTGCCTATACTAGATAAATGCTTACGCAAAGAAGATAATAAAGACGCCTACTATTCTTCTTAAAAGATACAGTAAAGAACAAGCCTTAGCCCATAGTAGCAGAAATAAGAATATCTAGGTTGCAGTGGTAGCTAGCAACCTAGTAAGAAACGCCAAATTAAAAGATGAACATTAGAAGAACAAACCATTGCTTATATTGAACTTAGTTAGCTGCCTGATTCTTTGAGGTTCGTCTCTTACTATTCCAAAGAAGAAAAAGCCGTAGGCTTTTTCCTGTTTGTAATAATACATTAAAAGATAACCATTTGTGACGTAATATTACATAAAGGATCGATATGATTCATCATAAATCACAGTTAAGAACCGGACTACCAAAATAGCGTATTTTTAATATGACTAATCTTTATTAAGATCCATAATAGTTATAGAAACATGCTTATAATAAAGAACGACCTCTTGCCTATACTAAATTTTATACTCCACTTAACTTCTTGTAATTAAAATAAATTATTTTTATTACATTAAGATTTACAATAAAAGACGATCATTGGTTATTACATTAATACATAAAGGACCGATACTTACAGTAAAGAACAAATCTCTCTCCCATACTAACTGATGTATGGTGGTTCCAGGTGTAGTTACATAAAGGACGATTATAGCTCATCATAAATGGTGTTTGTCAATTATCTGGGTTGCAGCGGTAGCTAGCAACCTAGTCTGGGTTGCAGCGGTAGCTAGCAACCTAGTAAGAGACGATCACGTCCAATGTTATCCGGGTTGCAGCGGTAGCTAGCAACCTAGTAAGAGACGATCACGTCCAATGTTAAGAAATATAAAAACCCCTAACTCCGAAAAACAGAGTCAGATCAAAACAAAAAGTACACCATTAGAACCGCCTTGTCCGAAACCCCTATAAAGGAAACTTACCGCCCTGCGGCTTGAATAACAAAGAAAATATATTGGCTTGATAATCAAGAAATTGACTTTAACCACGTTATTCTCCACAAACGGGATATTTTTTTCTTTCTTTTCCACAGATAGCTTGGCACTGGAACATCGTAGAGAGTTGTTCAATGGCTCATTTTAAAGGAAATCTCTAGATCTAGCGCTATTTGTACTTAATTTTTTTTTTAATTAATTTTTTTTACGAAAAACTTAATTTTTTATATACAATATTAAACAATAACGTCATAGTCTTTGGATGTAGTTAGTACATAAAGTCTGGATCATCGAATTAAAGCTGAAACTAAGTAAAGAACAATTATGCCTCCATATATTCACAGTGATCTATAAAATTTCCCATTACATCTATAAACTGTTCCACAGTTGCCGGTTCATACCTTGGAAGCTTTTCACTAAACATGCAACATTTCTTTTGGATATTACTATGAAGTTTTGCGAAAGCATCTCTAGCTGACTTTTCAACAAAATCCATTCTTTCAGAGATAATTTTAATCTTTAATATCCGGGTTGCAGCGGTAGCTAGCAACCTAGTAAGAGACGATCACGTCCAATGTTAAGAAATATACATTAAAAGACGAACATTGGAATAACAAAACATTGCACGCATCAGACTTAGTTAGCTACTGAATTGTTTGACGTTCGTCTCTTACTATTTCAAAGAAGAAAAAGCCTTAGGCTTTTTCCTGTTTGTAAACATATTACATAAAGAATCGATATGTTTAAAGTAAAGAATGAATCTGGGTTGCAGCGGTAGCTAGCAACCCAGTAAGAGACGATCACGTCCAATGTTAAGAAATACAAAAACCCATAGTTCCTAACAAAGGAGTCAGATCAAAACAAAAGTACACCATTAGAACCGCCTTGTCCGAAACCCCTGTATAGTAAACTTTCTGTCCCTTGGCTTGAACATCAAGGGAAATATATTGGCTTGAAAATCAAGAAAATTTACTTTAACCACGTTATTCTCCCCAAACGGGATATTTTTTTTTTTCTTTCTTTCTTTTCCACAGATAGCTTGGCACTGGAACATCGTAGAGGGCTGTTCAATAGCTCATCCTAAAGGAAATTAATTGGGTTAAAAAATTTATAGAAACTAAAATAAATTATTTCTAAAACAGAATAAATTTTTTCCACCAAAAATTGCATTTTTTGATGTCTTTTCACGCTGCAGTTTTTTTTCAAAAGATATTTGATTTTTTACATAAATGATCAATAGTGTAAATTGGAATGCTGTAAGCATCATCGTTATCATGGTTTCATTTATAGCTGAATTACAAACTAAAGAAAATTGACCCCCGATGGCCTTGAACGACCAACCTTTCGATTAACCGCCGATCGTGCTAGACACTTGCACTATAACGCCATTAATTAATACATTAAAAGACGAACATTGGAATAACAAAACATTGCACGCATCAGACTTAGTTAGCTACTGAATTGTTTGAGGTTCGTTTCTTACTATTTCAAAGAAGAAAAATCCGTAGGCTTTTTCCTGTTTGTAATCATATTACATAGAGAATAGATATGTTTAAAGTAAAGAATGAATAGAAAAACCCATAAGGAGACTAAAAATTAGTAATAACATAGTAAAGAAAGTTATATTAAAGAACGAACTGTAGCCTATAGTAATTGAACTACAAAGACCACCATGCTAACTGAAAGGTGTGTATAGGAGTGTGGAGCGTTTATATAGTAAAATCATAGGCAGCGCAATCGCGCTTCCCAAGTAAAGAATGATGTTGGCACAATGTATTATTTTTTTCCATACCAGGGCACTTCGTATTAAAGAAGTTGTCATACCAGGGTTACAGCAGTAGCTACCAACCTAGTAAGAGACGATCACGTCCAATGTTTAAGAAATAAAAAAACGCATAAATATAGGCTCTCTTTGAAAGAGCGGATAATGTTGAAAGGTCGGCTAGAAATGCTTTGGCAAAGCTTCATAGTAATATCCAAAAGAAATATTGTCAGTTTAATGAAAAGCTTCCAAGGTATGGATTGGCAACTGCGGAACAGTTTATAGATGCAATGGAAAATCTTTGACAACACAGTGAATATATGGAGGCGTACTTCTTAGAAAATTCGTATATTAATTTTGGAAGGAGCAATTGCAGTTTATGTAGCAGCAATAAAAATATATCTACAAGCGTACCTATCAACAGCGAAGGAAAAGCAATGTTTTTACAATAAAGAACGAGCTCAAGCCTATACTAACTGAAAATTTTTAATATAATCCGGGTTGCATATGCATTAAAAGACGATCATTGGAATAAAAAAATTATTGCACACATTGGACTTAGTTAGCTACTTGATCGTTGTAGGTTCGTCTCTTACTATTTCAAAGAAGAAAAAGCTGTAGGCTTTTTCCTGTTTGTATTTATAATAAAGATCGAACTCTTCCCTATACTAACTTGCATACGCAACTTCACTATAGTTAAGATTACAGTATTTATATTATGCATCATTATAAATTATAAAAGGTTCAAATGTTCGAAGATTATATAGTTAAAAATTTTCCCACCCCGGGAATCGAACCCGAGCCTGTTAAGTGAAAGTTAACTATCCTAGCCACTAGACCATATTGAACCATAAAAAAGTATGATTTAAGAGCCATATGCGTATTATTATTTCACCATACCAATTATAATAAGGCCAAAACAAAATCGTCGACTTGCAACCTTACTTTTGACACATTAGTTAAATCTTCATCAGGCTTAAAAAATGTTTTTGCTAGTTTTACATGAAAGAACGAACCTTAGTCCATATCCGGGATGCAGCGGTAGCTAGCAACCTAGTAAGAGACGATCACGTCCAATGTTAAGAAATATAAAAACCCATAGCTCCTAAAAAAGGAGTCAGATCAAAACAAAAAGTACACCATTAGAACCGCCTTGTCCGAAACCCCTGTATAGGAAACTTTCTGTCCCTTGGCTTGAACAGCAATGGAAATATATTGGCTTGAAAATCAAGAAAATTGACTTTAACCACGTTATTCTCGTCAAAAGGGATATTTTTTTCTTTTTTTTTTGTATCCAGAGATAGCTTGGCACTGGAACATCGTAGAGGGTTGTTCAATAGCTCATTTTAAAGGAAATTAATTGGGTTTAAAAATCTAGAGTAACTAAAATAAATTATTTCTAAAGAGAATAAATTTTTCCAATAAAAACTGTTTTTTGATGCAGTGACGTCATAATTACTATATAAGATCATCATAGTTTTATATTAGAGCTATGACGTGAATAGAGTGACGTCATAATTAGTATATAAGGAAAGTCAAAACTGAAAATTCTCTCATTCTTGATTAGAATAATGGTTAGATCAAAGCAGGCTATACGCAAGTTGAAGAAAGAGTACTACACAAACAACAGAGATAGTAACTTGAAAAGAAAAAAGCAAAGGTATTCAACCGACCAGGTGTATCGAGAAGTAATAATTGAGAGAGCAAAAAAAAGGTATTCAACCGACCAGGCGTATCGAGAAGTAATAATTGAGAGAGCAAAAGAACGGTATGGTAATGATGAACATTACAGAGAAGCAAGAATTGAGCAGGCTAGACAAAAGAGCAGGGAACGGTATGATAATGATGAAGATTACCGAAACAAACATAAGAAAATATAATAAAGAACGACCTCTTACCTATATTAATTATATTCTTTATAAATTATATAAATTAATATTCTTATTAGCTTGTACAATAAAGAACGACACCTTGCCCATGTTAACTAAAACATAAATAGGGATTATGTAATTTCCAATAGTATCATGGCTGTAGAGATGGCTGAAACCTAGTTACAATAAAAAACGATCATTGGAATAACAAAAATTGCATACCTTTGGAATTAGCTAGCTACTTGATTATTTGAGACTCGTCTCTTACTATTTAAAAGAAGAAAATACAGTAAGAACGATGTCTCGCCAATAGTAACTGATATATGGTGGTTCCAGTGGCAGTTACATAAATTATATAAAGAATCCACATTGTTCATCATAAATGTGTCAATCAGAGGATCTCATGCAATAATTATTAATAGATGTTTTGTTTAGATTTTAAAAAGATCCGGGTTGCAATGGTATTATAGAAAAGAACGAACTCTAGACCATAGTAAAATTAGCGATAGATGCAATCTAGTAATCCGGGTTGCAGCGGTAGCTAGCAACCTAGTAAGAGACGATCACGTCCAATGTTAAGAAATATAAAAAACCCATAGTTCCTAACATTACAGTAAAGACCGATCTCTCGCCCATAGTAACTGATATATGGTGGTTCCAGGGGTAGCTGCAAGATATCCAGATTGCAGCGGTATCCAAGTTGCAGCGGTAGCTAGCAACCTAGTAAGAGACGATCAGTCCAATGCTAATTTTACAGTAAAGAATGAACTTCCAGCCCATAGTAACTAAAATTAGATTATAATTTCATGTTAAAGATTACACTAAAAGACGATCATTGGAATAGCATCCGGGTTGCAGCGGTAGCTAGCAACCTAGTAAGAGACGAGGACGTCCCATAGTAAAAAACTAATGTAACCCATAACTCCTGAAAAAAGATTCAGATCAAAACAAGAAGTACACTATTAGAAACGCCTTGTCCAAAACCTCTTTATAGCAAACTTACCGTCTCTTGCTTGAATAACAAGGAAAATATAGTAGCATTAAAAACTAGAAAATTCACGTAATTAACTAAAATAGTTGTTATTATAAAATAATTGTTACGATATGGTAAAGAACTAACTCTGGGCCATAGTAACTAATTTAATTTTGAAAAGAAAGAATTCCGACAGAAACCTAAATGGTAGTATAAGTAAGCTACATTTCATAAAATCTGTCCAACGGGATTTGAACTCAAATCGCAGGATTCAATGTCTTAGGTCCTAACCACTACACCAAGAAACGTTTAAAAAGAAAAAAGAATTTTAAAAGTATATGATGTTATAACTTAAAGACCGAACTCTAACCATCATTATTGCCAATCAGTTCGTGTTATCCGGTTTGCAGAGGTAGAAAGCAACCTATTAAGAGACGATCACATCCAATGTTAAGAAAAATAAAAACCCATAACTCCTAAAAAAAAGTCAGATCAAAACAAAAAGTAACTGCCTTGTCCAAAACCCCTATATAGGAAACTTTCTGTCATTTGACTTTAACAGAAAAGGAAACATATTGGCTTGAAAATCAAGAAAGTGACAGCTACTGCAGCATTCTGCCCAAACCGCATCTTTTTTTCTTTTCCTATAATAAAGAACGACCTCTTGCCTATACTAAATTTTATAGGCCACTTAACTGTAGTTGAGGTTAGTAAAGTTTACATTAAGGACTGATATAGTTCATCCGGGTTGCAGCGGTAGCTAGCAACCTAGTAAGAGACGATCACGTCCAATGTTAAGAAATATAAAAACCCATAGTTCCTAACAAAGGAGTCAGATCAAAACAAAAAGTACACCATTAGAACCGCCTTGTCCGAAACCCCTGTATAGGAAACTTTCTGTCCCTTGGCTTGAACAGCAAGGGAAATATATTGGCTTGAAAATCAAGAAAATTGACTTTAACCTCGTTATTCTCCCCAAACGGGATATTTTTTTTTCTTTTTTTCTTTTTTTTCTTTTTTTTCTTTTCACAGATAGCTTGGCACTGGAACATCGTAGAGGGTTTGTTCAATAGCTCATTTTAAAGTAAATTAATTGGGTTAAAAACCTTTTGTAACTAAAATAAATTATTTCTAAAAGAGAATAAATTTTTCCACCAAAAACTGCATTTTTTCGATGTCTTTTCACACTCCAGTCTTTCAAACATAATCGTATACCAGCGGTAAGATTTGAACCCACGCCTCCGAAGAGACTGGTGGCTAACACCAGTGCCTTGGACCACTCGGCCAGGCTGCCTCTCATAAATAAATATATATGTGAATTTGGGTTGCAGCAGTAGCTAGCAACCTAGTAAGAGATGATCAGTCCAATGCTAAGAAATATAACAAAACTCCTAGAAATAGAGTCAGATCAAAATACAATAAAGAACGACACCTTGCCCATGTTAACTAAAACATAAATAGGGATTATGTAATTTCCAATAGTATCATGGCTGTAGAGATGGCTGAAACCTAGTTACAATAAAAACGATCATTGGAATAACAAAAATTGCATACCTTTGGAATTAGCTAGCTACTTGATTATTTGAGACTCGTCTCTTACTATTTAAAAGAAGAAAAAGCCGTAGGCTTTTTCCTGTGTGTAATCAGTTTATTATCATTACAGTAAAGAACGAACTTCAGCCTATAGTAACTAATTTTTATATTAAAGGACGATCATTAGAAAAGCACACCATTGCATATATTGGACTGAGTTAGTTTTTTCAGTTTAGAATCGCTAAAGTTTTACAGTAAGGTTATAATAAAGAACGAATATAAAGTTGTAATACAATAAAGAACGACACCTTGCCCATGTTAACTAAAACATAAATAGGGATTATGTAATTTCCAATAGTATCATGGCTGTAGAGATGGCTGAAACCTAGTTACAATAAAAAACGATCATTGGAATAACAAAAATTGCATACCTTTGGAATTAGCTAGCTACTTGATTATTTGAGACTCGTCTCTTACTATTTAAAAGAAGAAAAAGCCGTAGGCTTTTTTCCTGTGTGTAATCAGTTTATTATCATTACAGTAAAGAACGAACTTCAGCCTATAGTAACTAATTTTTATATTAAAGGACGATCATTAGAAAAAGCACACCATTGCATATATTGGACTGAGTTAGTTTTTCAGTTTAGAATCGCTAAAGTTTTACAGTAAGGTTATAATAAAGAACGAATATAAAGTTGTAAGGGTAAAAAGTGATTAAATTTTCTCGTATTATGTTATAATTTATAACGTAAAAAGTTAATGGAATATTTATACACGTTTATCTTTCAACAAGAATCCGGGTTGCAGCGGTAGCTAGCAACCTAGTAAGAGACGATCACGTCCAATGTTAAGAAATATAAAAACCCATAGTTCCTAAAAAAGGAGTCAGATCAAAACAAAAAGTACACCATTAGAACTGTTTTGTCCGATTACATTAAAGAACGAACTTTAGTCTATAGTTTATATTAAAGGACGATCATCCATTGCATATATTGGACTGAGTTAGCTGTGTTATAATAAAGAACGACCTCTTGCCTATACAAAATTTTATAGGCCACTTAACTATAGTATAGGCTAGTACAGTTATATTTAAGGTCAATATATTAAAATTTTCCATTAAAAAGACGATCATTGGAATAAAAACTCATTACACAAACTTGATTTAGTTAGCTACTTGATTGTTTGAGGCTAGTCTCTTACTATTTCAAAGAAATAAAGCTGCCAATAACTTTAAAAAAGTGTCAGATCGAAACACAAAGCATACTATCAGAAGCACCTTGTCCGAAACCCTTATAAAGGAAACTTGCAGTCCCTTCGCTTGAACAACAAGAAAAATCCATGGGCTTGAAAAAACTATAAAAGTGGCTGAAACCATGATATTCTGTATGGAAGGCATCTTTTTTTTCGTTTTTCCCTCCGCAGCTAGCAAGGCGTCGGAACTTCACAGAGAGCTGGTTAATGGCTCATTTAAAGGAAATTGTTGTATTTAAAAACCTTTTGTAATTAACAAAAATAATTTTAAAAATAGAATCAATTTTGTGCGAAAAGCTTCACTTTTGTATACCACAGGAGTAGCGAATTTTATTAGCATCATCTTACATACGAAGATCAAAATAGTATTTTTAACAGTGTAAAAAGCATGTAGATATAGTTGTATAAAATGCAGTAATTTTTTTAGGGTTTTAACAAAAATTTGATTTGTCAATTAAAACTTGAATAATTCCTGAAAATTTGAAATAAAATAACTTTATTTATCTCTTAGTTCAAAATTATAGTTGTCTCCTGGAACCAAAGTTTTTTGGCTTAACTCTTAAAGTAAATATCTCTATAGCGTTGTGCTGTATTTTTATATAAGGTATCTGTATAGTTTAATGTGAATTGGTACATCGGAATCATGGTTATAAAGATATGTGAAACATAGTAAATAAAGAACAAAACCAAGGCAAATAGTGACTAAAAGTTAATATAGTTAAAAGTTTTGTTAAGGATTCACTCCTTGACTTAAGATTTATCCCATGCCACAGACAGGATTGAGCCTGCAAACCTCTAATCGAGGGGCACGCTATCATCCACCGTGCTGTGACAAGGAATCCAACAATTTAATTTTTTTCCACAAAATTATAGTAAAGAACGAATATTGGCCTGTAGTAAGTGAAATATCAAAATATATAATCATATGCATGATGATGCAACATTCTATGATGAACAAACCTAGCAAAGAACCAACCACGACATAAATTAACTGAAAGTTTGTTCAATGCTAGCATCTTTTGCAAAGTTGCTTTTCTTGACATAGTGCTTGAATCTCTGAGGTTCGTCTCTTACTATTTCAACTAAGGAATAGCCATAGGCTTTTTTTCCTGTTTGTAATTATCTTTGTTGGCATTAAAGTTATATTAAAGAACGAACTATAGCCAGTAGTAATTGAAGTATTTAAATAAATAATTATACACATGATTATCCAACACACGTTTATCTTTCGACAAGATAATATAATAAAGATATTTTTTGAAGATTTGTTTTCCTGGTTAGTTGTTGTAGCAGTATCATGGTTGCAGCTCCTGCTTCAACCATTTTGTATAAAGGATCGGCATAGTTAACCATAAATGGGTATTATGTAAGTTTCATCGGTATCATAGCTGTAGAGATTGCTCAAACCTAGTAAAGAATAAACCATGGTAGTTATTGGACTTAGTTAGCTGATTCTCTGATTTTTGCCTCTTACTACTCCAAATAAGAAAAAGATGTAGGCTTTTTCCTGTTTGTGATTTTCTTTGAAAAAAATGTTTCTTGTCAAGTCTAGTGAGAGACAATCACTTACAAATCTAAGAAATACAAGAGCCCATAACTCCTAAAATCCAGGTTGCAGCGGTAGCTGACAACCTAGCAAGAGACGATCACGTCCCATACTAAGAAATACAGCAGCGCATAACTCCTAAAAATATTCGGGTTGCAGCGGTAGCTAGTAATCTAGTAAGAGACGATCACGTTCCATAGTAAAGATAAATAGCCCATTACTCCTAAAATAGAGCCAGATCGAAACACATGGTAAACTATTAGAATTGCCTTGTCTGAAACTCCTATACAGGAAAAATACAGCTCCTTGGCTTGAACGACGAGGACAATTAATTGCCTTGAAAAGCAAGAAAAGTGGCTACAAGCACGATATTCTGCATCAACGGCATCTTTTTCTTCGGTTTTTTATAAAGGATCGGTATAGTTAATTATAAATGGGGACTATGTAAGTTTCGTCGGTATCGTGGCTGCATAAGTAGTTGAAACCTTGTAAAGAATGGACCTTGGCATTTATTGAACTTAGTTTAATACCTGTTCCTCTGAGGCTCGTCTTTAAGCCTACAATTCCAAATAATAGTGGTAAAGAACAAATTCTAGGCCATACTAACTAATTTAATGTTGAAAAGAAGAAATTTACATAAAGGACTGATATAGTTCAACATAAATGGTATTTGTCAATTAGGTTTTTTCATATAATTATCCATTATTATTTAAAATGCAGTAATTTTTGGGGGGTTTAACATTATAATAAAGAACGACCTCTTGCCTATACTAAATTTTATACGCCACTTAATTATAGTATAGGTTAGTAATTCAATAGATAGCTTGGTACTGGAACATCGTAGAGAGTTGTCCAATGGCTCATTTTAAAGAAAATTAATGGGGTTAAAAACTTCTTGTAATTAAAAACAAATTATTTTTATTATCTGGGTTGCAGCGGTAGCTAGCAACCTAGTAAGAGACGATCACGTCCAATGTTAAGAAATATAAAAACCCATAGTTCCTAACAAAGGAGTCAGATCAAAACAAAAAGTACACCATTAGAACCGCCTTGTCCGAAATCCCTGTATAGGAAACTTTCTGTCCCTTGGCTTGAACAGCAAGGGAAATATATGGCTTGAAAATCAAGAAAATTGACTTTAACCACGTTATTCTCCACAAACGGGATATTTTTTTCTTTTTTTCTTTTTTTGTATCCAGAGATAGCTTGGCACTGGAATATCGTAGAGGGTTGTTCAATAGCTCATACATTAAAAGACGATCATTGGAATAAAAAGTTATTGCATGCATTGGACTTAGTTAGCTACTTGATCGTTTGAGGTTCGTCTCTTACTATTTCAAAGAAGGAAAGGCCGTAGGCTTTTTCCTGTTTGTTAAATATTTTCCTGTTTTGTTATCAGGGTTACAGCGGTATCCGGGTTGCAGCGGTAGCTAGCAATCCGGGTTGCAGTGGTAGCTAGCAATCCGGGTTGCAGCGGTAGCTAGCAATCCGGGTTGCAGCGGTAGCTAGCAGCCTAGTAAGAGACGATCACGTCCAATGTTAAGAAATATAAAAACCCATAGTTCCTAACAAAGGAGTCAGATCAAAACAAAAAGTACACCATAGAACCGCCTTGTCCGAAACCCTGTATAGGAAACTTTCTGTCCCTTGGCTTGAACAGCAAGGGAAATATATTGGCTTGAAAATCAAGAAAATTGACTTTAACCACGTTATTCTCCCCAAACGGGATATTTTTTTCTCTTTTCTTTTTTTTTCTTTTCCACAGATAGCTTGGCACTGGAACACATCGTAGAGGGTTGTTCAATAGCTCATTTTAAAGGAAATTAATTGGGTTAAAAATCTATAGTAACTAAATAAATTATTTCTAAAAGAGAATAAATTTTTCCACCAAAAACTGCATTTTTGATGTCTTTTCATACAGTAATAAAGAACGATCTCTCTCCCATACTAACTGATATATGGTGGTTCCAGGTGTAGTTACATTACATAAAGGATCGATTTGGTTCATTATAAATTATAAAAGGTTTAGAGCTTCTAATGTTCGAAGATTATAGAGTTAAAAATTTTCCAATACCGGGAATCGAGCCCGGGCCTTCTAGATCAAAGCCAGCTATCCTATCCACTGCACCATATGGGACTATAAAACAGCATGATTTAAGAACCATATGCATATTATTATTTCATCGTATTTTCCGGGTTGCAGCGGTAGCTAGCAATCCGGGTTGCAGCGGTAGCTAGCAACCTAGTAAGAGACGATCACGTCCAATGTTAAGAAATATAAAAACCCCTAACTCCTGAGAAAAGAGTCAGATCAAAACAATCAATATAATAAAGAACGACCTCTTGCCTATACTAAATTTTATACGCCACTTAATTATAGTATAGGTTAGTAATTCAACAGATAGCATGCACTGGAACATCGTAGGGAGTTGTTCAATGGCTCATTTTAAAGGAAATTCATGGGGTTAAAAACCTTTTGTAATTAAAACAAATTATTTTTTTATTACATTAAGAAATTTTAATTATGTTCCTTAAGAAATCATCATAAGTAAAAATTTTATAATACAGAACGACCTCTTGCCTCTACTAAATTTTATAGATCACTTAACTATAGTGTAGGCTAGTACAGTTATATTTGAGGCCAATATATTAAAATTTTCCATTAAAGACGACCATTGGAATAAAAATTACATTAAGGGACGATCATTGCAATAACAAACCATTGCAGACTGTGGACTTAGTTAGCTACTTGATTGTTTGAGGTTCGTCTCTTACTATTTCAAAGAAGAAAAAGCCGTAGGCTTTTTCCTGTTTGTAATCATATAGCATAGATTCTGGATTGCAGCGGTAGCTAGCAACCTAGTAAGAGACGATCAGTCCAATGTTAAGAAATCCGGGTTGCAGCGGTAGCTGGCATCTGGGTTGCAGCGGTAGCTAGCAACCTAGTAAGATATAATAAAGAACGACATCTAGTTACATAAAGGACCGATATAACTTATCATAAATGGTGTTTTGTCAATTATTATTAGAGTAAAGAACATCCGGGGTGCAGCGGTAGCTAGCAACCTAGTAAGAGACGATCACGTCCAATGTTAAGAAATATAAAAATTCATAAGTCCTAAAAAAAATATAATAAAGAAACTAAAGAAAATTAAACAAGATCTGTCCTTATATCGCAAAAAAATATTAAAAAAGCCTGTCAGATGAGAAAAACTCCTGTCCTCATTCTAGTGTCATGGAATCTACCACCTTGGATAGGAATGCACATTTTTGACACAGTATTGCAACAGCAGAAATTGAATGTGAAGGATATAATAAAGAACGGCCTTTTGCATATATTAATTTATATTAAAGTTTTTTATATTTAGATATTCGGGTTGCAGCGGTAGCTAGCAACCTAGTAAGAGACAATCACGTCCAATGTTAGGAAATATAATTACAATAAAGAACGAACTCTAATTACATTTTGTTATAATGAAATATAAAATATAGTAATATAAAATATTACTAAATACCATATATGACGTAATGAGCGACGTGACATAAAAATGGAAAAAATCAATTTTTATTTTATTTTCGTTTTCAGTTTAGAATCGCTAAAGTTATAAACTGCAAAAATATTTATGGTATCTGAGCAATATTTTTAATCTTTTAATTTACAGTAAAGAACGAACCTTAGCCCAAAGTAACCTTATATTAAAAGTCGATCAATAGAAGAACAAACCATTGCATACATTGGACTTAGTTAGCTGGCTGATTCTTTGCGATTTGTCTCTTACTACTCCAAAGAAGAAAAAGCTGTAGGCTTTTTCCTGCTTGTAATAAGGGTTTACATTATCAGGGTTGTCAAACAGTTCGTGGTAATATAATGAAACTTAGAGAGGAAAGAAAATAAACAAAATGAAAAATAAAATAAAAAAAAGGTGAAAAAACGAGGATTTTGTCAGCCAGTGGAAAACCATGAAGAAGAAAAAATAAGAAATATATTTCGACAAGGACCTCCGCCAAGCCGCCCTCAGTGCCAAACAAAAAAGAAAAAGAAAAAACGAAAATATAACATTTCGAAGTTTACCCGACAAAGACAGAACAGACACTAAATAAAAACCAGGCAGGAATCAATGAAAAAGAATTTACCCAGATGATTGAGCAAGAATCCTTTGCCTTGCAATAGTTTTAGCTGGTCTACAGTTTCGGTTTTCATTAGATATGCAAATAGGTTCTTTTAAGTTATACCGGGTGAAAATATTGATGGCTTAATGAAATATCTCCAGGATCTCTATTTATTCCTAGATTTTGGTTATTGTATCCTTTTTTTTTTATCTCAATTACCTCTTGAAAAATTTGTGGTAGGCCATTTACAGTTGATATTAAGGTTGCCTCGAAAATATTGACTGAGTCCTTCAAATTAAACTGTCGTAAATTGGGCTTAATGAAATATCTCCAGTATATCTATTTATTGCTAGATTTTGGTTTATATATTTTTTTTCTCAATTACTGTTTTAAAAAAATTGGGGTAGGCCATCTCCAGTATCTATCTATCTATAATCCCCTCCATCTCCAGTATCTCTATTTATATTGCGCTAGATTTTGGTTTATATATTTTTTTTACAGTTGATATTAAGGTTGCCTCGTCAAAAAGAACCAGATGGGTCGGATTTAGGAAAATATGCGAAGCCAATGCCGAATCAAAGTTGTCATTGTTATTTTTTAATCTCAGGGACTTATCTATTGAAAATTTTGTGCTCATGCAAACGTTCACCTAGTTGTTGATGGGTCCTACCAATGTAAAATTTCCCACATGAACACGGGATTCTGTAGATACCACTACCCAGTACAGGATCAGTTTATATTCTTTCCTGAGTTGAAAAAGTGTTCAACTTTTTGTTCGGTGTTGAAAGAAACAGAGAGATTATGTTTTTTTTAAGCGATGAAAGTTTTTTTCTCAATTGCCGGGGTAACTGAATCAAGGGGGACGAGATCCCTATTTTGTTGTTTTATCTTTTTTAATCGTCTATCTATGATATTTTCAATAAGTTTGATTGGGCAACGATTGCAGAAAAGAATATCCTTGACATAGTTTAATTCAGAATTTATATGATTACGGGAACAAATTTTTAAAACTCTGTCGACTAAAGAGATTATTACCCCTCTTTTCAAAGAAGGAGGGTGTTGGGAAGAGAAATGTAGATATCGATCATTATGAGTCGTCTTTCTATATATAGAAAATTCAAGGCTAGGAGTAGTTTTTATAATCAAAAACATCCAAGAATGGCAACTTATTCGAATCTTCGAGTTCCATTGTGAACTGGAGATTCAAATCCAAAGAGTTCAAATGTGCCAAAAAATCTCTTAGAGAGTCTTGTCCATGTTCCCAAACAGAAAAGGTATCATCAACAAAAGCATCAACAAATATAATAACAAAAGCTACTACAGCGCTATAGAAAAATTATAATAAAGAACAACCTTTTGACTTTATTAAATTTTATAGACCACTTAACTATAGTATAGGTTAGTACAGTTATATTTTAAAGTCAATATATTAAAAATTCCCTCCTACGTGTAGTATTTAAAAAACATGATCATAGGTGATATAAAAAAAAGTTGGTGAATGACAGTGCCAAAAAAACCAATTAAAGTCATTCAGTAAAGGTGAGAAAATCCAATATTAATCAATCGAAAAACCAAAGCTAATTAGCACACCAGCTTGAAAGCTTGCCATGTACATGAAATAGCGAAATAGCCTTTAAATGGTGATAGAAAATTGATTCTATCTTACAATGAAAAATAGTGTTAAGAGATACCGCTCTCGACGATAATTGGCTAGGTGTGTAAGAAAGTAACACACTAGTGACATCATGCGTTGATCCTTGATTTTATTTTTTTAATACATGGCGTTTTATTGTTATGGTGGGAATTTTGCAAAGTACACAGCAAATTTCAAATCAGAATAAAATTACTATATTTCAAAATTTAACACGATACGTAATTGTGTTGGACATGGGGATGCTTTATCCGGGACTTTGTTTGATATTTCAAACAAAGATATTTCAAATGTTCCCCTATTAGGAGCGAAATTTATGGTTTCCTCGAATAAGCTCTTGGTAATATATGAAGCCCATGACACTCTTATGAAAAATTCCTTAGCGTTTAATAGGCCTATTATTGTGTTACGGGAGCATTTAAATAAAGGATTGACATAGTTCATAATAAAATTACATTAAGGGACGAACTGTGGCCCATAGTAACTGAAGTAATAAAAAGAATTATTATATGCATGATTATTTTAATTATATTCTTTAAGAAATCATCATAAATAAACATTTCTCAACCAGGTATCAAACTCGAGCCAACTGTCTGAGAGCCAGCTATCTCAACCAATAGACTAAATAGGATATATTAAAATATTTGATTAATAAATTTTATGTTTGAAGAACAAACTATGGACTTAGTTAGCTACCTGATTCTTTAAGGATCGTCTCTTACTATTCCAAAGATAAAAAGCCATAGGCTTGTTCCTGTTTGTAATCAAGTTTTAACAAAATAAAGCTGGTTACAAACAGAAAAATGCCTACGGCTTTTTATTCTTTGAAATAGTAAGAGACGAACCTCAGACAATCAAGTAGCTAACTAAGTCCAATGTATGAAATGGTTTGTTATTTCAATGATTGTCTTTTAATGTAACGTATTGACAAACACCATTTATGATGATCTATATCGGTCCTTTATGTAATTTTGCGAAAACGTTGTCATATATGCGACTTATTTATTTTCTTCCTTTAATCAAAGCGACTGAAACTTTTCGCAGTTTCCAAGTTGGAATATTTACAGGAGACTTCAAGAGAGATCCATGATTCGAAGAACATACCATTGCACATATCTTTAGAAAGAAGGAACTTTATTTTGGTATTTAAATATATCGCATTTTGCTCACGGTACAAGAGTATAAGATTTATCGACAAAAAGCTGTGATTTTCATGCACTACTATATGTTGTTTTTTGATGTCGTGGTTATACTTCAAGTGAAATTCTCAATATTTATCTGGAAAATCCTCGATTGGATGAATTCACGATGGAAAATACACTTTCCTACATTATAATATTGATTTCAGTGCCCTAAGAATAAAGTGTTTTAATAAGTGTTTGTAAATTTGTTTTTTTTTTAGTAAAAAAAATGTATTTACAATAAAAGTCTTTGTCTTCATCTTTTAGATTTCTTCTTCCACATTTAGGTGATCATCAACGACGATTAGTGGTGACAGATCATTGGGGTTCAACTTTAATCACCTTGGCATGCAAAGTCATGGCCACATTTTCTACAATACAATGCAAGTTCACTTTTACAAGTTCACTTTTCACTTTTGAATTATACTTTTACAAGTACAATACAAGTTCACTTTTACTAAATCTCTTTGTAAAGTCAATCATACTATTTTGATTCATATTGTATAATTCACATGTTTCAATTTGCTTGTTGAAGCAATATCACATACGGTGTTTTTATATAAGAAAGCACTTTCTGTAACAGCCAAATACAAATCAGTTGGTTTATAATCATAGTAGCCATTGTCTTCACAACGATGTCGAAGAAACCAGATTGTCTTGTTTACTCCAACAACTGAAGCGTAGACCACGTTCTTCCTCCTAAGACAACTGAAAACCACGACGATACCAGTCTCTTAGAAACAAACTGAAACCACGTTTAGGATTTTTTCCAATCACACCAGGGTAAGTATTTTTCCCATTGATCACATTTATCATAGTGACAATGGAGCATAGGAAACTTCTAGTGTGAGAGTCACAAACGTCTTCAAGAAAGGAATTACAGTTTTTAATTTGCACTGCATATCCGTTATGCAATTTACATAGATTGTATAATCTACACTTTTCGTCATAGTCATCAACAATAGTGCAATTTTTCCCAGGATGACCAGCTGCAAAATGTACACAAGCTTAGTGGACATGCGTAGAAAATTTTTCGTTGTTGGCTCTTTCACTGCCAAAAAAGAAACTAACTTGCGATCGAAAAAAAGAGTGGTATTTTGCTTTTAAAAAGAGAGGAGGAGGAATCAAGTGACGTCACACATATAATGAATTAAACCTATTTGGACAGAATTTTTAAATTGACGACTTATTTATTGTTTTCATCCAAAACAGCGACTGAATAAATTGTTTGGTTTGTCTTAAATCAATTTTAAAAAATCTTGAATTTCCAGGTAGTGTTCAAAAGCAAATCCACAATATCATTTTGTTTTGTTTCGATTAGTAAGTCAAAAAATTGAGTAAATACATTAGTGATGCATAGGCCTCATACAATAGTCCAAAGATGGAGAATCGTCTCTCATGATATTGTCAAGCATTCTTTGAGAGAATATTTTCTTTTGCGCTGATAAGTTTTGCAAATGATCATTTAGATTCAAGCATTTTTCCAAAGTCACAAGATTCCGCATGATTTTTTGTTTTCTCAAATTAGTTCATTTTTTTAATCCTGACAATCTCACTGATGATTATAGACTAAACTAACAAAGCTAAGGAATGAAGATTCTTTCTACCTAGAATACCCTCTCGTCACCTATTGGTACCTAGAGAGAGGAGTGGTAACCTGGTAAAATATCTAACAAGAAAACACCTTTTTTGATTTTGTAACATTTTTATTTAAAAAAAGATTAGTAACAATCTCGCTCTTTTTCACATATTGACTCAGATCATTGTCTTCAGTTTGTTTTCATCAATGCATTTAACGTGCATTATATTCACTTTTGCTGCAAAACATAATTATTCCTCCAGCTTGAATTTCTTCAATGATATCACATATTTTGTAAACATCTGATCCTATTTAGGGTTAGCCGACAAACCCTTGTAATTTCTACTGCAACATTGGGAACTCTTGGTTTTATTTAACTGCTGCTAGCACCTTGAGTTTCCAATAGACTAAAATCACTCATATCCATTCCTAAAAATATGCTTTCTAAGAACAAAAATTCAATGTTCACAATTTTGAAGCACCTAAGTCTTTTTCAATACAATACTTTTACAATTATATCTCCTAAACTATTACGTAACAAACACGTGTGAGCAATAGACCAAATAAACAATAGCACCTGCGTCTTGGAGAGTGCCCAGAGGGTAGCTGTATTAGGATTAGAGGGACATGGACTGTCTTTAAATAGATTGATAGCATACTACTCTATTACCACTAAAACTACTGCTTCTATAGCGAGTACTACCAAGGCTGAGGATATAGAGACATACATCTGAGAAAACGTTTAGAGGAAAGTTGAACTAAATCAAAACATACTCTGCGCATACAGATTGCTGATATGGACGTATCAGTAATATTTTTTGAACTGCTTACCATATCAAGAAGAAACTTCTAGGACATAATGAGTGGGATGTTCAACTGGCCGAAGGGCGACAAGTACCTTCTACTAATGCTATTAATGCTGCTGCTACTACTGGTCCTACTATTACCGCTACTCTATGACTATAGTATAACTAAGGCTACACGTATGAGAATATTGAGAGAAAAATAGAACTAAGTCAAAACACACTATGTGACTGCAGATTGTCAAAAAGGTTTTTCTCAAGAATGGATTTGGGTATTAAGTTGAAACTTTCAGACAGTGCTTAGAGGCTAAGATTTACTTTTTAGGGTAAGTTTTAGCGAATTTTGAACTAGCCAGAAGACATTATGTGCATGCTTTCAATACCACTTCTACAGTTTCTGTAACTAATGATGCTAAGGGTATTAAGGTTAAACTTTTAGGGAACGTATAGGGGGAATTTTTTATTTAAACGAAAGAATGATATACATGCTGGTTTTCAAAATTTCATATAAGCAGAATCATAGGTGGTGCTGTTGTTTCACAGCTAGTAATATAATTGAAACTTTTAAAGGAGCTAAGTTGATTGGAACTTAAAAGATCTAGTGCCCCTTTTAAGAGTCAAAAGTGATAGGAGACCAAGCAGTCACCCTCCTTAGCCCATTATTTTCCGAAGACTTCCAACCAAAATTTTGAGACAGCCATTTCGTTCAGTATAGTTGAACGGTCAAGTAACTATGTCTCTTGGGTTATTGGATATGTGCCCCCCCAGCTATGCAATTTGCCCATTATGCTTTAAAACTAAATCAGAAGTTACGGTGTTGACACTGGTTACCCTTAAGACATCTCAGCAATATTCCAAGAGCGAGTGATTTTTAACTAAATCAAAAGAGTGTAAGTATATCCAGGCTGTCAACGAGCATAGATAGAGTTTCTTGAGAATCGTATTAAGTTTTATTTTTCAGGTCATTAAACGTTAATATTTGTGTCAAGATTTTCCAAAGGATATATGTTGTTAAATATTGCCGAAAAAGTTTTTTTCCAACATACAAATAGCAAGCTAAACTATGGATTC
This sequence comes from Artemia sinica, assembly GCA_027921565.1. Taxonomy (NCBI): domain Eukaryota; kingdom Metazoa; phylum Arthropoda; class Branchiopoda; order Anostraca; family Artemiidae; genus Artemia; species Artemia sinica. The sequence continues at coordinate 27,603,440 of CM051273.1, read as the reverse complement.
TTACTGAAAAAAAAACAAAAGATATGAAATATTGTTTTCTTTTCAAACAGTTCGTGATAACGAACTGTAAGTAAGGAGCGACCCGGCTCAATGGTAACCGAAAGTCTAAAAAACTGAATTTTGATACCAATAGATACATCAAAAGAATCAGATTTTAATTGTGATTTCAAATATATAAGTTTCATCAAGTTCAATCTTACCCATCAAAAGTTACCCGCCTGAGAAAATTTGGCTTATTTTCGAAAAAAGGGGAAAAGACCCCCTAAAAGTTATAGAACCTTAATGAAAATCACACCACTATATTCAGCGTATCAGAGAACCCAACTGTAGAGGTTTCAAGCTACTATCTACAAAAATGTGGTATTTTCCCATTTTTTGCCAGAAGAAAGATCACGGATGCGTGTTTATTTGTTGTTGTTTCTTTTCCCCCAGGGTAATCGTATTGACCCAGTGGTCCTAGAATATCGTAGGAGGACTCATTGGAACGAAAATTAAAAGTTCTAGTGCTATTTTTAAGTGAACAAAAATGGAGGGCAACTAGGCCCCCTCCTACGCTCATTTTTTTCCCAAAGTCACCCGATCAAAATTTTGAGATAGCCATTTTGTTTAGTATGGTCGAAAATGTGATAACTATGTCTTTTAGGATGACTTAATCCCCCGAAGCCCCCGGGGGGAGGGCTGAAAGTTATGAACTTAACCTAATGTTAACATATAGCATTGGTTATTGTGAAATATACAGACATTTTCAGGGGGAATATTTTCTGGTAGTGGGGGGTGGGGTGGGTCGGGGGTAATGTGGGAGGATCTTTCCATGAAGGAAGTTTTCATGGGGAAGGGACATTGCTATGAACGGGGCGCCGGACTCCCCAGCGCATTATTAAAAAAAATCAGAAATTAAATATAAAAAACAAGTTTTTCAACTGAAAGTAAGGAGCATCATCAAAACTTCAAACGAACAAAAAATATTAGCTATATGATTGGGTTAACCCCCTAGTCAAAACCTCGCTCTTTAAGCCAAACATTTTTTTTAGTACTTTCATAAGATCTATTTATTCTAATTAACGGCCTTTGTGATTAAGGGGTCATTTTAAAGAATTGGAACAAAATTCGAACTTTAGCTGAAAGAGCAAGGTATTGACTAGGGGGCAAACCCCCTAATATACGTATTAAAAACATATGAATATAGAAGTTCGATACGTAAGTTAATTCTTAGTTACGTATATTTATTACTAATAAAAACGTTCGTAAATAAAATTCAGCAAGTTTCGAGAAAGCCATTTAACCAAATAAAAGTAAAATTAATATGCAAATTTTGTTTTAATTATTCATGTACGGTGAGCCAAAATCAAAACTTGCATTAATTCAAAAACGTTCAAAAAGTTAAATAAAAAAAACAAGTTTTTTTTTAACTGAAAGTAAGTAACGGACGTTAAAACTTAAAACGAACAGAAACTATTCCGTATATGAAAGGCGCTGTCCCCTCCTCAACGCCTCTCTCTTTACGCCAAAGTTTAACTTTCTCACAAATTAATTTTTTTTAACAAAAAAATTTTGTTTTAATTGCAAATTTTGTTTTAATTAACTTTAACGAAAATCACACCATCAGATTCAGCTTATCAAAGAACACTATTAAAGAAGTTTCAAACTCCTATCTGCAAAAATGTGGAATTTTGCATTTTTAATTAACTTTAACGAAAATACACCATCACATTCAGCTTATCAGAGAACCCTATTAAAGAAGTTTCACGCTCCTATCTGCAATTAGATAAAAAAACAAGTTTTTTTTCAACTGAAAGTAAGAAGCAACATTAAAACTTAAAACGAACAGAAATTATTACGTATATGAGGGGGTTCGCCCTCTAGTTAATACCTCGCTCTTTACGCTACAGTTTTTTTTTTAGCACTTTCAAAACAGCCATTTATTCTAATTAACCGGCCTTTGTAATTCAGGGTTTGTGATTCGGACAAAATTCGAACTTTAGCGTAAAGAGCGAGGTATTGACTAGGGAGCGAACTCCCTAATATACGTAATAAAACATACGAATATAGAAATTCGTTACGTAAGTTAATTCGTAAGTTACGTCAGAACAAAATTTCGAGAAAGCCAATTAGCCAAAAAAAGGAAAATTAATATGCGAATTTCGTTTTAATTATTCATGTTCGGTGAGCCAAAATCAAAGCTTTATTAATTCA
>CM051273.1:27568747-27596247 GCA_027921565.1 Artemia sinica | reverse complement strand
AGTTTGTGAACAAATTTCGGCTATATATTTGCACATTAGGAGGGTGGGGTGAAAGCATTGCATATTAAATACATAACCAAAACTAACCTAGGTACCTTTTTTTGCCCCTTCAACCCCAAAAAACTAAAGTTTAAATATAGTTCCCGGAGTGAGAAACCCTTTGTTTATACAGCGTCTCAGCGTCTCATATAAGTACCGGGTAATGCATATCTGATTTTCAATACAGTTCTCGCGTGTTTTCTGGATTCTTGACAAGTACTAAGTAAATTTAAGGGATAGTGGGAGAGATTAAGACTATCCCGTAAAAGTATCCGAGGATCTCTACACCGGAAAGGTTTAGAGAAATGCAAGAAAAAATGGGCACTATAACCCAAAGCATAGTTTTTCTTAAATGTTGTAACTTTGGGCTTGCAATTTAAACTAAAGATGAAAAGGCTGTCCACAGAAAATAGAATTCGAAAGACCCTGCGTTATAATGCACAACCCAAAAATATAATTGCTTAGACGACCAGTTTATTATTACGTGCAGTTCTTTACTTCCTTGCACTTTTACCATCTGTAATACCACGTTTCGGTTTGGAACTAAAATTCCAATCTCTAGGAATTAATTTCCCATTTTGTCCTTGTTCAGTAGTTTCTGACAGTGTTAAGGAAATGTTTGAATAAGTTTTTGCATTCTACTAGAAGAGTGGTTTGATGTTTATATTTGATTGTTACCTTTGATGCGGATGCAGCATTTAGTAGTTCCATACATTCCAGTTTTCTTGTCAGTAGTGTTGGTTCGTAGACCAAGTGTTGGTGAAATACTTGTAAAGGTTTAATCATTTAATAAAGGTTTATTCGTCTGTAATACTTTTGAGAGAGCGGGAGCATAAAAATAATTTTCTAGGGTCCAGTTTCGGCTCTCAGCGGTCTTTTGCATTAGTGATTGACTAAATAGCAAGCGTAGTTTTCCATGCGAATGAGGTATAGAGGTTAAAAATTATATATAGTGCTATGCAAATATGATATAAGTTTAGTTCCAAAATTCGAAAATAACAAGGAGTGAGCATGCATAGAAGATGCCTTTATGCCGTCTTTTACAATGTAGACGGCATAATACTTATGCCGTCTTATACAATCTGAACCTGGAAATTATTTTTTTTATGCTGTCTTATGCAATCTGGACATGGAAATTATTCTTTTTTATGCTGTCTTATGCAATTTGGAAAATGATCCTCTGAACATTTGGTCTAATCATACACGCATACAGTTGCAGGAAATTTGTTTTTCAAACAAAAACAATGTTCATCAGACAAATTCAGGTGTCGGGATACTGACAAGCTATATTAAATAAAAAAAAAAAAAAACGAGTTTGGTTCTGATCTGTTAGCCAGTACACATTAGAGAATTTGGATCTAAAAAAACAGACAATAACCGGTTTATTGTTGTTTGTATATGGAGATAATTAGCTTCGGCTCAATAGAAAACTAAATTGTAGCTATATTTTAATAAATGTTTAGTTGGCATTTTGGTTAGGTTGCATTTTGCGTGCATCCCTGCTATACTTCCCCCTCCTCTAATATGCAAATATACGACCCAAATTATATATATATATATATATATATATATATTATATCTATATATATATATATATTATATATATTATATATATATATATACATATATATATATATATATATATATATATATATATAATATATAATATATATATATATATATATATATATATATATATATATATATATATATATATATATATATAAATATATAGATATATCCCATATAGTCCTAACCCATATATCCTATCTATCTCCCATGCGCCTCAGTTGTTTACACCGTACCTGTAGATCCAAATTCTCGAGTTTGTACTGGCTAAGAGATAAGTGCCCGAAGTTTTTTTCAACTGAAAAAAGCAACATTAAAATTTGAAACGAACAGAAATTATTAAGTATTTGAGGGGGTTGTCCCCTCCTCATTGCCCTGCTCTTTACGCTAAAGTTTGACTTTTCGTTTCAATTATTTAAGAATGACTATTAGAATAATAAGCTTTTTTAAAAGTTCTAAAAAGCTTTAGCGTAAAGAGCGAGGTATTGAGGAGGGGATAACCTTCTCATATAGATAATAATTTCTATTCGTTATAAATTTTAATGTTGCTCCTTAGTTTCAGTTGAAAAAACCTGTTTTTTAAAATTTCATTTCTGATCTTTTTTAAATAATGCCGGAAATCCGCCTCCTTTCCATGGAAAGTTCCCTTTTCCAAAAAATCCGCCATTAAATAATCCTCCCACGTAATCCCCCCACCAGACCCCCTCCACCCCTGAAACATAGCTGTATACTTCCCCAAAATCTGTACTATTGGTAAACAATGGGCGAAGTTCATAGCTTGCAGCCCTTCTCCAGGGACTGTGGGGGTCAAGTCATGCTCAAAGACATGGTTAATAGATCTTTGGACTATGCTGAACAAAATGGCTTTCCCAAAATTTAATCTGGTGACTTCTGGGAAAAAGGGCGTGGAGGGGGGCTAGCAGCCCTCCAACATTTTTGGTCAGAGGCAACGCCATAGCGTTACCTGTAGTAAAGGCCATACGGCTCCAATGTTTTGTTATTTATTTATTTATTATTATTTTTTTCCCAGAGGCACTTCATATAGAAGGAGTCTTCGTAAGATCTTCAAAGGGGGCTCATTCGATTGGAAATCGAGAGTTCTAGTGTCCTTTTTAAGGATAAAAAGTGATTGGAAGGCAACGAACACCCCTTCCACGCCTACCATTTCCCCAAACACATCCAATCAATATTTTGAGATAGCCATTTTGTTCTACGTAGTTGATTTCCAGATAGAAATTATGTTTTTTAGGAGGACACTCCCCCACAGACCTCAGGGCAAGGGTTGAATGTTATGCCCTGGGGGCATATAAGCTTTTTATAGAAAGCTTTGTCGTAGAAATTTCAGAAAGGGCTCATTCGATTGCAAATTCAAAGTGCTAGTGCCCTTTTTAATAGTCGGAAGTAATTGGAAGGCAACTAAACCCTCTCTCACGTCCATCTTTCCCCCAAAACATCCAATCAAAATTTTTGCCAATCGAATGAGCCCTTTTTGAAGTTTCTACGACAACAGTTTCTATAAAAAAAAAAACCTTATATGTCCCCCGGGCATAACTTGCGACCCTTGCCATGAGGGCTGGGGGGGGGGGGGGTTGTCATCCTCAAAGACCTAATTTCCAGAATTTTAACGCCCCTTCCACGCCCACCATTTCCCCAAACACATCCAATCAAGCCCCCCTCCACACCCTTTTTTTCTCAAACCCATCTGATAAGAACTTTGAGATAGCCATTTTTTTTCAAATAGTTCAAAGACCATATAACAAAAATTCCGGGGTTGACACAGCCCCCAAGGGCCCGAAGGCAGGCGTTGTAAGTTATGCCCTGGGGGAATATATGGTTCTGATGGAAGGGATGCTCGTAAAAACTTCAAAGAGGGCTAATTTGATTGGAAATTGAAATTTCTAGTTCAGTTTTTTGAGAGTCAAAAGAGATTGGAGGGCAACTAGACCCCCCCCCCCCCCTACGCCCATTTTTCCCAAACATCCGATAAAAATTTTTAGATAGCCATCAAGTTAAAAATTGTTCAAAAGTTACATAACAAAAACTCGGGTGTCGACACAACCCCCCAGGGCCAGGGGGGCAGTCGTTGTAAGTTATGGCCTGGGGCATATATGGTTTTCATGAAAGGGATACTCGTATAAACTTCAGATAGGGCTCATTTGATTTGAAATTGAAAGTGCGAGTTCACTTTTTAATAGTCAAAAGAGATCCGAGGGCAACTAGCCCCCCCACGCCTTCTTTTTCCAAACCCATTTGATGAAAATTTTAGGTAGACATTTTGTTAAAAAAAATAGTTCAAAGGTCAGATAAAAAAAAAACTCTGGTAAAAAAAAAAAACTCCATACAACACCCCAGGGCCCGGAAGAAGGCATTCTAAGTTTTGCCCAAAGGGCATGTTTGGTTCTTGTGAAAGGGACACTTTTATAGACTTCATAGAGGGCTCATTTGATTGGAAATTGAAAGTTCTAGTTCACTTTTTAAGAGTCAAGAGATTCAAGGGCAACTATCCCCCCATGCCCTTTTTCCCCCAAACCCATCCGCTACAAATTTTGAGATAGTCAGTTTTTCAAAATTATTCAAACATAAGATAACAAAAACTCCGGTGTCAACATAACCCCCCAGGGCCCAGGGGGTAGGCGTTGTAAGTGATGTCTTGGGGCGTGTATGGTTATTATGAAAGGGACTTTTTAAGATTCAAAAGATATCCGAGGGTAACTAGACCCCCCCACACCTTTTTTCCCAAGTCTATCCGATAAAGTTTTTAAAATAGCCATTTCATCAAAATAATTCAAAGGTCTGACAGGAAAAACTCCTGTGTCGACGTAACCCCGGATGGCCCGGAGGCAGGCGTTGTAAGTAATGCTCTGGGGGCATATATCGTTTTTTTGGAATGGAAGCTTGTATAAACTTCGGAGATGGTTCATTTGATTGGAAATTGAAAGTTCTCGTTCACTTTTTACGAGTCAAAAGAGATTGGAGGGCAACTAGGCCCCCCATCCACGCCCTAAATGCATCAGATAAAAATTTGAGATATACATTTTGTTAAAAATAGATCAAAGTTCAGATAACAAAAACTCCGGTGTCGATACAGCCCCGAGGGTAGGCGTCGTAAGTTATGCCCGGGGGCATATATGGTTGTTATGGAAGGGGTGCTCGTATAAACTTAATAGAGGAAACTGAACAAGAACTAATTTAAAAAAAACTTTTCGAAAAATAATTTTTCAAAGAAAAGTAAAGGCTTTTTAAACTTAAGCTCAGCAGATACAAATACCTTTTAAAATTTAAACTCAAAACGACCAGAAATTACTATTAAAGAATAAATGAAACCCAAAACAAACAGAAATTAAATAAAATCATAGAAAAAAACATACAACAAGTAAAAATATAAATGACTAAATCGATCTTAAAGCGAGTAATGCTTAGATTGAATATGAATGTCAAGCTTAAAGCGAAAAAAAAAATATTTTGCTATTGAAGTATAAATGAAACTTGAAACGAACAGAAACTAAATAAACAATCAATGCAAACAAACATACAATAGATATTAATGTAAATGAATAAGTAAATCTTAAAACGAGTGAAACTTAAATTGAATATGCAAATCAAGCTTGAAACGAACAAAAATCGCTACAAACAAGAGTTTGAGTATCGCCTCCTTCTCTCACTGTAAAAGTCTAGAACCTACTGCGTCATTGGCACTTTACTGAAAACTATATGCGTTTTGAACAGTCTTGGAAAGTATGCAAAATATCAAATTGAATATTTCATATATAATGATATTAGTCGTTGAAAGATCCATCAGTTCAGGTATTTATTTCACTCTAATTTTATTTTTGTTTTCAATACTGTAAGAACTGGAAAAGAAAATATTTTTAATATAATTCGTTTTCGGTGAAGCGCCAATGACGCACTAGGCTTTTGGTTTTTATTTACATTTACAGTTAAGGAAGGGGGCAGTATCCAAACTCTTGTTTGTAGTGAAACTATATTCGTCTTGAACAACTTTAGAAAGAACTAATCAATTGAGCTGAATATTTGATGTATAATGATATTAATTACTGAAAGCTCATCAGTTCAAAATTTTACTACAATTTTAATGTTAATTTTCAATATTAAGTAAAAAAAGATATTTGTAACAAAATTGGTTTTCAGTAAAGAGCCAATGACGCAGTAGGTTTTAGACTTTTACAGTGAGAGAAGGAGGCGATACCCAAACTCTTGTTTGTAGGGATTTTTGTTCGTTTCAAGCTTGATTTGTATATTCAATTTAAGTTTCGGTCGTTTTAAGATTTATTTAATCATTTACATTAATATCTATTGTATATTTGTTTGCATTGATTGTTTATTTAATTTTTTGTTCGTTTTAAGTTTCATTTATAATTCAATAGCAATTTTTTTTTTTTTAAGCTTGATTTTCATATTCAATCTAAGCATTACTCGCTTTAAGATCTATTTATTCCTTTATATTATTACTTGCTGTATGTTTTTTTCCTATGATTTTTTTTTTTTAATTTCTGTTCGTTTTGGGTTTCATTTATTCTTTAATAGTAATTTCTGGTCGTTTTGAGTTTGAATTTTAACTGGTATTTGTATCTGCTGAGCTTAAGTTTAAAATGGCCTTTACTTTTCTTTGAAAAACTTATTTTCCGGAAAGTTTTTTTTTGATTAATCACCTAAAAAGACCACTAGAAGTTTTGATTTCCGATCAAATCAGCCCTCTCCCGATCCTTTAGGATCACTGGTTTGATAGGACCAACCACCCCCCAAAAAACCAAACAATCAACAAATAAAAAAGCATCCCTGATCTTTCTTCTAGCAAAAAGTGCAAAAATCCACATTTTCATATATGGGAGCTTGAAACCTTTACAGTAGTGTTCTCTGATATTCTGATCTGATGGTGAGATCTGATGGTGAGATTTTGTATCTATTGGTATCAAGACTCAAGAGTTTCGGTTACTATTGAGCAGCATCGCTCCTTACTTACACTTCGTTACCACGAACTGCTTGATTAGTTGTGATTTCCTTGACAAATCGTAATAACTGAATGATTTAAAATGCTTATCAAAAATAATTTCTTTGTAAATTAGTATGAATGTGCTTAAGAATTGGTAACGTCCGAAAGATTTTTTTTCGTTTTCCCACGGAACAGAGGGCTATTGAAGTACAAGAGTTAATAATCATTAATCATCTTGAGTTAATGAACTGTACAAATTTATCGAATCTATGTGGACAATTATTCATAGTTGCCCATAGCTTATTAGATAGAATATCTTAATGACAGTTAAAAATACGTGACTGTTTTATGGCGTCTATAAAGTTTTCTTGTTTAGTTGTTTCTCCATGCTAGAATCGCAGTAATTCTGTGATTAATAGTTATTATAAGGAGGTAGTACACTAGAACACGATTGGTATGTGCCTGGGACAAGGCCATACCCAGGATTTTTTTTTCGGAGGGGGTTTTTACCACAAAAAAAAATTCGGGGGGGGAGGTTATTCCAAATTTGTTTATATCCATTTTTGTGGCGTTTTTATGAAATTCAGGGGGGTTCAAACCTCCCCCGTTTATATCCTTTGCGTTTTATGAGTAAGAAAAAACATTTCAGGGGGGGGGGGTTCAAACCGGGGGTAACCCCCCCCCATGGTTACGGCCCTGGCCTGGGACACATAGAAGAATGATAATTTTTTCGATTTTACACGAAAATTGGACAAATTTTCATCAGGCTCGTAACTTTTGATAGGTAGTAGAAAAACTTGATCAATTTTATGTATTTTTGAATAAGCATCAGAAAAATTTGATTATTTTTATGTATCTATTGGTATCAAGACTCAAGAGTTTCGGTTACTATTGAGCAGCATCGCTCCTTACTTACACTTCGTTACCACGAACTGCTTGATTAGTTGTGATTTCCTTGACAAATCGTAATAACTGAATGATTTAAAATGCTTATCAAAAAATTTATTTTGTAAATTAGTATGAATGTGCTTAAGAATTGGTAACGTCCGAAAGATTTTTTTTTTCTTCGTTTTCCCACGGAACAGAGGGCTATTGAAGTACAAGAGTTAATAATCATTAATCATCTTGATTTAATTAACTGTACAAATTTATCGAATCTATGTGGACAATTATTCATAGTTGCCCATAGCTTATTAGATAGAATATCTTAATGACAGTTAAAAATACGTGACTATTTTATGGCGTCTATAAAGTTTTCTTGTTTAGTTGTTTCTCATGCTAGAATCGCAGTAATTCTGTGATTAATAGTTATTATAAGGAGGTAGTACCACTAGAACAAACGATTGGTATGTGCCTGGGACAAGCCATACCCAGGATTTTTTTTTTCGGAGGGGGTTTTACCACAAAAAAAATTTCTTTTGGGGGGGGGGAGGTTACACAAAAAAGACGAAAAAACGCATTAGCATTAAAATTTGTTTATATCCATTTTTTTGCGTTTTTATGAGTAAGAAAAACATTTCAGGGGGGGGGGTTTTCAAACCGGGTGAAACCCCCCCCCCATGGTTACGGCCCTGGCCTGGGACAATAGAAGAATGATAATTTTTCGGAGGCATACACTCTCCGATCTTTACACGAAAGTGCTCAGATCCGCTTGAAACCTACGTGGCAAGTAGTTTTGCTCAAAGTTGGAGAGTGAACTATAGTTACCGAAAAAGTTGAAGTCACAGCAACCGAAAATAAAGAAAATATGTTTGAGAATAAATTTTTAAATGTAATTACCCATATTAAAAGTAAAACGTAATGACAGAAACAACCTTTTTATGGGTATTTCCGAAAGAAACACAACGTTGTTTCTTAATGTCAATCATCATTTTTCATTTATTTGTTTTTTTTTAATTGAAAAGTCACCTTAGGACTTTTTTTTAAAGTTTTGATGGTTTGACAACTACGATGCATAATGATGGCGAAGAAACACAACCAAAAATTTGCTACCGCTTTGCTTTTGTCTGTAAAGACGACCTGCCGAAGGTTGGAGGAATACTCTACTTTGTTCAAACAACGTAAATCTATTGTTGACTTAGTAATGGTCAATATGGTTCAGCCAGAGCCAAGGAAAGAATCTCTAATATTCTGACTTCAAAAAGGAACCTTGTGTAACTTTAGGGCCATTAGTGTTGGAAAAGTTAGAAATACTAGGAATGACGACCAAAGGTTGTAGAATACTTTACCTTGTTCAAACAACGTAGATCTATTTGGCTTAGTAATGTTCAATATGGTTCAGCCAGAGCCAAGGAAAGAATTCCTAATATTCTGATTTCATGAAAAAGGGGGTGTTTTGTAACTTTAGGGCTACTAGACTAGGAAAAGTTAAAGTAAGAATTTAGAAATGGTTAAAGATAGGAGGGTCAGTCGTTGGATAGATAAATGGAGTGTTGGGAAAAAAACAGGGTGACGGTTTAGATATGGTTTTTTGGTAGGTGTAGTTTTGTTTTCCCTAGTTCAATTGATAAGTAGAGTGAAGGCAAATATTGTTTATGTAGTTTGCGCTTTAAGACTTGCGTAAAGTGTTTGAGTGTTGATGGTCCGTTACTGCAGATGATTTTTTTCCGGCAAAATAGGATCACCTCAAAATAGGGTACGATAACGTTTTATACAAAGGTATTTTTATAGCTTTCAGGAATAGCGTAAAACTGTTCACTCTCATCAAAGCATATGAGGTAGCTCATTCTCACCTAGGTTATTTTCACTATTTATTAAGTATATAGTGGGATTTTATTTCAGAGTAGATTAACTCCAACAGCAAAATTGAGAAATGTTAACTTTCACATTCTTTTGTTTGTAAGTGATATTGTATTAGTGGCTGACAATATTTGGAGGAGAAATGCAGGGACTTTAGATCTTACTTAGCATTACCTAAATTTCAACAGATGGTAATTAAATGTTGACAACATGTTCGTAATTTTACCACAAAGAGGAAGAGCTCTGTCTAGGTAAACAGACAAATTATTCGGCAATTTTTTTTACTTCCTCTAATGTTCCTGGAAAAAGATATTGAAGTCGTTATTGTATAGGATGAAGCACCCATGTTTGCACTGAGCAAAGGTAAAAGCTTAAGAAAGGTCATAAACCCAAAGATGCTTCAACAAATGTTTCTAATAAATAATAATGCCAATTCTTCGTTAAGTAATAGGAATATGGACGATCGATGTGACTGAAAAAAATCGATGTGATGGCTTTCCCTCAAATGGAATCTTTTCAGTTTCATCAATTCAATTGGTTTTGTGGCTTGCGCTATCTAACAAAAAAAACAGCAAATAATCTGGTTATAAAAGGAGATTAATGTTTATATTTTTTGATGAAACAAAGATATACGGATGATTAAATTATTACAAGGAATTTTTGATTGCCCGGTACAAATTCTAACTAGGGCTGTGTATGAGAATAATGGTAACAAAAAACAAAAAAAATAAGGGATTATGAGAAGTGATCATGGCTGTTCCTGATTAAAAAACTACTCGAAGAGAGTAGTGTCTTCTATATATGGAATCATGGTCAAGGCCCTACATAAATTAAAGAGATATTTCTCAGTAATTTCAAAAACTACTAGATTTATCTTAAGTTAAAATTTTTGTTGTGTTTTTTAGAAGTTTATTCAGATAAATGCCAAACTGTCTGCCACTGAATGAAGTTGGAGTGAATTTAATTTTACAGATAAACTGCGAACTTGCTCCCTGTCGAGGTCCTGGGATGAACCTGGACACTTTCTTGTTAAGTGCAACGAATTTGAGGGTAATTCTTTTCTACTACTGGTAATGTTGAGGTGCTACTGGAAATCTGAATGTAAAACTATCCTAGATATATCCTGACAAATGTTTATTCTAAAATGTTTACAGATGCCCATAGTTGGGATTTCCATTCACCTTTATCATTTACAACCAGGCATGAACACGCACTCAAACATTGGTCCAAATCCCACCCGTACTAAATATTGTTGCCAAAAACTGTGCTTTTTACCCGCTTCGCTAAAAATATCCCCTGATACCCATCTAATACTTGGACGTCTGTGTATCTATCCCTTTGCTATGCATGGAGAAATCTAGTGGAAAACCCCTTCAATAAAAAAAGGAAATGGAGGAGCGGCTACGTTACTTTATCATTTGTCTAATGATTTGGTCATCTTCACAGTGCTTTAATTTGAACCTATTGATTGTCTCTTCCGACAATCGAATTTTGAATTCCCAAAACGGACTTTAATTAACATTTTCATAAATATTCTGTATTAAATTATAAATCTCACAAAAGTATTTCGTTTTAAAAGGCCTGGTAGATTATCTAATGCGCCGCAATAAAGACGTCTTTCTTAAAAATGATTGGTAGATTTTTTTTTAGCTATTCCATGTATAGTCGGGAGAGAGACAGATAGAAGGGATAGAGGGGGTAATCATGATTGTTGCATTATTCGCTATCTTGTAACAGTTGGAACTAACGGGTCTTGTTAAGGGGATTCAATACCTTCAAAATTATTTTGGAACCCCCAGCGTTGTCTGACCGTCTCAAAGAAAAAGTGCCTATTAGCGAATTCTCCAAGGAGATTAGGTATCATTGGAAGCTATTGAGAACTTGTGGTTTGACTAGACTATGAAATGTGATTGAAAAGACAGTGAAATTTTGTTTTTCCTGTGTTAGTAAGGTTTTCAATCAATGTAAGCAGCACCACAGGGAGGTGCCAAATTGCTCAAATGAAATTTCGTTTGAACTGATTTTTATCGTTTTCCTAACAGGTTTGCTAGAGTATTTTTAGGGAATGACTTTTCGATAACTTAAAAAAAAAAATTCAGCTCCGTTTAATCGAAAAAAACTAAATTCACACTTTCTAATAATGTAATTTTAATTAAAAATGAGTATCCCCGTCACAAAACGGGAGAATCTAAACGATTTTTCTAAGATTTCTGAGAAAGTAGGTGTCAGGTTTTAGTTTTTTTTTTCTCGTTGATTCGAATCTCTTATATCTACAAGTTCTACAAGCTGTGGCAAGACCACCTATCAATTCTAAATTGTTTGGCTCCACAAAGAAAAAAGTTCATAATGGACGAGATAGGGTGATCCACTAAGGTATCGAATCCTGTTAAGTAGTCGCTCACCCTGTTCAGTAGCAACTGAACCAAGTTACTACTTCCTTCCTTCGAATATAGTTGTACTTATTTTATTCTTTTTACTTGTGGTGGGAATCAGGAGTTTCCACCTTGCCCCGCATCGCGGATCTCCAAGACCTGTTGGATCATGTAATGTGGTATGCTGCCAGGTATTCTGCAAGTGGGAGCCACTGGACTGTCCATCTGTGTCCGAACTATGTGTACCCCCAGATTGGTTCAAGATCTGATTTGGCCAGCTTCCACCAGTTTTTCCGCTGTCCTCCTCGGCGTCTCTTCCTTGAGCTGAGAGGCTCAGCTAGCAGTATTCGGCGAGGCAGGTGCTCCGGTGGCTTGCGCAGGACATAGTCCCAAACATTTCAGTCGGCGTTCTTTGATCGTGAAGGCAACAATTTTCTTGATCTTCCATGTTCGTCGTATATAGACGTGCCATAAATTAGCCGATAAAACTTAAAGTGAACATGTCTGTAATTATAATTATTTAATGCTAACAATATCCTAGACCTAATAGATATTTCTCAGTTGAGATGTACAGGGTCTCACAAACCTTTGTGAGCTTAGAAAAAGAACGAGGATCATTGTCGTAACCAGGAAGAGTTGCATATGTAACCACAATTGTCATTGCAAGCCTCGATTGCCCATAACGACCTTGCGTCATAAACCCCCTTTAAATTTTTCTTGTAAAATTTAGGTTATAATGTATTTCCCAATAACAAATACTACACGTGAACAATGGGCAAATTGTGTAACTTACATCTCTTACTCCAGGGGCTGTGGGATCTTGTAATCCATGAAAGCATAGTTATTGGAGCTTTCAACTATGCTGAATCAGATGGCTATGTCAAACCTTTCGTTGGCTGTCTTTTCAGGAAACTAGAATAAAGACCATTTTACTTTTAAGGTAGTTGATACGTTATAAGAAAAATATATTATGACCACCTCTTATTCTTACTCAACGATGTCTTAAATAGTCAACATGTCTTGCCAAAATACGCTTTTTTAGTTTGTGGGGCTATTTAATTATTTACTATTTACTTGTATAATATTTACTAATTGATAGTAGTATATTTAATTATTATTTTATTAAATTATAAGTTATTTAAATATTTAATAGAGTTAATTGGATGGTCTTGCCATATTTTGTAGAGCTTGGATAAGAAATATGAATAAACGACGGAAAACTAAAAGTCACACCTGCTTTACCGGAAATCTTAGAAAAATTGTTCAACTTCCCCCGATTTGTACCGGGGATAGAAATATTCAGTTTCAATGAAAATTTCATCATCAGTAAGTGTGAATTATGTTTTTTCGATTATACGGAACCGAATTTTCTTTTTAAAGTTCAGGAAAAGGCAGTTCTTAAAAATGTTCTAGCATAACTCCTCGGAAAAGGCTAAAAATCAGTTCAAAGGACCTATCATTTGAGCAATTTGGTTACTTTGGGAGTTCCGTGGGTTGCCACCCGCTTCGATTGACAAACTCGTCAAAGAAAGAGAAGAAAAAATTCACTATCTTTACAGTCAGTTTCAGTGTCAAACCACAAAATCTCGGAAACTTTCGATGATAGCTAGCCCCCTGGGAGAATTTGCTAATGTACCCTGCGTGTTTGAAACGGTCAGCCAACGCTGAAGCTCGCAAAACGATTTTAAGGTATCCCCTTAAGTCATATAGTAGTTTTTTCCTTTTTACTCTAAGCATTCAAATGCTTCTTTTTGGAAAAAAAAACCTCTCGCCAACAAAAAACAAATACAGCTAAATCACATTGTTTCCGTTCTAACCGAGCAACAACAAAAAATTCGACTGAGATACCCCAAATAGCAGAATGAGTCTTCGATGACCGTATTTTTGTAATTTTAATTTGATTCCATGATATAAATCATTGACATAATTACTACTGGTCTAATTAATGATACGTCCGTGGTTATAGCAGTAGAAAATGAATCTTTGCGATTTTGAGTAGCCTTCAGTTTTCCCTCAAGTGGGGTGCTGCATAGATGTCCTCCCACTCTGGAATGAGGCTGGTCGGGAGGCCTCTTCTGTCGCGTTTGTATGTCCTGTGGAGTGTGTTCTTTGGTCTCCTTCGATGACGGGTGCCTTCCGGTTGCCATTGGAGGAGTATTTTTGGAATTCTATGATCTGGCATGCGGAGGATATCTCCAAGGTATTGCCATCTTCATTGTCTCACGATGGAGGGGATATCCGGTTGGCCTGTGCTGATAGAAATCTCATCGTTGCTGACATGATCTCTCCAGCTGATCCTTGGGATCCAGAGAAGGCAATTATTCTCAAAGACGGTAATGCTTTTTTCCTATTCAATAGTTAACTTCGGGGTGATTTCACAGAGTAACTCGAACAGACAAAACATTGCTCTGAACAGCCCGAGTTCCAACTTCTGAGAGCATACTGTGGATTTCCAGACTAGATCCGAGGCTTATCGTCGACATTTCTTTCGCGGATATGTTTTTAAGGGGATGGCTTACTAGGCCAAGACCCAACCGATTTCTTTGGTTTAGCTAGGAGTATTGATATCAGTTTGAGTACCTGACTGATGGACCGAAACCCAATAGGTCTACTCAAATCACAATGTCCACAAGTCACAACACAAAATTGAGTGAAAGGACACTTCCTTCTAGAACGGCCTCTTTGGTCTAGGGATGGTGTGAATTTACTGGTAAAACTCTCATAACATCTTCTCCTCTTTTTTGTTGTTCATTATCATTTTTCATTAGCACAAGCTTGAGCATACGGCAACCAAAACAAGAAAATAATGAGCTCTAGTGCCCTGTGTGCTAAAAATAGTACAGATTAGAACTGACAATGGTTGTCTGAGACAAAGAGCATATTCAGGGAATGTTGGACTCAGAGCTACTTTTCCGACTTAAGAGGTCTGGTGTTCTAAAAATGTGTCCTAGATACAGCATAAGACATGCTATTTAGTAATTTTAATTGTCTATTTGGATTTTTGACCAAAAGAGTATTCAAGCTTCTAAATGCATAACTTTAAAATGAGTGTGTTGTATAATGCATGCTATACAATTGCAAAGTTAGGGCTTTAATATATACTTCTGCAATTGTTAGGCTCTTGTGATATTCCTTTTTCTCTTCACCTGATTGATTCGTAAAGCTAGCAACATCTTTAATCCGCAAATTGTTTTTGGGCTTCAGACTCCTAATACCCCTCCGATCAAATTTCTTGACACGCCCAAGTCCAAGACAAAAAACAAACTGTGTTCCTAAAGAGCAAGAAGATTACTGTTGTAAGTGATCAACATGTTTTTTTTTGCGATTTTATGATACAGCACTTTAAGCCGCATAATCTGATTCGTGGCGCATCAGTCTTGGCTAAGTTTGAGTCGAATTGGCTTGTTGGTTTTGATTTTTACGAAGTCAAACTCGTTTAGATAGGGTTTTAGTTTGGTGATGACTAGTTTTCAGTTTTGATCAGCAGTTTGATGCTCCGAATTCTTATTGATTCAGAGCAATTTTTTTTCCAATTTTGTGGCTGAGAAATATTTTTTAGGTATAAGCAAGAAAAAACAAATGAAATGTACCATTAAGGTGTTTTGATTTTTTATTTATTTATATTTTTTTAGTGGAGGAAGAGCATTTTAAAAATGATATTGGTAGGTAAGTGCAGGGGCTTCCCAAGAGGGAGGGGGAGGGGTGCGCCACCCCTCCAACGTTTTTGGCATTCGGTAAAAGCAAAATCTTGATTTCTTTGCAAAAATTTTTGAGCAAAAGTAAAATTCTTCACTTCTGCAGAAAATTCAGCATAAATCAGGTAGCGATTCGGTAAAATGTACGAAGATTGCCCCCCCCCCAATGAAATGAGTCTCAGGACGCCCCTGGGTAAGGGCTAAAATGGAGAAGATCATCAGGGCTAAGATTCAAGTTTGTATAGGTCATCTGGGAATATTTACTAGTTTCCGTGGAAATCCATTTATTTTTATTTTATGGTGAGAGCCAGGTCCACTGGTCTTACTGCTAGATTCGAACCTCAGTAGGTCAAAATGGCAGGGAAGAACGAATATGTTTAAATTTACCTGAAAAAATAGGGCGTTTTGTAGAAGGTAAAAGGGGATTATTATAAAACATTGTATTTTTGGTCAAAAGGCTACTTTGTAAAATAGGCGAAAGACGAACTTGGTTTAAATTTATGTCTGAAAACTAAAAATGATGGAATTATGGAGGGTCTGTTTGCAAAGTCTGTGCACACGTGCCATTTTAGCCCCTTTTCAGTAGGACCTTAAGCATGTTAGGAAAGTCTAGTATTGTATATTTCAAAGGTGAATTTCTGAGTCATTTAACAAGAATACAATTATTTCATCCAACGACGAGACAAGTGTTCACTGTTTTATGACTTGTCTTATATTTAGTAACGCCCTTATGACAAATATAGCTTAATTTACATCATCGATATGTTGACAGAAAATAAAAACGAATTTTAACCACGCCTCTAGCCTATAAGTAAAATCTTAGTGTGATTTTGAATATTTTTCACTTGGATTTGACAGCAGCTAATAATGAAAAAATTAGCTGGAATGTTGTTCTGGTTCAAATAGAATCACTATTCTTACTTATTGGTTTCCAACCATGGGCGTGGGCACAAAAGGAAACCTTTTACTATGTTTTAGTTCCTCTAAAGTTGGACGAAGTTAAGTTTGTGTCATAGCACCTAAATAAAAAAAGTAACCTGAAACCGCGAAAAAACCCAGAATTTTATTATCTGAAAAAACAACAACACGGAATTCATGTGTTTACAGTACAAAGGACATCAAAATGAAACTTTTTTTTTGCCCCTAATCCATCTTAGGCCCATTCATTGCTGAAAACCATAATTTTCTAAGCTATTTCTTTTGGTTGTTTTCGAAATTATGGAAGTTTTAAGGGAGTATCACATTTTCATGAGTGGTGTTACGTTGACCTGTAAAATTAAACGAGCAAAACTAATTAGTTGAATTTGACAACGCTTTTTGTCCATAAAAATTTAAACATTAGCAGTCTGCTGATCCCAAAGGCAACTAAACCATCAAAGGAAAGCTACACCTTTTTAAGCTGCTTGGTGAGATATGTTCTTACCCTATTCGTTGTTGAGTTTTCACCTACCTCTTCTTTTTTTAATTTAGCATACGCTGCTACCAAATACTGCATAACTCTATATAGAGTTTTTTTTTCATTAAAAGTTGAATTTATAATTTTTCCTAGTTTAAAAACAAAATGTAGGGATTTGTAAGTTTCCACTCAACCGACCAAAACAATCAGATTTGACTTTCATCGTCCTTGGTACTTTAAGTAATCGGTTGAATCCTCGAAATAAAGACTACGATATTACAAACAGTGCAAATGTTTCACTACTTTAACGCCATAATTCAAAATTGTTTACTTTTACATCGGTTTAATATAGAATTAATTAATGCAGCTTCCCTGTCTTTTATCAGTGAAAAGGGTTTGTCCTCCAGTATTGCAGAGGCTTCCGTTGAAACAGCTTTCTACTTGCAAATGACTTTAAGCAATTTCTTAGACCACACTGCTTTTCCAAACTGTAAACTATACTTCAGGTCTTCATTGCATTGATAGTGAGGTGACACTCATCAATATAAATAAATTGGCAAACTTTCCGCTTTTTGTCACCTTGCTTCGCTGTCTATTGTTGATAAGCACCGCCTACAATCCTTGCATGACCTCTGCTCCCTCTTTGCTGTTTCATCTAGTACTTCTGGTACTGTGTCGGCCTCTAGACGTGTCCAACCACTTGCCGTCTCTGTTTATTCGTCTGATTATGATTCAGCACTTGATCGTCTGTACGTTAGTTCAGTCCTCCTTAATTCGGAAAGACTCAAAGTGTTTTTCGTTGACTCAGAACATTTGTTTCTAGGTGTATTAGCAACTGGACAACTTTAATGCTTGACATTCAGGATTTTTGGACTCTTTCTTTCCATCGTTGCTTTATTTGCTCCCTCTGATGCCTGGGGTCAACACTCCCGTCCTGGTTGACCTCATGCGACATTCTTTTTCAGCGCCTGATGTGCCTTTGGCCATAGGGACTCTTTTGGTCTCTCTCTTTCTCGCTTGGTTTCTGTAGGAAGCAAATTACATACTTTTTCGATCCAGGGATGCTGTACATAAAGTTATAAGAGAAGAACGACTTGACTTGCTTTATTTACTACTAATTACAAAATAAACTATATACAAGCAACCGCCCGGGGAAGGCTCAAAAAGCCTGATGAAAGACGGCTGCAATCCTCTAATTCTCAACCTCTCAAAATTCTAATTCTCAAAAAAAAGACCTGAACACTCTCTCAATTTAAACAATAATACCAAAAACTATGAAGAAAAGAAGAAAAAAAAAATAAAGACATTAATGATGACAATAATAATAAATTACCTCCCATCTCCCAATAAATGTTTTTTTTTTTTTTTATTTTTACTGTAAACGACCCAATGTGTTCAGCTTCCCGAACGCCAACTGGGATATCATTCCAAATAGCCGGAGCCAAATACCGAATCCCGAAACCTGCACGTGTGGTGTCTCGATACTCAACCGTAAAATTTTCCGCCTCTCTAGTCGCATACCTGTGGAGTGAACTATTTACGCGAAAAAAATTTGTAAAAACTGGAGGACATACATCATTCCAACATCTATAGGCAAAAATAGCAGCTTGGTAATCGCGAATCTGACCAATGTTAAGCACTCTTAATTTCTTAAAACATGACGCGGTATCATTCACATTTTCTATATAATTCCCAAGAAGACGTACTGTTTTATAAAATCTGCACTCTTTTGAAATTTGCATAAAAATTGCTAGACCAAATGACACAACCATAAGACATATAAGGCGCAACAATACTATGATACAATAATAAAAGAACCGATAATGGTAAAAAAATGCTTCAAACAACGCAAAATTCCCAGACCTCTAGCAACTTTAGCTGCAACAAGATCACTATGGTGCTTCCAAGACAAATTACAATCAAGCTGGAAGCCCAAATAACGCACCTCATGCACCTGTGACAAGGGCTTACCATTAAAAAATATCTCTCCATCAACACTCTCGGGGCTTACCAACTCTCCTAAAAATCGTAAAATTAGTTTTTTTAACATTCACTGACAAAAAGCTGAAACTTGTAAATACATAAAATGACTTTAAAACCCTATTTACTTTCAACAATAGATCATCAATCATTCGACTAGACATAGTTAAAGCAGTATCATCCGCGAAAGTCGTGATAAAACACTCCGGTAAGTAAAAAACGCATTGAATCAACATACACAAGGTACAGAAGTGGTCCCAAGACAGATCCCTGAGGTACACCACACTTCACTTGATAGGGAGAAGAAAATGCATCATTTAAAACAACTTGAATAGATCTTCCACTTAAAAAAACTATCAAACCATTTCAGATAATTACCACGAACGTTAAGGGACTGTAGACGTTTGAGTAAAATTTTAAAATCCACTGTATCAAACGCCTTTCTAAAATCAATAAAAACAGTCAAAGGGATTTCACCACGTTCAAAGCATCTATTTACAATATCACAGCGAGAATGCACGGCGTCCGACGTCGAATGACCTTTCCTAAAGCCGAACTGAGTTTCACTTAACATCCCTGTTTTCGTAACGTAATCATATAGCCTTTTATGCACAATTTTTTCAAATATTTTTGAAAACAGGGGAAGGATTGATATAGGTCTATAATTTTCGATATCTAGTTTAGACCCACCTTTATGGAGAGGGATGACTTTTGCCCTTTTAAGTGCATCGGGGAATACCCAGTTTCCAGGGAAAGATTGATTATGTGGACGAGACATGGTATTAAATAACACCTCACTGATTTAAAAGCCTTCAAATTAATTCCATCTGTCCCTGCTGAATTAGATTTGATTGTTTTCACAACCTTCAGAATTTCATCTCCAGTACACGGTTGAAATTCAATTTCATTTCCAATTCCTCTTTCATCCAAAAATTCGTCCTCCAAGGAATCATTATTAAAATTCACTAACCCTTCCGCTGCACATTTTGACCAATACTTGAAAAGAACTCAGCAAATTTATTAGTAATAATCGTTTCATCACTCACTGCTTCTCCTTGAATCAGCAGCGAATTGGGTGGAGCTTCTTTCCTCTTTCCCAATAGGTCATTTATAACCTTCCAAGTTCCTCTCGCATTATCCTTATTTAAACTCAGTTGGTTAGCAAAATATTCTTTTTTAGCTTTCCTTCTCATTGAGTTCACTTTATTGCGTATTATTTTAAACTCTTCCAATTTCTTGACACACCTACTATTTAAAATAATCTGCATACACTTGATTTCTTAAATCTGACGCTTCAAGAATTTCTGTAGTTATCCAAGGCTTCCTGGGTTGATCCTTATGCGGTTTCACAAATTTAACTGGGCAAGTCTTGTCATAAATTGGCTGTATGATCCCCATCATGTAATCAAATGCCCCAGAAGCGTCATCTTTTATCTCCAAAATCTCGCTAAGATCAGTGCTGCTTAACTCATCACCAAACCTCTGTAAGTTCTCTTTTTTTTAACGATCGAGTCTTCACTTTTTTCTTTCATTTCTTTCTATGCGGACACAAAGTACCGTTCCGAGAACTGGAAAATGGTCAGAACAAGGGTACAGAACCACATCAGCATAACTACGGTCCAGATACTTCGAACCAACAAAAATATTGTCAATGAGAGTAGCTGAATGACTCGTAACCCGTGTTGGAATATTAGCTAGGGGAAAAAGATCATTAGCAACCATCAAATTTAAAAAAATCAAGATTCACTCCATTCAGCGATAGCAGATCAAAGTTAAAATCACCCATACAAATAAAATCTAAACCTGTCCGAGACACCGCACGCGTAAGTTGATCAAATCCACGCTCAAAATCTTCCCAGCTTGCGCTCGGTGGCTTATACACAATACTAATCAAAAATTTACTACTACCCAAATTTAAATCAATGCTAAAACTTTCAAACTTACCCTCTATCCAAACATCAATATCATTTCTTACTTGGTATGTCAATGACTTTGAAATCAAACACGCAATTCCCCCTCTGTGAAGTGACGTCCGGTTTTTAGCCTCCAAATTATAATCTGGAAAAGAATACAGCAAGAAAGAGTGTTCCTGACTAAAAAAACTTTCAGATATACCAATAAAACTAATTTTTCCTTGAGAATCAGAAAGAAATTGCAACACATCTTCATAACCAGTAGTGAGGTGACAATTCCAGGCACATAAACGCAACGAATCGGCTTCCCCGGGGTCTAACTTCGATCTTTGGACATAAGCACTATTTTTTAACGGTTGAAATCTAACTTGGTCCATAGACGGTTCAGCATCTCCTGCTATTGGTGCCGATAAAACCTCTTCTAGACGATAAGGTCGGCTCATTAAATCATCAAGTGAAGAACTAACGAAAGTAAATAAATAAACATATAACATATCTCTCTAAATAAAAAAAAATAAAAAAAAGTAAGAAATAAAAAGTAGGAGACCAAGACATTTTTTTTTGCAAATAATAATAGAAAGACTAAAACCAAAAACGAAACAAAACGGATCCCTCAAAAGAAAAGAAAAAGCAAGAATAACATAAACGGGAGACCAAAACAGTTTATGCGAATAATAATAAGAATGAAAAAATCGCGAAAAAGATAGAGAAAGAAAAAAGGCAACAAAGCTGTACAGAGAAGAAAAAACGACAGAAAACAACACAAATACGAATTCAAACGCATTCAGCAAGGGATCTTATTTTCCGCTGTGGGTAGGGGAGAGAATGCGTCGACCGAGTTTTGACTCTTAGATTAATAATTGAGAAAGTGCCCAAGTCATGTAACCTCTTCACTCGTCAGTTGTATAGATTATGAACATACGTTTGATTAAGCCGATATAAGACCTTTAGCGAGGGTCCTATCCTTGTATAGTATACCAGATAAAACACATTAAAGCAGTGGGTTCCCAAAGTTGACTGGGCTCCAACCCGTCTAACAAAAACGTTTATCTTAGGCTGCACTTGGTTTTCAATAATAGTTTCAAGCGTTTCAAACCAATCATACTTGCGATTATCAAAGCAACTTTTGTAGCGCATAAGCTTTTTCATGAACACTCGAATCTTATCGTGAAGTGCGAAAATGTCTGATCCGTTCAACTTTGAAAGTACAAATTAAATTCGTCTCGCTCGGAAATTTTTGTCGGAAGCATTTGGGGGAAAAAGGGCATGGGTGGGGCTGGTTGCCTTTCAATTATTTTTTACTCTTAAAAAGGGAACTAGAACTTCTGATTTTAAATCGAATGAGCCCCCTCCAAAGTTTATATGACCACACTTTCCATATGAAGGGCATCTAAAAAAAAAAAATGAGTAATACATTGAAGCCCAATGGCTTTGTACTATAGGCAACGCTATAGCGTTGCCTCTGATTTCTGTTCGTTTTATGTTTGGAAGATTAGGGCTTTAGTACTGCTCGTCTTAGGTTTTAATATGGGTCTTTACTTTTCTTGATAATTTTTTTTTTCTGGATTTTTTTTTTTTTATAAATTGTAAGTGAAGATTATAGGATAATCCTATAATTTTGTTGTTGCATGGTAGCCTATGATTAGAATGATGAAACTCTTTTTACGAACGTACCAGTCAGTAATTTAAAACCTTTTATGCAAGTCCCAGCATGCTTAGATATGCACCAAGACGTTTCTCATTCTTTTCACTTCGATTTGAACCATATCCTCTAGTTTTTCAACATCTAATAAATTTTAACACATTTCAATTTAGATCTCACAGCCTCGCCCAGTTAGTTCATTTTAATTTTCGCAACAGGATAGATGATGTTTAACCCCATAGCTTGAGCGCAGGATAAGGGCGGATATGAATTACTAAATTCGTTTTGGTGTTTTTCGGTCCGCTGCAGTAGTAAATCACTAGTTGTAACAAAATGTGTTTATGTTAACTAAGGGCCTGTCACAGTGGTGCGAATGCGTGGAACATCCCAAGAACAAATTATGTTTTGTAGCGCATTAATTATTCTTCTTGTTTGGCTTAATCCGTCCTCTTGCAAGAAAAAAAAAAAAAAAATCTTCGGATAGAATTACATGTTCGTTTATAAAACAGCTGGGGTATATCAATAATTCATTTAATAAAAATGAAACTTTGGCAAATATTAGGCTATCTCAAAAAACTTTTACGCATCTCGCCTAAAAAGGTCAAATTATTATTAATATGTATTCTTCTTTTTTGTCAGATGATTTTTCAAGCCTAAGCAAAAAAAGCCTAAGTCTAAGCGTCGGAAAAAATAGAGCAAACATTAATAAAAGAAGCAAAACACTAATGGATTGTGCGTTATATCTAGGAAAATATGAAGAAAAGCGTATAGATCTTGGTATTTCTTAGTGACTGCTGCGAACTCGAGGTCCCTCTATCTTACATGAATACCTGTCTTCATCTTTAAGGAATCTTTATCTCGTGCGCTGCAATTTTTCGTACGTGATTCGTATCTATAAACGTTCGTCGTATTCGACGCTCAAAACAGAAACACTAACCCTTTTTTTCATGGGTGGCTGGTGTTTACCCCTCGGCGATTAACCCTCCCTCGAAAAATACCCCTCGGAAAAAACACCCCCTGTGGAAAATACCCCCTGGAAAATAGGCCACATTTTGCATGCAGACCCGCTATAATTTAACCCCCCCCCCCTTCCCCTCCCCTAATATGCAAATCTATAGCCCGAATTTATTTCTAAAGTAACAAAGAAACTAACGAAAAAACTGGTGTGTTATTGAATTTTACACAGCGTAAACTTGAGTGAGTGGTACATAATACACAAGTACCAAAATTCCTTCCCCCTACGGAAATAAAAAAAAAAAATCGAACAAAATTATCAAATTTGGAAAGCCTTATTTTCCACGGGGATATTTACCGGGGGGGGGGGGTATTTTCCGCGTGGGGGGATATTTTCCGGGGGGGGGTGGGGGGGGGGGGGGGGGGGGGGGGGGTAAACGCGCAGAACCCTTTTCATGATCCATAACGGGGTTACTAATTATGTCCGATGGGTATGAACAATGAATGTTTAAGTTGGGCAGTTTCATTGGTGCGTTTGTATAAATAAACATTAGAATGTATTATTTTAAATCCAGCTTATATTGGTGTTATGCAATGCATCCATAGTGTCCTGTCTTATATTATGCTCGGCGACCGTTATATATATAAATATTATATATATATATATATATATATATATATATATATATATATATATATATATATATATATATATATATATATATATATATATATATATATATATATATATATATATATATATATATATACATATATATATATATATATATATATATATATATATATATATATATATATATATATATATATATATATATATATATATATATATATATATATATATATATATATATATATATATATATATATATATATATATATATATATATATATATATATATATATATAGATTTAGATGCACGAAAAGAGCTTAAGATTGATCCAATTATCTTCTAATTGCTTTATTTCATCGTTGAAAACTAAACTGTTTCTTTAATCAGTCTTTTATTTGTTCCTTCGTCTAACTTGTCTGTTCAAATAAAGGTTTGGCTCAAAATATGCATAGCTATGCTAGAACCCATTGCAGAAATTGATGCCAACATACTGTCACGTGCATTTATGGGAGAACAGAGGAGTAGGGGGACATACTATTATTTAGAGGATGCCAGGTTGTGTCTCTGGTCTCAATACTGATTAAGGGTTACCCTCACCCTGCATCTCTTTTTAATAGCTAATTTGCTTCAGTTGACAGTATGACCAAATAAATAAAATACCAAATCCTGGAGTCTCAAAGAGCATAATCGTATGCTTTGAAAAAAAAAAAAATTGAAGTAATGATAAACGAAAATGAAGAACAAAGATATAGGTGGTTAGAATACTAGTAGTTGAAAGGGGGGTCCCAGTTTCAAACGCATGCCTCCCTTTTACCATAGGATTTATGCAACATGTCCTTTGACGTCACGCGGCACACCTGTTTCTAGCTGGCAAAATTCCCGCCCTTGGCAAGAGTTTAAAGGTTAGGTCAGGTGACACACCCCTTTGTTTTTCTATGACAGCCCAGGCAAGATTCCAAGCGCATATCCTATTTCTTGGTGAAACTCCCAGGTGTTTTATTTACTTTGAATGTGGTCCGTATAATAGAAAAGTAGTAATAACAGGGTAATTATGACGTCACGGTAGACACCCCCGCTTCAAGCGCATGTTACACTACGCGACACACCCTTGCCTTTAAAGAGTCAGATAAGTGGTGCTATCAACCCCTCGCACCTGCACAGTGCAGTCACCTGTTCTATTAAAGGGAACACACATGGCAAGACTCCATGACTCACCCCTCTGGACTCCAATGACGTCATACGACTTACCTCGTTACAAACGGACTAATATGCTTGACGCAATTTGCGTAACCCTACCACAGGAACCCTTGGGGTTCCAAAGCTTTTTTCCCCTAACTTAAGGGCGGTACACACTTTATGTAAGGTCCGCACATCTATCACTGCCAGATAAGATCATTTTGAGATTTTCCGGTCATTCCCTTCCAATGCTACAGCGCCCCAAGCAACTCGTCCAAGAAACCTTTGCCATTATTTTGTATCTTGAACCATATTCTAAAAATAAACTATTGCACGACACTTGAGATTCCCCATTTTTTGACACTCATTAGAATGATTCCCAGATTGAAAATATATTTTTGAGGAGGACACTCCCCCACAACCCTCAGGGCAAGGGTTTTTAAGTTATGCCCTGGGGGTATATAAGGTTTTTATAGAAGGCGTTGTCGTAGAAACTTCAAAACAGGCTCATTCGATTGGAAATTAAAGGGGCTAGTGCCCTTTTTAATAGTCGAAAGTGATTGGAGGGCAACTAGCCCCCCCCTCCACGCCCATCATTTCCCCAAACACATCCAATCAAACTTTTGAGATAGCCATTTTGTTCAGTGTAGTTGATTTCCAGATAGAAAATATGTTTTTGAGGAGGACACTCCCCCACAACCCTGAGAGCAAGAGTTTTAAGTTATGCCCTGGGGGCATATAAGGTTTTTATAGAAGGTGTTGTCATAGAAACTTCAAAAAAGGCTCATTCGATTGGAAATTCAAAGGGATAGTGCCCTTTTTAATAGTCGAAAGTGATTGGAGTGTAACTAGCCCCCTTCCCCCCCCCACGCCCATCATTTCCCCAAACACATCCAATCAACATTTTGAGATAGCCATTTTGTTCAGCGTAGTTGATTTCCAGATAGAAAATATATTTTTGAGGAGGACACTCCCCCACAACCCTTAGGGCAAGGGTTTTTAAATATGCCCTGGGGGCATATAAGGTTTTAATAGAAGGCGTTGTCGTAGAAACTTCAAAACAGGCTCATTCGATTGGAAATTCAAAGGGATAGTGCCCTTTTTAATAGTCGAAAGTGATTGGAGGGCAACTAGCCCCCCCCACGCCGATCATTCCCCCAACACATCTAATCAAAATTTTGAGATAGCCATTTTGTTCCGCGTAATTGATTTTTAGATAGAAAACATGTTTTTGAGGAGGACAATCCCCCACAACCCTCAGGGCAAGGGTTTTAAGTTATGCCCTGGGGGCATATAAGGTTTTAATAGAAGGCGTTGTCATAGAAACTTCAAAAAAGGCTCATTCGATTGGATATCCAAAGGGATAGTGCCCTTTTTAATAGTCAAAAGTGATGGGAGGGCAACTAGCCCCCCCCCCCCCTACGCCCATCATTCCCCCAAACACATCCAATCAAAATTTTGAGATAGCCATTTTTGTTCAGCATAGTTGATTTCTAGATTGAAAAAATATATTTGAGGAGGAGACTCCCCCACAACCCTCAGGGCAAGGGTTTTAAGTTATGCCCTGGGGGCATATAAGGTTTTTATAGAAGGCGTTGTCGTAGAAACTTCAAAACAGGCTCATTCGATTGGAAATTAAAGGGCTAGTGCCCTTTTTAATAGTCGAAAGTGATTGGAGGGCAACTAGCCCCCCGCCCCCCACGCCAATCATTTCCCCAAACACATCCAATCAAACTTTTGAGATAGCCATTTTGTTCAGTGTAGTTGATTTTCAGATAGAAAACATGTTTATGAGGAGGACAATCCCCCACAACCCTCAGGGCAAGTGTTTTAAGCTATGCCCTGGCGGCATATAAAGTTTTTATAGAAGGCGTTGTCATAGAAACTTCAAAAAAGGCTCATTCGATTGGAAATTCAAAGAGATAGTGCCCTTTTTAATAGTCAAAAGTGATTGGAGGGCAAAATAGCCCCCCCCCCTGCGCCCATCATTCCTCCAAACACATCCAATCAAAATTTTGAGATAGCTATTTTGTTCAGCGTAGTTGATTTCCAGCACAGTTTATAGACAGTAAGCTTATCGCAGATAATTTCTGGTCTTCGGTCTCGGTGCGAACAATAAGCTCCCCCCACTTGTTTTCTGCCTTAGCGGATTAGTTTGTTATCGTGAGAAATGGTTACCTGAGAAATGGTTACCAAGTGCATTATTCGTAATAGAGGGTTTCCACTTGTTTCGTGTCCAAGAGAAATCTGACTTGTCTACCCGCGAAAAGATCTGATAACGCCTATGTTTCTATCTGCAAAAACGTTCTCCGGAGCACTCGCACCCCTGTCCGGGTTTTTATAATGGGAGAGATAGAGAATGATCATACTGCTAATTCTATAAACTGTGATTTCCAGATAGAAAATATGTCTTTGAGGAGGACAATCCCCACAACCCTC
>CM051273.1:27421247-27563747 GCA_027921565.1 Artemia sinica | reverse complement strand
ACCTGATTCAATTCAAGGCACAGAAAATTCGAGGAAGTTGCTGGCTAGCCTTGGATTTCTATGGGAAGCTTAAAACATGCCCGAGCTACTACCCTGTGGGAAAAAAAAATTAAAATGAGACGTTCCCAAATGGGAACGATGAGCGCTAATAGGTTAAGCGGTTGCGGGAAAAAATGTTAATTAACAATTGCGCAAAATGACAGAAACTGGACCATCAAATAAGACATATCAAGAGGACGACCTGAGAAATATAAATTCACAGGTAAAAATGAACAACCTAAAAACCATCGAATGTGACAAGATCAATCTGACCAGCTAAGGCAAAAGGCATTGAAAAAGTGTCTGAAGTAATGATAAACGAAAATGAAGAACAAAGAAATATGTAGTTAGAATACTTGCGAAAACGACCACCACATCAAGTCAAAAACGAAATTGAGGGACACAGAAATGTGCGATAAAAAAATTAGCGACGTGAGAATTACAACGAGTAAAAAACGAAAGTGAAGAAGCAAAAAATTTGCAGTTACAAGACACGCGACAACGCGGATAAGTATGTATCAAAAATTAAAATGAAGAACAAAGAAATACGTGGTTAGAAGTTCAGCGGCAGCGAGAATTACAAGTGACAGTGAGAATAAGAACGTGTCAAAAAGGAACACGAAGAGCAAAGAATTGTACGGTTAGCAGACACGTGAAAGCAAGTATCAGAACGTGTCAAAAATAAAAGTGAAGAACAAAGGATTGTGCTGTTAGAAGACATGCGGCAACAATAATCAGAACGAGTCTAAAATGATAGTGAAAAAGAACTAAATTTTAGCTTAGAAGAACAAAACGCCATCGCAATCTTTGACGCCAACAAACTACGGCGCAAAACCCAGTACAGAACTGCAAAGATGCCGCAAACTACGCAAATGTTAATTACAAGTAATTGGGACCTTTAACGTTATATGTATTCATTGTGTAGTCCTCAATTTTCCGAGAAAAGAGTAGCCAACAAAGGTGATTTATTTGGAGATTGCTGCTTAAAATGATAGTGAAGAAGAAATAAATTTTACGTTATAAGAACAAACGCCATCGCAATCTTCGATATATATATATATATACCATATATATATATATATATATATATATATATATATATATATATATATATATATATATATATATATATATATATATATATATATATATATATATATATATATATATATATATATATATATATATATATATATATATATATATATATATATATATATATATGGTATGTCATGGTATGACTCCTTCTCAAGTCTAGGGACCTTAGCTTAGGAAACAAAAGCTCATTTACCTACTTTAAGTTTGAGAAAAGTTTTTTTTTGTCTTAGTGATTTTTTAAACAATTCGTTCCAAGAGATCTTTCATTGCCTTCAGCTTTAAAAACAAGTAAAAAAAAGATGTATTACTTGTTGTTGATCATTATTCACTTTAGTATTCTTTTCGTGAGGACAAAAGCTGAGGTACGTAACTTTTGTCTTATTTTATTTTCATTAACGGCCTCTGAGCAGTTATCCTCCTGTTAACATCTCAAAAAAAACTTTACAGTTTTTAGAGGGGAAAAAAAAATTAATTGTAGATAGAAAACTGAGATTCTTAAACGTTTTGATAGTTCTAATTTTGCAGTCTTTTAAAAAATCTCTTAACTGGTGCCTGCTAGCGGAGTCATAAAAACGAAATCTCCCGAATTTGCATTTAAAAAGAATTTATTTTAAAAATACGCTGATTTGAGTAATTCAATGCGCAAACCACCTATAACAAGTGCACGAATGCTCCAATATGGCAAGACTAATTGATATAAGAAAAGGAAACGATCAAAAATGGGGTTTTTAATGCCAAACGAGAATATTGAATAAACAAATCAAGCGAATATTTCGAGAGGACAACCGCCTCTCTTCTTCAGCGTGAAACAAAATAATATATTCAAGGAAAGTGCCGAAGAGAAAAGCCCAACAAAAACAAACGCGGAAAGTCAATGTAAAAAGAACCAAAAACCCAATGAAAAAACCAAAAAATCAAAAGATGAATAAAATTCAATAAAAGTCAAAAATTGTAAGAATTAAAAACCAAATACCTAACAACCATGAAAGCGAGTCATTCGCCAATATCCGCGATTTGCACAAAATCCAAACACAAATTCTCGTTTGGCTTTAAAAACCCCACGTTTGATCGTTTCCTTTTCTTATATTATAGCAGGCCAATGTGGTTCAAGAGACTAATTGATGTTAAGCTATTGCCTATGCTATCAATTTTCGATACATTTTTGTCTATAAAAGCAGAGGAAATTAAATACCTAATAAACGCATGTTCAGTAAAAGTAACTTAATAAATAAAAAAGGTAAAGATTTGCTGTGGCAATGGGGGGCATTTTTTACATTTTTTGGTCAACTTTGGAATATTTTTATAGTGGATTTGGTGACTACACTGCCAATCAAAGAATCATCCATTTTATTGGATTTGTTTTCTCGTTGGACTCGTTGTGATTCTCACCGTTTCTTCTCTTCTAATCGCACATTTCGTTTATGATTCGATGGGATCATCCCTGTCAAGTATATTCTAACCGCAGATTTCTTTGTCTATTATTTCAGTTGCGATTCGTTGTGATGCTTGTTGTCACATTTCTTCTATCTGCAGATCTCTTTGCGCTTCATCATTCGTTGCGCTACATTTGCGATTCATTCAAAATCATGTGTAATTTTTTCTGATGTCATATATACAAAAAAACTTCTTTCCCAGCTTTTCTGCAGTACTTATATTTTTGCTTTAATTGCGATGTCAAATAATTCAGAAACACCAGCAATGTCCCATTGCACATACCTTCTGAAACATGTAAATTACGTATTGACATGATTATCATTTAGTTCTTTAGTTTCAAGTCATGGTTGGCAAATGAGCAATTTCAGTTGAATTAATATTTTGCTGTTTCTTGTTTCCATGCTCTTTTCTTTAGCTGTTCAGAGTAATTTGTTGTCTTGTGCAATTTTGCACGCGTCATAAATGCTAAAAACGATACAACTGCTCCTGGGTAGGGGGAAATGGTGTAAATTATTGGTCTTGAAATGTAAATAAATATGACGTTACTCACATGATATTTGTCCCAAAATTAAGGCTCTAAACGACTTTTCTCAAACTCTTGACCAATCTAGATCGTTTTTCTGACCAGAAAGTCCCGGGGTGCTTGGGAGGGTGTAAGCTGCCAAGCGTAGCCCACGAGAGCCAAAGGCCCCAGTGGCCGGATGGAGGTGATGCGAGGCTATGAAAAGGCTCATAAAGCGGGGCTTTTTGGTTGGTATCTATATAAAATGAAGGATTTATCTGTCTTTGTATTTGTTAATTCGTTGAATTTGTAGCTTGGTTATTCAATGTACGTGAAAAACTCAAGGAAGTTTTATTCACGAGGACCGAAGGCCTAAGCAAGCAAAAGTGGACTCGAGGTCTGAGTGAGCTCCGGCGTCTTGTTGTTCCCCTTAGCTCGCTCGAGCCTTTGGCCCCGCACTACCATGGCGTTGTATTTTTACCTCTTCTGTGATTGTTTTTTTAATTTTAGATACCACATATTTTGTTGTGATTCTAAAAGAAAAATAATCTTTATAAATTTTCACGTTTGTATCTTGAATAGTTTCTGCTTTCTTTGTTATATCTGTTCTTTTTAGTTTTCATTTCTTCAACCAGGTATTGTGTACGGTCGGCAAAAACACAATGAAATATTTTTGGCGTGGGGGGGGGGGGAGTGAGACACCTTTGGATAAACTTAAAAATTTTCCAATTGTACGAAAAGCGTGAGAAATAATTGAAAAGGCTGTAGAAATCTTGAGAGTCTTCGGGGGGGAGGGGGGACAAAGGTCTAGAGGCCCTCCTCCGCCGTCCTTGTACGTGCCTGTTAGTCAGTCGAAATACTTATTATTGTTCCTATGATTATGCAATCCCAGATCATGCACATTGCATCTCATTGCCTATTATTTTAGTAAGCCAAAAGAAAAAAAAAGGTGCGAGCATTTAACGCGTGCTGCCAATTCAAGATTCAGTAACTTGAAGAATTGATTTAATTGAATTGCTAATTTTTATACATTGAATCCCTAATTTCATAAAAGAGGGAGTGTTGATCAGGTTATAATATTCATAAATGTGATTTAAAATGAAAACCAAACGCATCAATTTATATTTCATTAAGGATCTGCTTATATATAGAAATAATTTACATAATCGCATTTGCCGACCTGTACCGTACTTCTATACAAGAGTGTGCCATGCATGCCAAATCTTGTTCTGAAATAAGGAATACTGCTCTGATTTTCTTTTTCCATCGTTCACAGTGCACCGATTGTTGGAAGCCTGCAGTAACTTTGCTGAGGGCGGGCGCAAGTCTATAAACAGTTTCTGGAGAGGGGGCGAAGATAAAAAAAAAGTTTTTTGTCAGACAAATTTAATTTTTGCGAAACTTTCGTAATTTTAGAGTGAGAGTGTCCAGCTTACCTTCTGACTAAATTTAAAAAACTCCTCCTTTACATTAACTACAAGATGCTCCTTAACTAGAAAGGCTACTCCTCTAAGGGTTTTCCTCGGTACTTGTTAAGAATCCGGCAAACACGCGATAAGTGAAGTTTCGTTAATGCTAATGAAATAAGACAAAATAGGATGAAAATATAATAGTTTATGAACATAATTTGGGCTATATATTGCACATTAAGGGGGGGGGAGGTAAAGCACAGCATATATTAAATATGTAACCTAACCTAACCTAGGTACCTTTTTTTGCCCTTTCAACCCCAAAAAGCTGAAGTTTAAATCTTTGTCACGGAGTGAGCAATAACTCACAAGGCAGCGAAAACCTGTTTTTCATAAAGCATTTTGAGATTTCGATGCGGTCAATCTCGCGTGTTTACCAGACTCTTAACAAGTACCCTTTCCTCTTTCTATCCTTTGCAAAATTTGTCGCCCTGTAAACTTAAACAGTGACGAAGAATGTTCTGACGTTAGAAAAGTTTCACACATGCCTTAATACCAAATTGGAAATTCGCACGATCAAACGTCTGCAGAATTTCACGATACAATGATATTGTGTGATATTTAAGTAACCAAGACAATTGAATTTTTATCTGCACTAAATACCGAATGAACACGATTAAAACAACGCGTATCTACTCTATCGAGTTGTACTAGATGAAGGAAAGGATTATTTTCAAACTTCCTGAGCTGATCACCGCGGATAAAGCTAGTGTGACCGAAAACAACATTTGACCGCAAAAAATCTACTATATAGAAAACACACTAAATAAAAAAGTTAAAAAGAAAATGACAATTCTGCTCTCGATCATGAAACACCCATATTTTCATAGCTGCTCGATCCCCGGGTAGTTTATTTTAATAGTTGGCCATGGTCCGTCCACACATTTCTCAGACCGAATTTATCTCTAGTGCCCTTCTGGACTACGGCGCTTTGTCAATGCAGATGCGATTTCTTTGCCGGAGAATTGAATGAGGATCGGAACAATTTTAAAGTTATCCTGGTTGTCAGCAGTGTTACCAACACCTCAAGACAAAATGTACCACAAATTGCATGAAAAATGTACCAAAGACAAAAAAATTGTACCATATCCCAGATTTTTTTTCCGCGTGTTACGCTTCGGGTAACACGCGGATCGTTGCTGACGTAAAGTACTATCTATGAAAATTTTGCATAAGACATTTTCATTAACTTTCTTTCTCCATTCCTTTGTTTTTCTTTCTCTTCTAATACAGTACATTACTCCTGACAGTACTTCAAGAAGTGTGTTCGAAGTAACATATATTACAACAGAAACATTTTACTACAGGCCAACAAAAGTCGTTGTTTTTCGGCCATTTACGACCATTTTTAAACTTGATAAACTTTTTCAAACTCAAAACGAGCATAACTTAACATGAATAGGGCTCAAAACCCAATGCCTTCCCAAGGCCAGGACATAACTTGCACTTTACTAAAAAACATAAATGTTTTTACTTTTATAACTTTAATAAATCAAATAATATTAACATTTTGATTGCTAAATATCAGTGAATATTAAACTGACAGTGCACATTCATTTGTATTTTTTTCAGTAAAGTGTAACTTATGTTCTGGCCTTGGGAAGCACATAGGGGTTTTGAACCCTACTCATGTTAATTTCTGCTCGTTTTGAGTTTGACTCGTTTATTTTGTAATTTCTGTTCGTTTTGGGTTTCACTTATTTATCGATGCTGATTTGTGGTAGTTTCACGCTTGGTAGATTATTTGATTTGATTTTTGTTTGTTTGGTTTAATGGAGTTTTTTACTTTTCTTTGAGAAACTTATTTTGGGGAAAAAGTTTTTTTAATTAATTTCTGTTCGTTTTATATTGACATAGTTTTTTCAGGGAAAACGAAAATAATAGTTTAAAATCTTTTCGTTTTTTTTAAGACTTTATATATTTGGCGTGCTATTTGTATGCCAGATAGAAATTTTCAGCAATTTTTAACAATATACACCCTTTTAAAAATCTGGACACAAATAGCAGGACACCATTCGCAAAAAAAATCTGTTTACTTTCTTTGATAGCTTGGATTAGACCCCGGCGCCGCGCCGGCGGATCGACCGAACGCCGCCGACGAGAGGTCCGGTCGAAGGCCGCCGAAGTGTCGTAACGCCGCCGGCGTGCCAAAGGCGTGCCGCCGCCGACAGAGACGGCGGCGTTCGGTCGACTTTAAATTAATTTTGCGGCAATTCTTTATTGCGTCAACCGCAAAGTCGGAGCTTTTCCTTCTCGTGTGGTTTATTATTTCGATTTTCCTGATTAGAAATCAAGCAGGGCTTGCACTATCCCCGAATTTTCGGATATTTCCCCGAAAATCTATGCGTCACCCCGAAAAAAAATTTGGTTCCCCGAATCCCCGAAAATCACGCAATCACGGTGCCATCCCTAGCGATTTATCACCAGTGACTTTCCCTGCCAAATATTACTTTGCACACCATAATTCTTCACTACTCTCTTGTTCATTAATTTTCGTCTCTTTTGTTACTTTGCATAAAAACCAGACAGATGCAATATGCAATTGCAAATATTGCAATATACACAGTTCTTCATATGTTAACAAAAAACAGTATCGTCTTTATAAAATGAGTTTAAATCATTTCGAACGTAGTTTCCAAATCGCTATTTCTAACATCGTTCGTAGTCAAGAATTTTATTTTCAAGTTGAATAGAATTATAGAACGAATTCACTACTATACAGCTTCAGCCTTCAGTTGGATTTTGAAATTGACAGCCGACAGATTGTTTCTACAGCTGAATTGTTAGTTTGCAGATTTTTTTTTTTTACTGTTTTTAGATAAGATTTTCTTAATGTTTAATACTCAATTTTAGAACGCCTGCATGTTTAATACTCAATTATTCGGAAGCTACCCCAAAAATATGACTCATAAATAAATTGTCAATTATTGCCTATAGGGGGGGATAGGGGGCTATCATTTTTAAGGGATAATACCTTAATTTTTTATTGAAAGCAGGGATGCCAAAAGGATAATTATTTTTTTCATTTAAAGTGGAGACAGAAGAGAATGATATCAAATTTCCTGGGAAACCATTGAAATATTTTGATAGACCCAGGGCCCCCCATTAAGACTTGTTCATTGCCTTGGGTATTTTCCGATTTCTCATAGGCTACTGGCCTAATTTGGCTTTTGTGTGTGCTCCCTTTTAATTAGATTCTTTGGATCTTATTGAATGCCATGCCACGGCGAATCTATGACTCAGTTTTCCAATAATTTGAGGTATATCTGAATAATTTCGACATTTTCGTTGTTGTCTTTGTACCACTTTACTCATACCCTCAATTTTTTTTCAAGGAACACTAAGCTGTCTAACGTTATTTTGCGTGTTTGTTTGAACCATATAGTGACCTAGTTAATTATTAAGTAACTTATTTTTCTAATGAAAGTTGAGACGGTATCCTATCCAAGGGGGTATCCAGATGGGGGGGGGTAGGGGGGTATTACATTTAAATGATAATATCTCGTAATTTTTTTATTGAAAGCAGGGGTCCCGAATTTTTTTTTAATTTAAAGCAGAGACGGCATTTTATCAAGGTTGTATCCAGAGGGGGGGGAGGGGGTAGTGAGCTATCATATTTAAATGATAATACCTCGATTTTTTTTTGAAAGCAGGGGTACCAATAAGTTAATTATTTTTTTTTGTATTTAAAGCAGAGACGGTATCCTATCAAGATAGTATCCATAGGGGGGTGGGCATAGGGAGTTATTATATTTAAGTGATAGTACCTTGATTTTTTTTATTGAAAGCAGGGATGCCGAAAAGTTCAAAAGTTGACAAAAATTAACAAGATTTTCGTGAGTTATACTCGATGCTTTTATCGCATGGTTATACTTGCATGGTTTTATCGTCCAAAGGGAAAGGAACATATGCGTCCAATCCGTTTTTTTTTCTTATTGATGAAACGGGTTTAATTTGAAAACATTCATTCATAAGTACCAGGCAGATTCACACTAAAACGAATTGGTGTGACGAAAGCGATATCGACATCCCCACCTAACGTTGCGCTCGAGTGACAATGACAGCCTTGGTCCAGTGCCCAAGTTACATTAAAAGGCCAGGTCATAATAAAAGCTTTCAATTTGGGAGGTTCAAGGAGGAGTCTTTGACAGTCTTATGACCTCAGGGTACTAGATGTTGCAACGTTCTTACGTATCTACAGTGGTTTAAAAAATTCGATCACCCCACAAATGATTACCAAAAATATGCACAAATATAACGAATGTAACATTTGGAATATTATAACACTATTTTCAAAGCTTTGAAGAAAAGCAAAAAAGGCTAAATACCCCTAACTACGCTTGAAAGCTATTTTAAAAAGAAACTCTTTGGAGATTTCCATGGAAATGACCATAGCAGAAGCTTTGAGCCTGGGTGGGAATCTAAGAGGAGTCTGAGTATTTTGACCACAGGCGACTTATTGTTGCGACTTTCTTAAATTTGGTAATTTTTGTGAGCATTTGGAAATCAAAGCTTAAACTCAATAACTGATACTAAGTGTCCTAACATTTTGCTTGGATTAAAAGTGACGAACTAGGATGAAATTCTCAATATCTTCCTGGAGCTACTTCAGTCTGCATATTATTTCAATTAATTACATTAAAAACGGAGGAGTTTTTAATTTTTTACCAGAAAATAGCTGGCATTTAATTTTTCTTAATACCGAATAAACCATTAAGTGTTTTTTGTTTCATTGTAATTGAAGTGTTCTCATGTGAAGTGTTCATCATGTATTTTTCAATTTGATAAATTTACTCCGTTTAGATGCAGTTTATAATTTGACTGATATTAGGTACTTATCAATTTATAATTTGGAATGAATCCCCAAAAGAAAAAAACGAATAATATCCAAAAGAGCAGCCTAAAGTAATAAAGAAGCAGCAGTTCAGCCTTAGCCTACATGACATATATTCTATAAAGAAGCCAAAAAGCTTTAAAATGTTTTTTTTTTAATTGTAATTAAAAACCAGTGTTTAATACAAGAAGTCTTTTTAAGAATCCAAAAGAGCAAAAAAAAACAATCCATAACAAAGTCGCCCATTTCAACTGCTTTAAAGGTGACAAAACAGATACAGGCAAAGGGCATTAGTAGAAATGACCCTATAACTCGTGACAGTACACCAAATATGGGCATAGAGTCCCTAGGGGAGATGGATTTCTGAGAAATTGATTGCGTAATCAAAGTGTGTCAATGACCTAAATTTCCAAGGTCGATGTTGTTGTTGTTGTAAGTGCACGCTCTCAGCGAATGTCAAGGTCGATGTTGTTGTTGTTGTTTTGGGCACGCTCGATGCGAATGTTATGAGTTTCCAGAAATAGAAAAGCGTATTTGATGTTGTTGTTGTTTTGGCCAAGTGCACACTCTCAGCGAATGTCAAGGTGTCCAGGAATTTGGAACACCTATGCTGTCGACCTCAATTCCCCTTTCGTGAATCAATAATTCCCCTTAGAAACAACAAATTAATTCCCCTTTCTTGACAGTTCAATCAACCAATGACATCATCTGTCTGACCTTAAAAATTTTCGCCTAGAAACGATTCTCCAGGAATAGATCCAAGTCATTAATGTCTTTGCCTCGGAAACAATTCTACTGGTCGAACTCCAAAAGATATTAATAACCAAACGCCATGGAAACAATTCTCCAAGAAACATCTTAGCGATGAATTGTTTTAGCGCGGGAATCAGGTTTCTTAGTAATTTGAAATGCGTCGGCGCAGAGATGCCAAAAACAAAAGGAACACGCTGAAATTACGTTTAGGGATTATTTGGGCGAAACTGTTTTAGACATTTTATGGAATTATTTCGGCGAAACAGTTAGAAACATTTTAAAAGATGATTTAAAAGATGATTTTAGAAGAGGATTTGAGGGTGAAACTCTGTGGTCGTTATAATACACAAGTTCCATTTGAACAGTGATGTGAGGTCCCCTACCACAACCCCAAAGGGTTCCGATCCCCCCACCCCAACCCCGAAGGAAGCCACCGGTCCTCAAAGGTTCTCCGGGCTCCCAAAGGGCCCCCGGCGCCCCAAAGGCTCCTGAGCCCCCATTTTAATACTTTTTTAAGGCTTTATTATATCTTTTCAGAACAAATTATTATTTTAGGGAATTATTTCGGCGAAACAGTTAGAGACATTTTAAAAGATGATTTTTGAAGAGATTTTAGAAGAGGATTTGAGGGTGAAACTCTGTGGTCGTCATAATACACAAGTTCCATTTGAACAGTGTCGTGAGGT
Source organism: Artemia sinica (assembly GCA_027921565.1). NCBI lineage: Eukaryota > Metazoa > Arthropoda > Branchiopoda > Anostraca > Artemiidae > Artemia > Artemia sinica. The sequence goes on along the minus strand of CM051273.1, from coordinate 27,552,932 downwards.
CCTCTACCCCAACCCCAAAGGGTTCCGATCCCCCTACCCCAACCCCGAAGGAAGCCCCCCGGTCCTCAAAGGTCCCCCAAGCTCCCAAAGGACCACCCGGCCCTCAAGGCCCCCCCCAGACCCTCAAAGGCCCTCCCCGGGCCCCGTCTTTCGTTGATGTGTGTTGTCTGAAACCTATGATTTGGGGTGTATGGGTTGCTATTTTTGACTTTTCTGAGTTGGATTTCTTAGTCTTTCATAGGTATGTGTTGTCTGAAACCTATGATTTGGGATGGGTGGTTTGCTATTTTTGACTTTTCTGAGCTGGATTTCTTAGCCTTTCATAGGTGTGTGTTGTCAGAAAATTATGATTTGGGATGTGTAGTTTGCTATTTGGACTTTTCAGAGCTAGGATTCTTAGTCTCTCATAGGTGTTTGTTGTCTGAAACTTCTAGTTTGGGATGAGTAGTTTGCTATTTCAGACTTTTATGAGCTAGGGTTTCATAGTATTTCGTAGGTGAATGTTGTCAGAAAATTATGATTTGGGATATGTAAATTACTATTTCGGGCTTTTCTGAGCTAGATTTCTTAGTCTCTCATAGGTGTTTGTTGTCTGAAACATATAGTTTGGGATGAGTAGTTTGCTATTTTTGACTTTTCTGAGCTAGGTTTCTTAGCCTTTCATAGGTGTGTGTTGTCAGAAACTTATGATTTGGGATATGTAAATTACTATTTTTGACTTTTCTGAGCTAGATTTCTTAGCCTTTCATAGGTGTTTGTTGTCTGAAACATATAGTTTGGGATGAGTAGTTTGCTTTTGGACTTTTCAGAGCTGGATTTCTTAGCCTTTCGTAGGTGTGTGTTGACTGAAACTTATGATTTGGGATATGTAAATTACTATTTCGGGCTTTTCTAAGCTAGATTTCTTAGTCTTTCGTTGGTGTGTGTTGTCTGAAACCTATGATTTGGGATTTGTAGTTTGCTTTTGGACTTTTCAGAGCTAGGATTCTTAGTCCCTCATAGGTTTGTTGTCTGAACCTATAGTTGGGATGAGTAGTTGCATTTCAGCTTTTCTGAGCTAAGGTCTAGTATTCGAGGTGTGTGTTGCTGAACTTATGATTGAGGGTTAATTGCTATTTCAGGCTTTTCTGAGCTAAGGTTTCATTAGTATTTCGTAGTGTGATGTTGTCTGAAACTTATGATTTGGGATATGTAAATTACTATTTCGGGCTTTTCTAAGCTAGATTTCTTAGTCTTTCGTTGGTGTGTATTGACTGAAACCTATGATTTGGGATATAAGGTTCTTAGTCTTTCATTGGTGTGTGTTGTCTGAAACCTATGATTTGGGATTTGTAGTTTGCTTTTTGGACTTTTCAGGGCTAGGATTCATAGTCCCTCATAGGTGTTTGTTGTCTGAAACCTATAGTTTGGGATGAGTAGTTTGCTATTTCAGGCTTTTCTGAGCTAAGGTTTCTTAGTATTTCGTAGGTGTGTGTTGTCTGAAACTTATGATTTGAGGTGTGTAATTTGCTATTTCAGGCTTTTCTGAGCTAAGGTTTCATAGTATTTCGTAGGTGAATGTTGTCTGAAACTTATGATTTGGGTTATGTAAATTACTATTTCGGGCTTTTCTAAGCTAGATTTCTTAGTCTTTCGTTGGTGTGTGTTGTCTGAAACCAATGATTTGGGATGGGTGGGTTGCTATTTTTGACTTTTCTGAGCTGGATTTCTTAGTCATTCATAGGTGTGTGTTGTCTGAAACCTATAATTTGGGATGGTTAATTTGCTATTTTTGACTTTTCTGAGCTAGGTTTCTTAGCATTTCATAGGTGTGTGCTGTCAGAAAATTATGATTTGGGGTTTGTAGTTTGCTTTTTAGACTTTTCAGAGCTAGGATTCTTAGTCCCTCATAGGTGTTTGTTGTCTGAAACCTATAGTTTGGGAAACCTATAGTTGCCGGAAGGGAAGTGTCTGTTTACGAAAAAAGGAAAATAGGTGACTGCTTGTCTGTTTCTTATCTTGACTATGCTGAACAGCTCAGGGTGAAATAAAATATTTGTAGATGAAAGAATACAAACATAGGTACAAAAATACTGAATTATACCACATTGTACCAACATTTTGTAAAATGTACAATATTTTGTGGGATTGTACTAAATTGTACCAGTAGAGGTGAAATGTACCAAAATGGTACAATTGTACCATGTTTGGCATCACTGGTTGTCAGCAAGAGGAAATCAATTCACACTTGCTATTTAACGATCAGGCAGATTGTCAAGCCCATTTTTTTCTTTATGCTTTCCATAACCATTTGTATTAAGTCTGACCTTGATGCCTCAAAGGATTACCCTATCTCTTCCATTATAAAATGTTTTAGCTTATGTGGCCAAACTATTCTAGAATTGATTGGGTGGTCTTGCCGTGACTTGTAAAGCTTGGGTAAGAGATCCGAATAAATGACAGAAAACTAAAAGACGACACTGACTTTCCCAGAAATCTTAGCTTCTAAAAAAAAAAAAAAAAAAAAAATTAAAAAAAAATTATCTTTTCCCATTTTGTGCCGGAGATATTCAGTTTTAATGAGACTTGCATCATTGGAAAGTGTGAATTATGTTTTTTCTTTATTAAACGGAGCAGGGTTTTCTATTTTAAAGTCCAGGAAAGGCTAGTCTTAAAAATGTTCTATTATACATTCTAAGAAACGCTATTCAGTACAAAGGAAAATAGTTGAAGCAATTTGACAACTTTGGGAGTTCCCTGTGGTGATACTCGTTTTATTGAAAACATTGCCAACACAGGGACGTAAAATATCACTGTCCCTTCCAATCAAACTTTATAGTCTAACCACAGATTCACAATAGCTCTCAATGTTTACTAATCCCCTGAGAGAATTTGTTAATGGGCTTATCTTTGATATGTTTATACGAAGCTGAGGCTTGTAAAATAGTTTTGGTATCAAATCTTCTTAACATAATGAAACATCGAACTAGTTGTTAGAAATTGCTGGCCATAATCATCAAGCCTATTTTCAGTCTTTTAAAAGTTGCTCTCAAATGGAAGGGGTGAGGGGGCTGACAGTAGGGTCTGTTGAGGTAGTAGATTCGAGAATCAAAGTTGGAGAGGTCTTTGATATCGTCTTATAGATCAGAGGCAACGCCATAGCGTTGCCTATGGTAAAAAGCCATAAGATTTCAATGTTTTATTGTTCTTTTTTTGTTTTATTATTTTTTTCCAGAAGCACTTCATATGGGAGGGGTGGTCGTATAAACTTCGAAGGGGACTCATTCAATTGAAAACCGGAAGTTCTAGTGTCCTTTTTAAGAGTCTAAAGGGATCGGTGGGCAACTACCTCCCCACGCTCTCTTTTCCCCAAATGCATCCGATCAAAATTTTTAGATAGCTATTTTGTTGAAAATCGTTCAAAGGTCAAATAACTATGCCTCCGGGTTTGACAAAAAAAACTCCACAGCCCGTGGGGCAAAGGTTGTAAGTTATGAAAGTTGCCCGTTGTTAACAAATAAAGTTTTTATGGAAGGGGCCGTCGCATAAACTTTAGAGGAGGCTTATTCAACTGTAAGCTAAAAGTCTTAATTTCTCTTTTTAAGAGTCAAAAGTGAACGGAGGGCAACCAAAGCCCCCCTTCCTTTTCCCCCAAAATGTTTCCCATCAGAATTTTGAGGTAGCCATTTTGTTTGAAATAGTTCGAAGGTCAAATAACTATTGTCCTGGGTTTGACAACCCCCTTTCCCCAGGACACGGGTTGAAGTAATACAAGTTGCTCATGGTTAATATATAAGGTTTGTACGGAAAGAGGGGTCGTATAAACTTCTGAGAGGACTCATTCTGTTGGAAATCATAAGTTCTAGGGTCCTTTATAAGAGTAAAAAATGGGCACCCCCTCACCTTTTCCCCCAAATACACCCGATCAAAATTTTGAAATAGCCTTTTGTTCAAAATAGTCCAAAGGGACAATAACTAGGTCTCTGGGTTGACAAAAGCCCCTACAGCCCCTAGCTAGGGTAAGCGCTGTAAATAATGCAAGTTGCCCGTTATTATCATATAAGGTTTTTGTGAAAGGGGTGGTCATATAAACTTTGAAGGAGGCTCATTCGATCGGAAACTGAAAGCTGCAGTTTTTTTTTAAGAATCAAAAGTGATTGGAGGGTGACAAGCCCCCTCCCCCTGCGCACCTTTTTCCTCAAATATATATGTCCAAAATTTTGAGATAGCCATTTTGTTCAAACTATTCAGAAGTTCAAATACTATGCTTACAGGATTGACCCCCCACCCTCCCCAGCCTCTAGGGAAAGAGCTGCAAGTTATGCAAGTTTCTTATGGTTAACGCATAAAGTTTTTATGGAAGCAGTGGTCGTGTCATTCGATTGGGAATCGAAATTTCTGTTTCCGCTTCAGTGAAAATGAATTGTTTTACAAATATTTTCTTTTGTAGTTAAATCTTGAATTGCTGAGCTTTCAGCAATTAATGTCACTATATATCAAATATTCAGTTTAATTCAATTATTTTTTTTTCGAATGACTGTTCATTGCATATAATTTTCAATTAAATAGCAAATGACGCAGCCGGCTTTAGACTTTTGCTGTTGGGGGAGGGGAAAGGAGGTAGTAGCCAAACTCTTGTTTGCAGTGATTTTTGTTCGTTTAAAGTTTGATTTGAATATCCGATTTAAGTTTTACTCGCTTTAAGATTTATTTATTCACTTATTTTAATACATGTTGTATGTCGGTTGACTATGATTGTTTGTGAAATTTCTGTTCGGTTTGTGTTTTATTTATTCTTTAGTAGTAATTTCTGGTTGTTTTGAGTTTGAAATATTATAGAAATTTATTTTTGCTGGTCTTAAGTTTAATACGGCTCTTTGCTTTTCTTCAAAAATATTCCTTTTCGGAAATTTTTTTTTAATTAATATCAGTAACACGAAGGACTTCCTCGAATGTTTTTTTTCAAAAAAAAAAAAAAAAAAAACAAGTCTGTATTCTGTATGGTTGCCTTAGCAGAGAACTATGTAAAATAATTTTACTTTCGAATCCTTCAAGTCTTTCAATATCTGAACTGGCCATAGCAGAGGGTCCTTGAATATTGTGAGAGCTAATTAGAACTGTTAAAATTGGATTCAGTTTATTTTTAACCGGGTAGGCCGCATGGTAGCATTGGCCTTACTTTTGGTTTCCTGTTTTGCCTCGTTTTCTCCTAGTCTTATTTTGCTGATCAATTCGGTAATAACAACAACAGAAAATTTTTGCTCAGACATTCTAAGTATTACCTCATGTGAATATCATAAAACTCGCACTTTTCCGTGCTAAAATTTAGTTCATAGATTGGAAATTCCCCAAAAGTCGGAATTCCCCAAAAACAGTAGAAACAAATTACACGCAAAAACATGAAACAAAAACCCACTAAGTAAAAATTAAACCTTTTAGTCTAATTGAAAAATCTATTTATTTTGGTTCTAACCCTTCTACCCCTAATACTTAGGGCAAAATTACAAGATAAATATACACCCTATTCAAAATCCTTCTCGACATGCTCCTCAACCATAGTGCTACAGTGCAAGACGTTGAAACCACGAATTAGAAGAAATGGCGAGATACCGTCCGATACCTTATGGATTGCACGGTTGAAAACGTAAGGAGGAAGAACGCTGACTCGCCTAACACCACTTCGTTTCACGGCTAGCTCGGAAAGAGATCTTCCATTAAAATAGACTCAATCAAATGTTCAATGCCGGATTTCAGGGATTTTACTGTAAAGCCACTTACGCCACACTGGATATTTAAAAAGCTGGATTTGAAAAAAATCACGTACGCGGAATTTTTGTTTTCAGAGCCTTTATATACTAAAAAGGATCCACAACCCAAACCCAGATGTTACCCCTCCCCTGAAAAGCTTGTCTTAGGGTATTTTTGGGATTCGAGGTTGTTCGGTCAGTTCTGGCGGGATTTACCCCTGTATCTTTTGCTTATCAAGTAGGGCCAGTTTTAGTTTTCTTTTTTTTTTGCTTGTACAGGTCTGTAAAACTAAACCACTATATCAAGATTGTAAAGATAGTGTGAGGAAATGCCAAATTGTTATCTCCTGCTTTTTATAAGAGTTGCTTTGCGGTGCATTAACAGTTTAACGCAGAGGCAAAAAACTAACACGAGCTATCAATAAGGTAAAGATTTCGCAATGACAAGAAGTGGGCAGCGTGCCTCGTCGATGAGAGTGACCTTTGGTATTATGTACTGTTTTGGGTATACTTCATAAAAATCAAGATAAAAGTTAAGTTTAGAAGAGTCGTCAACCAGGATCCTGAAGCCACTATGACTATATCTGTCGAAACAATCGTTATAAGCATAATTAAGTCATATTGATTCATGGAAGCTTCAACTCAGTTTCAACTGTTTCGATAGTTTCAACTCAGTTTATAACCTGTAGGCTCAGAAGCATTTGATTTTTTTTTACTTTCAGACACTAAAGTTAACAGCATATATATCTAAAGGAGTATTTAGAATATTTTGTCTTGTTAGTTACACAATTGATGGCACAATACGAGAAAGCTCTAAAGAAGGAGGCAAATTTATGCACTTTTAGACAACAACCGCAGACACTATATCAAAACTTTCACAAACAGACTGGACTCTGGGAACAACAGACTGGGAACAAATTTCATATAAAATTGGAAACTACTCCAAAACATTCCCAAATACTCACTTATATCATTCTTAAAAGTGATAAGTCTCTCTGAGAACAACAGACTGGGAAGATTATGATTAATAATCTTCTGTTTTTACCACGATCCCGTATAATTTCTGCGACTTTTGATAGTTTCAAGGGATTTTTGAAGCAAAAATTTGCCGCATTCCATATTTTTCTCTTTTAAATAAAACTTTATTTCCCGTTTTCACAACGTAGGCAAGCACTTATTTTTACATATTTTGGAATCTTTTCTCATCCTTTAACAGAAAAGGGTGCGTACCAGTCTGACTGCTTGCAATTCATTTAGCCTATTCAATTCTTTATAGCAATGTTAATGATTTAAAATAATGTAACAATTCTTAAAATGTGTACACAAATGAAAAACTGTCAGATGTCGGTGACGATTTGTGATAATATATCAAATCACAGATATAAAAGTTGCGACAGAAATCTACGCTGTTGTGTAGTTTAAACACTGTAATTCTAAATAAGTGTATATTTTAGAAACTTTTTTTTCTCCCGCGGCTGTTTAATATGGAAAAATCCAAAATACATTGGAAAAAACCAATGCCATCTGTCTTAAAAATTCAAGTTTGGCAAAACTTTAACTTTCCCTTACAGTTAATAAATTCTTGCGGTAGGCTCGCAGAAACGAGATGAAAAGAAATTTACTAAAACTACTATACTAAAGTAAAAAGAAAAACATTATAGGTAAATCCTTAATGATCATGGAAGGTACGCCTAGAAGTATGTACTTAAAATACTGTCTGAGTAGTGCCTACGCAAAAGTACTAGTATTAACGTCTGCCATCTACGAGATTCATCAGTACTTTTTTATATAGCATCTATAGTACTATCAGTACCTTTTTGTTACTTTTGTTTTCACCTTTTGTTTTTATCTATCCATGTTTGCTATCCATACTAAAACCGTAAAATAAGATCTTGTAGTGCTTTCCATGCAGAAAACATCGACTAAGACTTATGTTAATTTAACTTTATGGCTTCATCTTATTGTTTCGTCTCATTAAACTGCTGAATGATTCATTTTTTCTTTTTTTTGTTCCAGAAATGCCACATACTACAGGCTGCTGGTCAAGTTCCCAATGTATGTCTCCAAAGCCGCCACCGGTGCCAAATACAATTGGCTCAAGACTTATGAAGCAAGATGGAGAGTATGTCAGAGCAGCTTTACTAAAGCCACAGCCGGATTTGCCGCCTCGACGACCTGTGGTCTTATCCCTTTCGTCTCCGATTAAAAAAACGGCAAAAATGAAGGAGATCTGAGCAGGTACATTAGAATGAAATCCCCCAGGGAAAAATTTATAGTCGTGTATAAGAAAAATATACAGTATCTTATATTCTTTAGTACGTTTTGGAGGACAAAAACGTAATACGTTAGAATGGCAGTTCCCAATCAATGAAGGATCCAGGAATCGGGAATGAATCTTGATCTTTGCTTTTCTTTTCTTTTTCTTCGACAGACTCGTTAAGTGTCATCAATACAAAGAAAACAAACCGATATAAACTGCCCGTGCCAAATGGGCTGGTTGCTTCCCTCCTGGGTCCACCATCGTTTGCCCAATGTGAGCACCCACTTCTGGGAACTGTGGCTTCCAAAAATGTGCTCCGAACTATATATATATTTTTTTTTATCTCGTATTGTGAGTTACTTTGCAAAGTTTTATTGTTTTGAGCGAAAACAGGAAACTTTAAAGATGCGTAGAACCTGCAAGGTCCCTGCCAAAATAAAAATGGATAAATGGATTTTCTTTAAATAACGAATTTTTTTAAATGGATTTTTTTTTATAAATACAAAAATAGATACCAGGTACTTGCTTGATTATGTGAAAGACTAATAACAATAGATTAATAAACCTATTAATTATTCTTCGGTCATTATATTAAGTCATGTAACTACTTCTATTGTTAGTCAGCGTCAGCGTATTAATTTGTTGTATTTATTAATCCAAGTTGAAGCATCATTATTGGCTACTACAATTTAAAATCTTGATAGATGTGGCGAAGACTGTATCATCAGGATGAGCTGAAGTTAAATGGGAAAAATGAAAAAGTTTATTTCGTTCGTTTTACCTTTTTTACAACGAGAATATATAATTTTGACAATTTCCTTCTCTCCTAAAATGGGCCCGACTTACTACGTTAAAGCCTCCCCCCCCATAAAAAATTATGCCCCATACTGGAAATTCTTCTGTTTTTTCAGTTTCGATATCCCCCCGTCTTTCCCCTTCCATACTGTATGGCTAAGACATTTACACATAATTTTATTTAGGCGTGGGGTGGCGGGGCAAAATATAGCATCGACAGGTAATTTTTAGGAACCATACAGCAAATTTAGAGGGAAAATTTTTAGAATTTTTTGGAGATTCAGGGGTTAGAGGATCTGATGCTCTTCCTTCCTTTATGCATAGGCTTCCTTACTTTCAAAATTTTGTCAATAAACGTTTCATTATTCGCAGTCCTCAGTTTATATCTATCTCAGTTTCGGTCAATCAATATATGTCTTAGTTTTCAAAAAAAATTATGAATCCTAGGATCAAATGACATTTATTTGGGCATAATATAAGAGTCTAGAGTCTAGAGCAAGAATTCTCTACTGGGGCTGCACGGATCCCTGGAAAAACTAGAAAGCATTCCTCTGGAGACTTTAGAAAGGATTTCTACATAATTGTCTTATAGGGTGCGTACATAATGTCGTTGTTCCTCAAGAGTCTTGTACTCTTGTAACGTTTATTTAAGAGAACACGGATTCATGTTCAAATTTTCAAATGGGCGTGGAATCAAACAGTTCATGGTAATGAATTGTAGTAAGGAGCGACGCGGCTCAATAGTAACCGAAGCTCAAAAAAAGCAAAATTTTGATATCAATAGATCAAACAGTTCGTGGTAACGAACTGTAAGTAAGGAGCGACCCGGCTCAATGGTAACCGAAACTCTATAAAACGGGTTTTTGATAGCAATAGATACATTAAAAGAATCAGATTTCAATGCTGAATTCAAATATATAATTTTCATCAAGTTTAGTCCTGCCCTTCAAAAGTTACGCGCCTGAGAAAATTTGGCTGATTTTCAAAAAAAGGGGGAAAGACCCCCTAAAAATTATAGAACCTTAATGAAAATCACACCATCATATTCAGCGTATCAGAGAACCCTACTGTAGAGGTTTCAAGCTCCTATCTACAAAAATGTGGAATTTTGCATTTTTTGCCAGAAGAAAGATCATGGATGTGTGTTTATTTGTTTTTTTGTTGTTTTTTTTCCCCCAGGGGTGATCGTATCAACCCAGTGGTCCTAGAATATCGTGGGAGGGCTTATTGGAACGGAAATTAAAAGTTCTAGTGATATAGTATTGGTTATTGGGAAGTATACAGACGTTTTCAGGGGGGGGGGGGGGTTTGGTAGGTGGGGGGAGGGGGTGGTTCGGGGGTTATATGGGAGGATCTTTCCATGAAGGAAGTTTTCATGGGGGAAGGGACATTGCTATGAAGGGGGCGCCGGATTTCCCAGCATTGTTAAAGAAAAAGATCAGAAATTAAATAAAAAAAAAGTTTTTCAACTGTTTCAACTGATCACGATGTGATAGGGGTCATTTTAATGATTGGAAAAAAATTCGAACCTTAGCTTAAAGAGAAGGGTATTGACTAGGGGCGAACCCCCTAATATACGTGTTAAAAATTTATGAATATAGAAGTTCGTTACGTAAGTTAATTCGTAAGTTACGTATATTTATTACTAATAAAAACGTTCGTAAATAAAATTAAGCAAGTTTCGAGAAAGCAGTTTAACCAAATAAAAGTAAAATTAATATGCAAATTTTGTTTTTATTATTCATGTACGGTGAGCCAAAATCAAAACCTGCATTAATTCAAAAACGTTCAAAATTAAATAAAAAAAACAAGTTTTTTTTAACTGAAAGTAAGGAACGACGTTAAAACTTAAAACGAACAGAAATTATTCCGTATATGAAGGGGGCTGTCCCCTCCTCAACGCCTCGCTCTTTACGCTAAAGTTTGACTTTCTCACAACTCTATTTTTTTAAACAATAAAAAAACTTTAGCGTAAAGAGCGAGGCGTTGAGGAGGGGACAGCCCCCTTCATATACGGAATAATTTCTGTTCGTTTTAAGTTTTAACGTCGTTCCATACTTTCAGTTAAAAAACTTGTTTTTTTTATTTAATACATAAAAGAATCGGTTTGTTATGCGGATTCCAAACATATACGATTCATTAAGTTTAGTGTTGCTCATCAAAAGCTATAAGGCTGAGAAAAATTTTCCTGATTTTTGAAAAAGGGAATAAACCCCCTAATAGTTAAGAAACCTTAATGAAAACTACACCATCAGATTCAGCGTATTAGAGAACCCTAGTGTAGAGATTTCAAGCTTCCATCTATAAAAATGCGGAATTTTTGTCAGAAGAAAAGAAAACAGCATGCGTATTTATTTATTTTTTTCCCAGGGGCGATAGTATCGACCCAATGGTCCTAGAAGATCAGCAGAGGGCTTATTCGAACGAACTGAAAAGTTTTAGTGCCCTTTTTAAGTTACCGAAAAGATTGGAGGGCAGATAGCCCCCTCCCCCCAAAGTCGTCCGATCAAAATTTTGAGATACTTAAAAGGTATAATACCTATGTATTTGGGGATAACATGACCCCCGCAGCCCCTGGGTTACCCCAGGGGTTGCGGTTTGAAATTTGCCCATATTGCTTACATTTTTTTTGTTGGGGTGTATAGCTCATAGTATGATAGTAGAGCGTTCGCCTGCAGATCAAGACGTTAGTGGTTCAAAATCAGTTATCCATATTTTTTTTGGGAAAAAATGAAGAGGTATGACATTGACTTTTAACCTAAAATAATTAAAGTTTTTCATCAAACAGTTCGTGGTAACGAAATGTAAATAAAGAGCGACCCGGCTCAATAGTAACCGAAATAAAGAAAAACATAATTTTGATAACAGTAGGTAAATCAAAAGAAATGGCTTTTTATACCGCCTTGAGAAAATTTGCCTGATTTCGAAAACACCTTCAAAACGTAGCCTGATGGAAACACCTTCAAAACGTAGAACTGGAAGTAAGGAGCCACATTAAAACTTAAAACTAACAGAAATTATTCCGTATATGAGAAGGCCCCCCCTCGAGAAAAAATAAAGTAAAAATTAAACTATCATGGCAGAGTTCCTTTTACCTTAAATGTGTTTATATTTTTTCGTAACGCAGAGGGGAAAAACGAAACATCTTCCTTTTTACAACAACAACGGCAATCTTACAGTAATAGCCTATAAAAAGAAATTTGATTTGGTCATTGATTTGTTTTACCCATTTCAAATTGTTTCAGTGCTTTGGAACATTATCCTGCTTATAAGCATCATTTAACAAAAGCTTTTTTGTTGTTAAGGTAATTTTTTGGTGTCACTAACTTCTGTTACACACAACGTCAGTGTTTTGTAGAATATGAGCGTGTTGTCAGTCAAACAGTTCGTGGTAAGGAACTGTAAGTAAGGAGCAACCCGGCTCAATGGTCACCGAAACTCTAGAAAACAGGATTTTGATACCAATAGATACATCAAAAGAATCAGATTTTAATGCTGATTTAAAATATACAAGTTTCATCAAGTTTAGTCCTATCCATCAAAAGTTAATCTGTTTTGCTTTTTTCGAAAAAAGGGGGAAAGACCCCCTAAAAGTTATAGAACCTCAATGAAAATCACACCATCATATTCAGCGTATCAGAGAACCCTACTGTAGAGGTTTCAAGCTTCTATCTACAAAAATGTGGAATTCTGCATTTTTTGCCAGAAGAAAGATCACGGATGCGTGTTTTTTTTTTTTTTTTTTTTTTTTTTTTTTTTTTTTTTTTTTTTTTTTTTTCAGGAGGGTGATCGTATCGACCCAGGGGACCTAGAATATCGTAGGAGGGTTCATTGGAACGGAAATTAAAAGTTCTAGTGCCCTTTTTAAGTGACCAAAAAAATGGAGGGCAACTAGGCCCCCTCCCAGGCTCTTTTTTTCCCAAAGTTACCCAATCAAAATTTTGAGATAGCCATTTTGTTCAGCATGGTCGGAAATATGATAATTATGTCTTTTAGGATGACTTAATCCCCCTAAGTCCTCGGGGGGAGGGCCTGAAATTTATGAACTTTACCCAATGTTAACATATAGTATTGGTTATTGGGAAGTATACAGACGTTTTCAGGGGGGGATTTTGTCTGGTAGTGGGGGGTGGGTGGGTCGTGGGTTATGTGGGAGGATCTTTCCATGAAGGAAGTTTTCATGGGGGAAGGGACATTGCTATGAAGGGGACGCCGGATTTCCCAGCATTATTTAAAAAAAGATCAGAAGTTAAATTAAAAAAAAAAAAACAAAAAACTAATTAAATTCAATTAAAAAAGTTTTACAACTAAAAGTAAGAGGCAACATCAAAACTTAAAACGAAAAGAAAATATTACGCATATGATTGGGTTCACCCCCTAGTCAATATCTTGCTCTTTAAGCCAAAGATTTTTTAGTACTTTCATAAGAGCTATTTATTCTAATTAACAGTTTTTTGTGATTAAGCGGTCATTTCTAAAGAATTAGAACAAAATTCGAACCCTAGCTTAAAGAGCAAGGTATTGACTAGGGGGCGAACCCCCTAATGTACGTACTAAAAATATATGAATATAGAAGTTCGTCGCGTAAGTTAATTCGTAAGTTACGTATATTTATTACTAATGAAAACGTTCGTAAATAAAATTAAACAAGTTTCGAGAAAGCCATCGAACCAAATAAAAGTAAAATTAATATGCAAATTTTGTTTTAATTATTCATGTACGGTGAGCAAAAATCAAAACCTGCATTAGTTCAAAAACGATCAAAAATTAAATAAAAAAAACAAGTTTTTTTTAACTGAAAGTAAGGAACGACGTTAAAACTTAAAACGAACAGATATTATTCCGTATATGAAAGGGGCTATCCCCTCCTCAATACCTCGCTGTTTACGCTAAAGTTTTTTATTGTTTTAAAAAATAAAGTTGTGGGACAGATTCAAACTCTAGCGTAAAGAGCGAGGTATTGAGGAGGGGACAGCCCTTTTCATATACGGAATAACTTCTGTTCGTTTTAAGTTTTAACGTCGTTCCTTACTTTCAGTTAAAAAAACTTGTTTTTTTTATTTATTTTTTTTCTTTAAAACATTACCGTTCTTATTAATAGTATTTCACTGTCGCATTTCCACGGTATACAGCATTTCCTGGCATTATTTGAAAAACCGTCTCAAATCAGAAAAAAAAAATCCAACTGGAATCAAGGAGCAATATTAAATCTTAAATTATGAAGGAATTTTGGAGAAGGGTTAGACAAGGAAAAGCGCCAGAGGGAATCCCGGATCCAAATACCTGGCCGGAACATTTCGCAAGTAAAGAAGAAGGAGATCTCAGTAAGTGGTGTGATGAAGAATTTGGGAATATTTGGGAGGAATATAATTACCCTATGAGGGAGGAAGATTATTCGTTAACAGAGGAGGTTGCAGGCAATGTGTTAAGGAAATTGGATGGAGGAACAGCTCCTGGAATTGATGAAATTCTAACTCGTTTATATAAAAAGTTTTCATGTTTATTTATGCCAATTTTTATACTGCTGTTTAATAGTGTGCTTTCATCAGGAATTTGGGTTTCAGGATGGAAGACGTCTTTAATATTACCGTTATTTAAAAAAGGGAATCCGAGGTTACATTGCAATTATAGGCCTATAGCTCTGGTACCATGTTTAAGTAAGATTCTAGAAAAATTGATTGATAATAGGCCAGCTAATTGGTTAAAGAAGAATGAATAATTCGTGAGGAATAAGGTGGATTCAGGGAAGGATATAGCACAGTTGACAGGGTATTTGTACTTAAGGTGTTGATAGAAAAGTATAGTAGAGGTAAGAATAATTTATTGGTAGCTTTCGTAGATTTTGAGAGAGCATTCGATAGTGTTGATAAGATTTTGTTGTGCGTAGAATTGTTGAGGATAGGACTGCCCCATATTTTGTTTGACTAGTGTGTGATATGAATAGGCTAACAAGAGGAATGGTTAAGGTAGTAGGGAAAGAATTTTCGGATTTATTTAGTAGCGAGGTAGGAGTTAAGAAGGGTAGCACCTTGTCACCGAGGCTATTTTGTTTATATATTAATGATATTGTTGAGTTTTTTGAGGAAAAATGGGTGCCGACAGTGAGGTTAGGAATTTTAGCTTTGTCTTTGTTGTTATTTGCGGATGATGCGGCGCTGATAGCTAGAAGCGCCGAAGATTTGCAAATATAGTTGAACATATTAGATGTTTATATGGAAAAAAAAGGAAAAGAGATAAAAATATCCAAAAGACTGAAATTATAGTTTTTGGGACAAATAAAAATAATGATAAATTTTTATTTAAGGGTATTGAGTTGAAAAAAGTACAACTTTTAAGTATTTAGGGTTTGTATTAAATAATAAAGGAAATTGGAAGGATCATGTGAAAGAAATAGTGGGTAGAGGTCACAGTTTATATAATTAGCAGTATGATCATTCTCTATCTCACCCATTATAAAAACCCGGACCGGGGTGCGAGTGCTCCGGAGAACGTTTTTGCAGATATAAACATAGGCGAAGTCAGATTAGCGGGAATGCAGGTTAGTCTGTTTCCGTCTGTTTCCATCAAAGTGCATTGAAACAACGGAAACAAGACTAACCCGCATTCCCGCTAATGCAGAAATAAGTGGGAGGAGCTTTTTGTTCGCAAAGACCAGAAATGATCTGCGATAAGCTTACTGGTATATTCTGTCTACTGTGGTAGAGGTAAAGCGGTTTCTTCAGCAGTTTTAAGCAATTCAGCTTTAAATGAAATTAAAATGCATAAGTATTTGTTTCAATCGAAAATTCGTCCTACTATTCATTATGGTGCGGAGCTTTGGGGATATGAGGTGATCCCGCAATTAGAAATGGTTCAACTACAATATTATAAAAGATTGGTTAGGGTACATGCTACAACTCATACACAGGCTCTTAATAGAGATCTAGGTTTGATTCGCTGCATAAGGAAAGGATACTACAAGTCAAGGCCGTATCCAGGGGGGGGGGTTACCCGGTTTGAAACCCCCCCCCCCCCCCGAAATTTTTGACCGACTCAAAAATAAGTCGAAAATTAGTAAAACCTAGGTAAAAATCAGTAAAATTAGTCGAAAACTGAGTCAAAAATTAGTAACCCCCCCCCCCCAAAAAAAAGTCAAAAATTAGTAAAAACCCCCCCCCCCCCCCTGAACAAAAATCCTGGATACGGCCCTGCTACAAGTAGTAAAATTTTGGCTGAATATTATCCAACTACCAGATGAGAGGCTTATGAAAGCCGCATATTTTGAATTATTGCAGCAAGTTAGAAAAAGATCGTGGCCGTTCCATGTTAAAGCCCTCCTTGATAAAGCAGGACTTTCATACGCTTGGAATGAAGGACTTGGTCCAACAGGCGATCCTGTTGGACAGCGAAAATTTTCGTCTGTGGTTCCAGGTCCGAGCGAATGGTTAGCCCTTAAAAAGTAGATTAAAATTATTTGAAAGAAATGCTCAGGGCCCGAGATCATGTTATACTTGCTCTTTATGTGGTATGGAGGAAGAAAATTTGCTCCATTTTTTGACGGTGTGCCAGGGGCTTTCAGATTTGAGATTGAAGTATTTAGGAGATGTGGAAGTGTTTTTTCCTGGGATCCTTAAATCTTCATCCCGAGAGACGATTATAGCAGTGACTGGATTTATAAAGGAGGGTTTAAAATGATGTAAATAATGGTTTTAAGGTTTTTGTTTGTTGTTAGTATTTATACCATTTATTTAAGTGTATGCTGGCTGTTGTCTTATATAATCATTGTAATGTTTGTGTATGGCCTAGCGGCTGAATAAATTATCTATCTATCTATTAAAACTTAAAACGAACAGAAATTATTACGCACATGAGGGACCCCCCCCCCCCACCGAGAAAAAAAGATCATGGCAGTGCTGCTTCTACATTAAATGTATTTATAGTTTTTCGTGACACACAGGGTGAAATCCGAGCATCTTCTAAAATGGTTTTGTGTTGGGAAACATACGGACATTCTTAGGGTTGGAGTTTTCGCAGGATTGGGATTTTCCACGGGAAGAGTTTTCCATGGAAATCAAAGTTAATGGGGCAAACTGCTAGGAGAAATTTACACGGGGGAGGTGGTTTTCCTTGTATTATTTGAAAACCGGAGTTAGGGTTGCCCGCCTTCAAAAATCGTTTACACAATGTGGTCAATGTGGTGTGTCATTGATTTCACGGCATTATTTGAAAAATGATCAGAAATCAAATAAAAAAACAAGGTTTTTCAACTGTAAGAAAGGAGCAACATTTAAAATTAAAACGAACAGAAATTATTCTGTATATAAAAGGGATTGCCCCCTCCTCAATACCCCGTGCTTTAAGTTTGACTCTTTGCCTAATCACTTTAAGAACGATTCCTGAAACACAAGGGCCATTTAGTTAGGATAAGAAGCTTTTTAAATTAATAAAAAACTTTAGTATTAAGAGCGTAGTATTGAGGAGGGGGTAGCCCCTTTCACATACGGAATAATCTGTGTTAGTTTTAATATTCCTGTAGATGCTCTTGGAAACACGAATATCTTAATCTACTTTTATATTAAAAGAATCTTTTCATGTTCTATTCTGTTGTTATTGTTCGTTTGTTTCAATAGATTCATGTCTATGTAATTTATAAAAAGAGTGTTTTGTTGTCTTAAAAAGGAAGGACGTCAGAATCAATGCAGCCAGATTTTTTTTTCGGATTAGTGGAGGTTGCCTTGGTCCTATTCAGGTACTCTAAGATTTTCAAACCAATCAGTCAAAAAAAAAAAAAAAAAAATTGTTGCGCTGAGAATCGATACAATCAAACCTTTCTTTTAAAATGTGTTTTGCTTATTAAGGTCCCTCTGATCGAATCTATTTACTCTGAAAGTTTTATACTGATCAGAGGAAAACAATTGTCGGCCCCTTTTGAGATGCCAAAAATTGGGTTATTTTTGGGAGAGCAAAAGACTCCATTCCCTTGACGTGATCAAACTAGCAAAGCCTCTATTTCTTGATTTTCTTGAGTATGGTATCAGTACATTTCAGCGTTTGGTGTACTTTGGTATTCCTAATGTGGTCAAAACACTTGATTTTAGCAATGCAACGGAGGCATCTCATCTCGAAAACCAGGATTTTCTTTCGTCTTTGCTTCGTGGGTCCATGTTTCATGCTCGTACATAAATATGGAATGCTGAAGATACTAAACAGGTGCATTTTTGTTTGTTTAATAGATAGCTGGACTAATCTTTGGAAGCTGGATCAGACAAGGGCAAGTCGTCACTTTATACCGGAGTTCTGGCAACTATTGGAGGAGATTAAACTTCCGCGGCACATGAATTGGTCGGCCTCTTCAACCTGTCGTCCGCCTCTCTTTTATCCTTAGGCGGGCAATAATTGAATATATATATATATATATATATATATATATATATATATATATATATATATATATATATATATATATATATATATATATATATATATATATATATATATATATATATATATATATATATATATATATATATATATATATATATATATATATAGCGAGATATTCAACTAAAAACATTGTTATTTGGACGGAATTTCTAGTCAATTAAGTTTGTTTGTCATTTGTATAGTTCAGGGGTACTAATTCACGAATTTACTAGGAAATGCATGTCTATACAACTAAATCTAGAAAAAATACACAAAAATGTTTTCTCTTGTGTGAATTAGAACATGCCGTGTTAATCGGGATACGGCTGGCACTGTTTTTATATCTAAAATAAGCTTGGTAAAAAGCTTTATCGAGCGAAGGTCGGTCCTCTGGTGGTGCTGATATTAGTGCTGTCTCCTGGTGCTGCGGCTCGAATAGTAATTCTCTTGGTTGAACTTCATTGGAAATTCCGGTAATTACAACTTCATGTCAGATGGGGTTAATTTGTGTGATAGTGTTTTTAATTCCTGTTCTCATTTGGAGGTAAATACTAATGATAGATTATAATGCTAAATAGTTGACAATATTGATTGTGCGCCAGAAGAGTTATATGGAACTTTTTGGACAATATTATTTTTTCAACCATATTGTTTCAATCATATGTTATCCGTTGATTTACAAAATCAACATGAAATATGCTATTATTTAAAAGTCTCGTGCAACTGTTGTTTTCCCAAAATTGGTAGTTTATAAAAGGGTCAGTCCCTAAATAAGAGTTCTTTCTTTGGCCCTTTCATTCACCTCCTAGTTTTTGCAGTATTAACCGAGTTCATTATGCTTTACTCCTGACAATTTATTTAGTGGGAGGGGGCGGACGGTGTCTCACGCTCTGAGTTGGGCTCAAGTTTGTGATAATTAAAAAAAAGAGTGATTATGTGAGAAATATAGGAAAGTCTGGGAAAAATTGTTTTGCTCTGAATGCTTCGAGAAGCTGGGGACAAATTACCTTTATATGTGCTTACCCTTGTAAATAAGCAAGTTTAATTTTTGATGATTTTTAATTCTTAACTAATACTTTGAATGTATGTTTTTACATGCAATCGAATCTAAAAATAGTACATTAGCAGAATTCAGTGTAATAAATAATCGAAAATACATTTGCAAGAATACAATTAAGCTTTTTTTTTAAAGATTTGTACATACATTGGCGCCTGCTGTTAGAATAATAAATGAGGTAAAATTTTATTTGCATTACCTACAGACTTTATTAAAATCTTTGACTGACG
The DNA here is from genome assembly GCA_027921565.1 of Artemia sinica. Taxonomy (NCBI): domain Eukaryota; kingdom Metazoa; phylum Arthropoda; class Branchiopoda; order Anostraca; family Artemiidae; genus Artemia; species Artemia sinica. Next base: position 27,533,462 of record CM051273.1, on the reverse strand, counting down.
TTTGGCGTCAACAGCTGAAAAAAAACATATTGAGGGAATCCCTGTCAATAAAACACCACTAACTTTTTTTTGCCCTTTTGGCGCAAATGTGTGTTCCAAAATTTGAGTAAACTTTCCGATTAACTCACTAGTAAGATAGCTAAGAAATAGACATGCCTTTAGAATCAGGATATCATTCTGAATCCAAATAAAACACTTATTTTTGTCAGAAAAGAACTTTAGCCATTGCCCTATTATGCAAATAGATAGGTTATCCTGAATTGTATATGCACTGAATTCTTCCTAAGTCACTCTTTTGTTCAAATTGATTTAACAGTTTGTCAAAATAATGGAAAATTATTTGCATGGATATAATTCAGGAAATATATTTTCACATTGAGGGAAGGGGTAAAGTTCATTTCCGACAAAAATGAATATTTTGTTTGGATTCAGGATGAAATTCTCATTCTTAAGGTATGTCTATTTCTTATCTATCCTATTAGTGAGTTAATCGGAAAATTAACCCGTTATGACGAGTTAAGAAAAACTAGCTGTTATAGTCCGGATGGCTGGAGAATGGCAGATCGGAAAGTCCTACCTCCCCTGAATCTAGAGGTTTTCCTTTAGAGTCTATACTGTATTTTCCAGTAATCGGTTTTTTTTTATTTTTATTTATAAGTAGAAATAAATCAATGCATACTAATTTAACTCAAATATCAAAAGATTTACAGCTATTCCAAAAACTTTCGTACTGGCCCTTCATGTTTTGCTCTGACACCTGTGTTCTCCCTGAAATAAGCCTTCGCCCCGTATGAAATTAACGGTCAGTCCTTGCTGAGGCTTTCAACATGCTTATTTTTTTGGTGTGCGATCCTTTAATGTAAGTAGGAACAGGCCTATTTTTTAAATGATTTCGATTTTTAGAGATTTAGATTTTTACTGCTAACCCGCAGCTGGTCGTAGTAGACCTTGTTGTCTGCACAATGAAACGCAAATCTTTATATAGCTCGGGCCAATAAGAACCACCCAGTATACACTTTTTATCTATGCAGTTTACCCGCCAAACAGTCAAAGCAGTGATTCAGCCCCTAAAGAAGCTCCATCGCCCACTACAATTCGACTCACCTTCACCCTATTCAACAACTATAAAATTTAATTCCGCAAAACGTTATCGACTTTCGTCAGTTAATCTTTTTAGGCCTCTTAGAATTTTTAGTAACTTCAATGTTTTCATAAGGACGCGCTTTCTAAACGCTGAAACATTCACTACTCGTTGAAGCACCATACCTTCTGAAACTAACACATCTATGGATGCTTCTCCTCTGCCCGCTAAGTTTAGCGCCGTTCACTTCAGCTCAAACTTGGGCTCTGACTTCTTTATATTACCTTCCCGGTTTCAAAATCCCACATTTAACCAAGGTCGCCTTCAGTCAAAGGCAACCGAAACTCTAAAAACGGATTTTTTATACAATAGATATATCAAAAGAATCGAATTTTAATGCTGATTTCAAATATATAAGTTTCATTAAGTTTAACCCTACCCATCAAAGACTACGAGCCTAAGAAAATTTTCCTGATTTTCGAAAAAAGGGGAAAAGAGCCCCTAAAAGTCAAGTGATCTCAATGAAAATCACACCATCAGATTCAGTGTATCAGAGAACCCTACTGTATAGGTTTCAAGCTGCTATCTTCAAAAATGTGATATTTTGTATTTTTTGCTAGAGGAAAGACCACGGATGCGTGTTTATTGATTTTTTTATTTATTTTTTTTCCTGGGGTTATCGTATCGATCCAGTGGTCCTAGAATATCGATATAGGGCTCATTCGAACGGAAATTAAAAGTTCTAGTGGCATTTTTAAGTGACCCAAAAATTGGAGGGCAACTAGGCCACTCCCCCGTCCCTTTTTCCCTAAATCGTCTGATCAAAATTTTGAAATAGCAATTTTATTCATCATAGTTGAAAGGCCTAATAACTATGCTTTTGGGTATAACATAACCCCCCACTGCCCCAGGGGAAAGGTCTTTAAGTTATAAAATTTGCCCATTGTTTGCGCATAGTATTTGTTATTGGGACGTAGGAATGCATTTTCGGACGGGGTGGGGGATTTCTGCTGTTTTTTCCACAGGGGAATTTTCCATGAGAGGGAACTTTCCAGGGAGTGAATTTGTCAGGGGAAATTATACACTGGGGGAATTTGCCAGAGTTCTTATACAAAATTATTTTTATGTCTTGCTTTCCCTTTTCCGTCTCAATTTTACGCGCAGAGTGGTTAAGACTAATTGTCCGGGGTAAATTTTCGCCAGGATTGAATTGTCTAGAGGATATTTCCATAGGAAGGGGTTTCTCAGTGGAGGTGGGGCCAGATATCCTGGTATTATTTAAAAAAAGCTCAGAAATTAAATAAATTTTTTTTTTTTCAACTGAAAGTAAGGAGCAACATTAAAACTTAAAACGAACAGAGATTAATACGTATATAAAGGGGATTGCCCCCTCCTCAACACCTCGCTCTTTACGCTAAAGTTTGAATTTTGTCCCAGTTCTTTAACAATGACTCCTGAAACACAAGGGTCGTTTAATTAGAACAATAAGACGCTTTTTTAAAAGTGCTAAAAAACTTTAGCGTAAAGAGCGAGGTGTTGAGGAAGGGGCAATCCCCTTTATACACGTAATAATCTCTGTTCGTTTTAAGTTTTAATACTGCTCCTTGCTCTCAGTTGAAAAAACTTTTTTTTTTATTTAATTCTAAAAGATGCGAAGTGAAAATCCATTCACATAGGATACACATATCCTATGTGCATACAAATAGGTCATGAATTTTTTTCACCTCTCCTAAAAATTTGCAAAATATTCCCCCCCCCCACACAATTCCCGATGACATATCTGTAGGTGCTCTTGTGTGGATTTTTTTTATAACACCACATACGTAGCGAAAATAGTGCTAATGTTGGAAAGCTCCATATGAATCTTGTTCCCATGTCAGTGCTGTGGAAACGAAAAATATAAATGTTAAGTGGTTCTATGGTTTGAATGCAATTTAATCTAATGTTGACTTCTCTGGGGATTCTCCGCTTCACAGTCAAGTAACAAAACTTTAAAGGGCCCAAGAAGACAAGTTCTGCTTTGGGTATCCGGAAAAAGAGAAAATTATTGGTTACTAGCTGATTTAACAAGAGTGGGACGATTTAAAACCTCAGCTTACGCTTACCGCCCCTCCCCATGTTCAATTGACATTAAGTACTTCAAATCGGTGCCTACACTGATCATTTTAATTTGCACTTCATTTTATTCAGCAGTTTGCCCCAGAGTTGCAGTTGGGGCGCATTTGCGCCGTTTGGGCGCTTTTTTGAGATAATTGCACATTGAATTTTTCAAGTGATGCATTTTTGGGGGGAAATCATTCATTCGACGCATTTTTTTTACATAGAAAAGTGGCGTTTTTCAGCGCATTTTGACTTTTATCTTGGCGAAATCTTTATCCAGATAGGCAACACTGGTTTGCCAATAACTAAATTGGATTAAATACCCCTGATTTGGTCCGATTTTGCGAGAACGTTCAAGGAAGGTGTACATAAAATGCCAAATTGATGTCAATAATATGTTGGGCCCCCCATCTCTGAAACAAAACATACTATGTCATCAGAGTATAAACTGTTTTTGGCCAGTTTGATCTTCTCTGAAAACTTTTTTATTTTCTCAAAGACGTAAAAAAACCTGTGTTACAGTTTAGCATACCTATTAAGTTTTTTTCTGGTTAAATTACTATTAGTCCAACTCAGACATGAAATAACACGCCTAAGCAAAAAATTTTTATCAGTATTTAAAAAAAGATTCATTAAAATGAGACATAATGTAAGGACTAGATGCCGTGATGGATAGTCGATCTGTTTGACAGGAGGGTTGGTTTCTTTGACGCTTTTTGAACTGATTATGTCTTGTATTTGCTGAGAGATCCAGACAGATTACTAAATATATTGTTCTTACGTTTCTTTTTTCTATGACGCAATAAAAGGACCTTTTTTGTCAAATGGAGAAAAACGAATGGTATTTTATGAGCAGTTTCTGAATAATGAACCTAAAGTTAGTTTAATAGCGTCAATCAGACATGATGCACGCGAGCAGAATCGATTTTTTAAGGCTCTAGAGACAGCCACATGGAGTTTTGGCAAGCGATGTAAAGGACCGGTATAGAAGCTCTGTGAGCCTCAAAGTATAATCACCTACGGAACAAGTACTGACAAAACTCTTCAAAAGTGACCCCGCGTACCTCAGCGCCTCTAGACGCAAAATGTTGTACTACTTAATCGCTCCGAGCCAATAAGCCAATCTATTCTCCTAAGTTGTATTGAATTGTGTAACTACGGTATTTAGTTGCCAGGTTCGCATAGGTATGGGATCGTCTCCGGAGACGCGGACAAAGGGTCACTTTTTTTTGTGTGGAGAGGATAGGTTTTGTCAGTACTTGTTCCGTAGGTGATTATACTTTGGTGAGCCCATACACGAGACGAATTCATTAATTGCTTCGTCAAATAAGTTTTCTTTTTATATAGATGCTTATTATGGAAAGGCAGAAGCTATTTGTGATTCATTTAAACTGGTTTATGTTTTATTAAAAACTCTGTCGGAGATTTTGGTTTACTTTAGCAATGACTTTGTGTCGAAGACTGTGTCGAGAGAGAGAGGAGACGAAGATGGAGGAAAAGAGCGAGGTTGTTGAGGAACAGAGAAGATGCAAGTTAACCCAGTGACAAAACCAGTTTACAATGAGTGTGACGTCAGGGGAACACGGGAACGGCTTGGTGAATTTCGTTTTAAGGGCTATCATTACGAAGAAGGAGTAAAACCAGAGTGAATGATTAGGGTCAAAATATCCTTAAAACTCAACTAGGTTAATGTGTGCTCTGTCTTTTAATTACTTCATTTTGATGCAACAGTTTTATCAGTATAAAGATCAGTTGTGGAAAAAAAAACAAAGAAAAGAAAAATCGTTGGAAGACCGCCGGAGAAAATTATTTTTATCACCTTGAACTGAAAGACAATAGGAAAGTAAAATATTTAGCTGAGAACCTTTAAAATTTATCACACCAATTTTAATTTTTAATGCTGTCAATATAAAGCGGATGGACGATACTACCTTATGCAGTGCTCATTTAGGAATTTGCGAGATTTTTGGGAGATATGTCGGCACGTCTGCAATAAGAAGAAGTTATTAAATATCATCTCCCCCCTCCTTCCGAAGTATATTCCTGCCTATGGAATAGAACCAGGCCTGGAAATACCATGGGTACGCCCTAGATCATAGCTATTTCCGATTTGTAACATGATCACATGGGACGTTTTCCTTTGCGTTTAAACTAGAATTGCACATAATTCATTTATTTTTGGTTTGATTTCAGATACTATGCTTATTTGGTTGAAAATGTATGTCTCTCCAACTAATTGGCTCCATTTTCACTTCGTATAAAAAACATCGCAGAATAATTTTACCTCATCAATGCCAAATAAGTATTGCTTAGAGCATTTGGTGGTTTAATTAAAAATAAAAAGGTTTAATATGAAATATCTCCCCCCCCTCGCGAAGTTCATTCCTGCCTATGGAATAGGCCCAGGCCTAGAAACCCAGGGGTACGTCTTAGATCATAGGTGTTCCCGATTGGTAACATGATCACAGCAAAACGAATGTTTCTTCGACAGGTTTTTCTTCATTCATAGGGTTTGTGACGTTTTCCTTTGCGTTTAAACTAGAATTGTATATATTTCATTTATTTTTGGTTTGATGTCAAATACTATGCTTATTTGGTAAAAAAAAAATATCGCAGAATAAGTTTACCTCATCAATGCCAAGCTAAGTATTGCTTAGAGCATTTGGTGGTTTAATTAAAAATAAAAAGGTTTAATATGAAATCTCTTCCCCCCCCCTCGCGAAGTTCATTCCTGCCTATGGAATAGGCCCAGGCCTAGAAACCCAGGGGTACGTCTTAGATCATAAGTGTTCCCGATTGGTAACATGATCACAGCAAAACGAATGTTTCTTCGACAGGTTTTTCTTCATTCATAGGGTTTGTGACGCTTTCCTTTGCGTTTAAACTAGAATTGTATATAGTTCATTTATTTTTGGTTTGATGTCAAATACTATGCTTTTTTGGTAAAAAAAAACATCGCAGAATAACTTTACCTCATCAATGCCAAGCTATGTGTTGCTTAGAGCATTTGGTGGTTTAATTAAAGATCGGACACTTCATACCTAGGTTCTCTCTTATTTAATTTGTAAATACAGAGGTCTCTTCAATTGGCACGTTGACATATTTTGCTTTCTTCTTTTTTTGGGGGGGGGGATATTTCAGAGAGATGCATGTCAAGGGCACTTAATAAACAGTTCTCTGTTTTGTTCTCTTTGGGAAAAAATATTGTCACATATCTATGTAACCAAATTTGTTTCTTTATCTTTTTTGTCTTAATTAGGGTTCATTTGCTCCTGAAATTTAATTGCAGTGTCTACGCGGCCTGAAGTTTGAAGGAGGTGAACGTAAAAGATTCAAATTTTTCGTGTTAAGAATCGATGTAGCCACATTTTTCTTCCAATATTATTGACCTCGTATTGCCTTAAGGCTCTCACGATCCGGTCTTATTATCCTGAAAATGTCATGGTAATCAGAGAAAAACAGTGTTTGGTCCATCTTGGGGTTTCACAGATAAGAGCATTCTTTTTCGAAATATTCTTTTCCTTTTAGGTTCGTTTGGATCCGTATTAGTGTTTTGCTCAGATTAACTTTAGGGTTTGGCATAATTCAAAAACAAAATTTTCAATCAAAGAGTAGTCTGCACATTTTTTTCCAAATTCTGAATAAAACAAAAAACTTCCAGTACATGAATGGACATTACTACAAAAAACCTGATTTGGAATTGCTAGGGTTCAGGATAAAGAAAAATAATCTACTGGCTATTCAAATCAGCAACATATTTGGAATTATTTTCCCCTGACAATTGGTTCAGCCTTTCAGTGATTAAATATAAAATATCGTTTGTTTTCAACTAAAAGTAAGGAGCAACATTAAAACTTAAAAGAATAGAAAGTTTCCAATATATAAGCAGGATAACCTCTCCTCATTACCTCGCTCTTCACGCCAAAGTTTCTTTTTGTATTTTAAAAAATCTCCTGACTCTAATTAAACGGCTCTTGTGTTTCAGAAGTTGTTCTTAAATAATTGGGACAAAAAGTTAAAATCTGCGTACTAAGTGAGGTATTGGGGAGGGGAATCCACCCTCATACACGGGATAATTTATGTTCATTTTAATGTTGCTCCTTACTTTTAGTTGACAAAATTAGTTCTCTTTATTTAATTTATGATCGTTTTTTCTAATAAGACCAGACATTCCTCTCTTTCTCTCCATGGAAAATCGCCCCAAAAAATTCCTCCTTGGAAAGTTTCTCCAGCGTAAGATCTTCCTTCCCCCAGACAATTCCATTGCTGCTGAAAATTTACCATAAAAAAAACTTCTTGCGGACAAATCCGTATGGAAAATTATTTTTAGCCTACTTTTTTTTGAAAAAAAAGACTTGTTTTTCTTTTAGTTTGTAATTATTTTTCAAATCATGCCGGAAATTTTCCCTCCGTGGAAAATTTTCCTGGAAATTCTTCCCTCTCAATATTTTAATGGAGGGTTTCTCCCGCGTAAAGCCCCCATGGAGAATCTCTCTTGCGGAAAATCAACCACCCCCCAAAAAATATCCCCCATACAATTTTAACTCCTTTGACAATTTTACGTGGGCTATTTCGCCGGAATATCTACAAGTGTAAAATTGGCAAAGAGAAAATAGGTCAAATAAAATGAATTTCGCATAAGAATTCTGGTAAATTCGCCCGTGTTTAGTTTCCCCTTGAAAGTTCATCCCCGGAAACTTCCCTCTCCAAGGAAAATTCTCCCTTGGAAAATCCCCCGGAGAAAATCCCCCCCCCCTGGACAGACAATCACCTTCCCCCAAAAATGTCTGTTTACTCTCCAATAACAAATACTGTGTGTAAACACTGGACTAATTAGTAGAGAGGCCTCAATTGATCGTGACGGGAGTCCATATATGGGCATAGCCTCCCTAGGGAGAACACGTGGTTAATGGGGTCAATGACCTCTTTTTCCAAGGTCGATTTATTTGTTGTTGTTTTGGGCAAGTGCACGCTCGAGGCGAATGTCAAGGTGTCCAGAAATAGGAAACAGTATTTGTTGTTGTTTTGGGCAAGTGCACGCTCTCAGCGAATGTCAAGGTGTCCAGAAATAGGAAACAGTATTTGTTGTTGTTGTTGTTTTGGGCAAGTGCACGCTCTCAGCGAATGTCAAGGTGTCCAGAAATAGGAAACAGTATTTGTTGTTGTTGTTGTTCTGGGCACGCTCGAGGCGAATGTTATGAGTTTCCAGAAATAGGAAACAGTTAGATCACGTGTTTCCTTCTCAGCCAATCAGCGAGTCGGTTACATCCCCCTTCTCAGCCAATCAGAGGGCTGGTTACATATTAGCGGCGGAGGGAATATGAGGCAAGGATTTTTGCTATAGGTTTATTAGTCTGTGAATAGAATTCAAAGGAGTGAGAACAGTTTTGACTTTACTCATTTGGATATATAATTGTGTGTTGATGATGACGAGTGGAATGTTTACCCTCTTAGAAGTTGATAGTGGAGTTGATGGCAATAATACAAGAGCACCTAACATTGCGGTGGAAATCACGAGAGGATCACGGCTTTGTCTGGAATGGGATGAAGTATATGCAAGATATGTGATATCCTTGAGCAAATTTAAAATGGAGGATCAATTATGTTTCGCTGCAAAAGTTGATATAGCACATGTGAATAGACTTCAATGTGCTTTGAGTGCATTGGTGAAACATATCGAAGACAATAAACTGTATCGCTAATTGTACATGCATAGTATTGTTGTTGTTGCTGTAATTATTCAATAAAATTGTTTCGAAATCGAAAATGTTCCCTTTCTTTTCTGGTTAGGGCTAACGAATCAGGGTCAGTCTAGAGTCAGCAGTCAGAGAGAAAGGATTACAAAATGAATAAATTTGAGAAAGAGAGAATTAGATCAAATCTAGTGTTTATGGAAAAACATTTGATTTTGGATGATGATTTTCTCGAGTTATCTCTTCAACGCAGGATATTCTCTCGTCAGGGAACACTAGACAATATAATGAGGAGTGATTCTCCCCCATTGGACTATTGTAAGAAACTTTTAAAATGTGATTCAAATGCTTAAAGTCAATTTATTGATATATTAATTGGAACAAAGCAGAATCATATCGTGGATATACTTTTGAAAACATTGCCAATGGATTCAATGTAGATGGCTCCCCCGTCATTCGAAAGAGGTAACGTCACAGAGCTACTCCTCTCACCATTTCCCCTCACTGAATTTATTGAACGAGGATGATCAGGTTCGTTTTAGCTGTGAGAGAGTTGACATCGGAAACCAAAAAATGTTCTATACATGTCCACTATGCATGTACACTCTTGGCAGTTGGACTCAATGTGAGAATTGTACAATTATTGATGACTATAATGAAAAGTGCAAATTATGTAATCCTTGTAAATTACTTAGAGGCTATGCAGTACAAATTAAAGGATGTAATTCATGTCTTGAAGAGATTTGTGACTCTCACCCTAGAGGACATCTGTGCTCCAATTGTCACTATGATAAATGTGATCAGTGGGAGAATACTTACCCCGCTATGATTGGAAAGAATCCCAAACGTGATTTTAGTTTATTTCTACGAGATTGGTATCGTCGTGGATTTAAATTATTCTGGGAAGAGGAATCTGGTCTACGATTCAACTGTTGGGGTAACAAGACAATTTGGTTTCTACGTCATCGTTGTGACGACACTGCCTACTATGACTATAAACCAAGTGATTTTTATTTGGCAGTTACCGAATGTGATTCACCATTTGAAAACACTGTATGTGATATTGCTTCAAATAGACAGATTGAAACTCGTGAATTTCATAATATGAATGCAAATAGTATCATTGACTGTACAAAGAGATATGACAAGAGTAAAGTTACATTATACTGTAGAAAATGTGACCCTGACTTTGCAGTCAATCAAGATCAATATACAGTGAATCCAAATGATTTACCAGCATTAGTGGTACACAACAGTTGCCTATACATCGAAGAAGAAGAAATCTAAAGTGAAGATTTAAAGACATTGTTGTATATATATATGCATTTTATTAATAAACAAATTCACAAACACTTTTTAAGCACTTTACTCTTAGGGCACTGAAATCAATACTGTATAGGTCTGAGAGGATATTTTCCACTAAAAAGTCGTTCAGACGAGGATTGTCACCATAAATGTGGAGAAACTGCTTGTAAGTATAGCCGCGACATCGGAACACAAAATATAGTAGTGCATGGAAACCACAGCTTTTAGTCGTTAGATCCTGCACCCTCTTCCGATTTTGAATAATAGTTTTCCCACTGCTCTCAATATAGTTGCTGATGTGGGGTGTGTAGAATGTATAGGGTAGACCAAGAGGATCAAAAAATTCAATCGTCTTCATTGTTTGAAAGATGCACAGCCAATGACCCGTCATCACAGTCGACGGACTGCTATTAACAATAATCAAGGTATTGTTGACACTTTGAATTTTTCCAAGAAAGTCCGAGGGTAGACAATAGGATTTGTACTGGGACATGTAGGGGTCCATATTAAATACATTGATTATTTGACTGGTGTTCATGGCGCCAAGTCTAGTAGAACACTGCCTTCGGGAGTGATTTCCCAATAGGTTTTATATTGATTTAGTGAGATTAGTGCAATACTCTCAGCCAATGGGTCGGCAAATGTACACTCTAAACGCACACTCCCCGTACGTACTATACTCATATCCTGTGTGCCAGACAAATCCAGAACAATGATACCATGTGTTTTAGCAATTATTTCTTCGGTTATACCATTTTCAAATAGTTGAGAGTCATGATCTAGGGTTTGCATGGTAAACTCATACAATGTTCTATAGGATTTATCAAAAGATAGATTGTAGAGTGGGATACCGTTTACTTTGCACACAAGAGATGAAAGTCCAAACATCTCGAATTTATGTGGGCATTCAGTCCACGATCCTATTGCACTGGCGCTTTTTACAAATGCCAAAGCGAGTTTTGATGGAATTTCACCATTGATAAAGGATGAATCGGTGAAGGTGCGTGAGCCCATGGCAATATGACGTTGATTAGTGATTGTATGAGGAACAAGTAGTTTAATATTATTTCCATTGGCTCTCAGTTTTTCCACTGCCAAAGCAACAGAACTCATGACCTGTTGTTTGCGTACATGAAGTATTGCCGAGGTGAGGGAGAGACTTACATCAGGATTGGTAGCAAGTTCTTTTCTCAATATAAAATTGGAGGGTACAAGCGTCAGTTTTTTATCCACTTTAATATTGTGCGGCAGCCATTGGGGTATATTAAATATTTCATGATATATTTTTCCAACTAGATGTAATTCACTAGTTGTAGCATTTTTAAGTGCATCTGTACTATCAGTATTAGTAATGTATTCATATCCATTGGAGGTGCCTCTCAATTCCTTGTATGACTTGGGTGTCATCAGCATGAATTGCATATAGCTTGCATAATTTGAGAGATTGTTGCTTGTGCTCACCAGCGTGCCATTGATGTAGACACTGATTTGACGAAATAGATTATGTAATATACAATTTTCATAGGATATTCCATCGGTCCGAATTGGCATTGCATTATCGAATTTCCGGACTTTCATTTGCAAATCTATAAATTTCGAAGACATGTCCATAAAGTAGTCTTAATTGGAATAAATTTGAAAGTGGATATTATCGGAGAGGGTTTGTTGTGGATAAAATTGTTCATAGTATCCATGCTTGACACTCACATCAACATTTTCAGCATTGAATAGATTCAATGAGGCGGTGATTGAAGGTTGAGAATCCTTATGATGCAGGTAGGACTTCTTAGGAGAAGAAATCTAGTTTCGATCTAACAATTTTCTTCCTGGGGCTTCTTCTTCTGTTTACACTACGTGTCGGCTTTTTCCTTCTTTTCTTTGACAAGAAGGATGATGTCTTTCGTTTCCGACCTGAGTGGAGACTGATGAGTGATGCATTGTTTCTTGACCTTTTTAAGCCTTTACCATTTTGTTTTAATTTCTCACCAAGGGTTCGCGCACTGGACCTAAGATTTTCCGAAGCGCTTTTTTTAAAATCCTTACCAGAGCCCCAATCGTATAGTGTAGAGTAGTCACCGAAGCCGCGCCACGCCGAAATGACGGCGGCGAATGTGTGATTCAGTACTGGCGGCGGCACGCCGCCAGGCGCGCCGAAATTTTTTTGGCGGCGCGCCGATTTTTCTAATTAAAAATAATAAAAAAAATTCCACTTCACCAAGCACGTTCAACCTCGATTTTAGTAAGGATTTTTAAATGGTTGGCGAAAAACATACAAGAACAATGTGACAAAACAGGAATTTTTTGGGCCGTGCGGAAAGTGTTTATGTTCACCGTCGATAAGACCAAGTAGAATTCTCATTTTTAGCCACTAGACCCAGGGAAACCTATGTTGTGTTTATGTTTAACATCGCATTGTTCCTATAAAATCCCGTGTTTAGTCATTTCCTTCTTGTTAATGATTTGGGCTAATGTGTGTATAACTTTCAAAGTTTGAGGTTCAAACATCTCCTGTTCATCAAATACATACGAAAAGGAAGTGAAAAAAAACAAATAACAACATCGAAAAAACACTGTATACAAATCAGATACCATGGCTTAACAACACCAACAATTTTAAATCAGCGGTTACATCACATCAGTTACAATTGATGTAACAAAAGTCAGTTTGTTCACTCTGCCTGGAGCCATTGTAGTCACTATCAGTCCTGTCGTGCTAAAAAGCCGTTTAGCTGGGGCACATGTGGCCGGTACAGCCAGAACTTGACGAGCGTAAACTGCCACTCGCGGGATCTGATACTAGTACTGGACCTTGGGGTCCCACAGAATGGCGCAAATGGGCTTCTTCTTTGTATCTGCTGAAATAATTTGTTTTATAAGGGAGAACAAACCTACACCTTCACCATAGGGCTCCCGCGCACTACAATACAGGAGGAACTAAACTGCAACTTTACCCTCTTTTCTTATCAACACGGAATAACCCTCCGAAATTCTTTTCTGAAAGAAGTGGTCAATATATAACGTTTCAAGTCAAAGTTTAAGGCTACTTCAACTTCAGTGTGCTCTGCTAACTGTGCAAAAAAATGTAATTCATTTCTATAGATATATTTCTATACTAGCTCTAGATAACCTACCAAGCGGGAAACTACCGCAAATCAGCATCGATAAATAAATGAAACCCAAAACGAACAAAAATAACAATAAATAACTGAGTCAAACTCAAAACGAGCAGAAATTAACATAAGTTGGGCTCAAAACCCCTATGCCTTCCCAAGGCCAGAACATAATTTTCACTTTACTGAAAAAACATAAATGTTTTTACTTTTATAACTTTAATAAATCAAATAATATTAACATTTTGATTAATAAATATCAGTATATGTATATTAAACTGACAATGCATATTCATTTGTTTTTTTGTCAGTAAAGTACAAATTATGTTCTGGCCTTGGGAAGGCATAGGGGTTTTGAGCCCAACATATGTTAATTTCTGCTCGTTTTGAGTTTGACTCGGTTATTTATTGCAATTTCTGTTCGTTTTGGGTTTCATTTATTTTTCGATTCTGATTTGTGGTAGTTTCACGCTTGGTAGATTATTTGACTTTAATTTTGCTCATTTTTGGTTTAATGGAGTTCTTTACTTTTCTTTGAAAAAACTTATTTTTTGGAAACAGTTTTTTTAATTAATTTCTGTTCGTTTTATATTGACATAGTCTTTTCAGGGAAAAAGAAAATCATACTTTAAATCTTTTCGTTTTTTTAAGAATTTATAGTTTGGCCTGCTATTTGTATGCTGGAAAACAATTTTCAGCAAAATTTAACAACATAGACCCTTATAAAAATCTGGACACAAATAATAGTGTTTAATTTAGTTTCATACCTCCTCTAGTTGACCTGAAATGGAAAACTTGATAACATTCGCAAAAAAATTTGTTTACTTTCTTTGATAGCTTGGATACACTTACGCTATTTTGATTTGGTCAAATTTTAAGAGCAGAAGAAGCCCTGAAAGTTTGAACATAATACCTCAGTCGTTCTGGGATACTGCTGAGATGCCTTATTGGGAATTAGCATAAACACAGTGCATTTTGATTTAATCTTAAGGCAACACTTACTTTTTAAACATAAAGGCAAATGAGAGGGTGGGCGTGGGAGGGGGATTAGTTTCCCTCCAATCACTTTCGACTATTAAAAAGGACATCAGCCCTTTCTATTTTCAATCGAATGAGCCCTTTTCGAAGTTCCTACGACAACTCCTTCGATACGAAGTGCCCTGGTCTAAACAACAACAACAACGAAAAAATGATACATTATACCCACATCGATCTCTACTATAAAAATGTCAAGCCTTCCAATCACTTTCGATTATTAAAAAGGGCACTAGGCTTTTCGATTTCCAAACTAATGATCCCTTTTTGAGTTTCTACGACAACGCTTTCTATAAACACCGTATATGCCCCCAGGGCATAAATTACAACCCTTACCCTAAGGGCTGTGAGGGTGGTTGTCATCCTCTAAGACCTAATTTCCGGAACTTTCAACTACGTTAAACAAAATGGCTATCTCAAGATTTTGATTGTATGTGTTTCGGGAAATGGTGGCCGTGGAAGGGGTGTTAGTTGCCTTCCAATCATTTTCGACTATTAAAAAGGGCACAAGCCACTCCAATCTCTAATTGAATGAGCCCTTTTCGAAGTTTCTACGACAACTTCTTCGATATGAAGTGCCCTGGTCTAAAGGAAAAAATGATAAATAATACATTGTGCCAACATCGTTCTTATATACCTCCAGGGCCTAACTACAAAACCCTTGCCCTAAGGGTTGTGGGGGAGTAACCTCCTCAAAAAACATATTTTTTTCTCTGGAAATCAGTTATTCTGAACAAAATGGCTATCTTAAAATTTTGATTGGATGTGTTTGGGGAAAGGGTGGGCGTGGAAGGGGTGTTAGCTGCCTTCCAATCACTTTCGACTATTAAAAAGGGCACTAGTTATTCTAATTTCCAATCAAATGAGCCCTTTTTGAAGTTTCTACGACAACTCCTTCGATACGAATTGTCCTGGTATGGAAAACAAAAGAAAGAAAAAATAATACATTGTGCCAACATTGTTCTTTACTTAGACATCTCGATTGCGCTGCCTATGACAACATCCTGAATTGCCTAATGCTCTTTTACCTACCTCTTTTCATCCGAAAAATCAGAAAGAAAAATGAACAGAATTTTAAAGTGGAAGGTAGAATTTTTGTTTCAAGAAAAATTTCTTCTTCTCCTTCCTATGAACCGATATACATGGCGAGCCCAAGATGACAGTATTTATTTTAAGAAACAGATTAGCCGGGATGACGGTTGAAGCCCGGAGGTCGATATCGATAACCAAAAAAGAGAAAAAAAACGGCGGCTTATTAGTGACGCCGCCGCCGATAGAATCAGCGGCGGCGTCAGCGCGCTGATGCAAGTTCGGCGGCGCGCCGCCGTTTTTTTTTTCGGCGGCGCGCCGCCGATTTTCGGCGCGTTTTCGGGGTCTAGTGTAGAGGATGCAAAATCTGTCGCAGCCGGTACAAGATATTTTCTAGCCAGTGGTAGTGAAGAGCGAAAGAGCTTAGCAAACCAACTGCCAAGACCGTAGCCAGACATTGACGAGCGACCTTTGTAATAGTCCATTCCATTGCCCTGTTGTCTTGGTCCAAGAGTATTAACATAGCAGTCAATATCAGGACAAGTGAATACCACTTTTCTATTAGACATCTTGCTGTTGAACGATGGGACGAAAATGGCATGTAATCACAGCCAAACCTTTTAAAATTGCTATGGGATCACCCAATTCGGTTCTTAGTGTTAACTGACAGAGTTCCAAATAGGAAGTGTTTACGGGAATATACTGAAGATGCTTTATATTGTAGTGGTGAATATGTTCTTGATTGGTTTTTCGTTCAAGAACTCGTAGGAGGGGAACATTTGAATTACCAACCCGAGATGTTTCCACAAATGAAGCGTAGAGAAATATACAAGTGTCTGTGGAGAAGGCAGGTGGGTAGTCAGCAAAAGTGAAATTAGTGTTTCCGGCACTTTTACCATTGATTATATTGAGCTTAAAGCCAAGAACATCCTTTAGGTTATCATTGAGAATAACCTTTTCGTTGGCAATAGGTGAACTATTGTAGATCTTATCCTCCTCCTTTGAATAGTTGAAATGAAAAGGTCCTTTTTTACGAGCGGAAATTCTTTTATTAATAGAACGACATAAATCATTCATACAGGTGAGTTCCTCGTAGGGTAATTCAATATATGGATAATTCATCCAATTGATTTTTTGAATTTGTTCTTGATCACTTGAGAATGGTGGTGGCGGCCAATCATAGGGTCTAATTTTTATGTCATATTTACGATCTTTTCTCAGGATGTCGTAGGTATTTTTGAGAATAGAGTCGACAAGAGCCACTTCATACTTTCCATTGTCTTCGAATTTGATGGTGGGGGAGAGTTTCGTCCAAAAATCACTTGTTCTATTCAAGTCATTGTAGAGAGGATCGGAAACATTGGACATGAAAGTCACATAGAAATCATTGGGCATTGTCAATGTCTTCACCACTGACCCAAGAATCAAAATCTGAGTTGTATCTTAGCCAACGAACAAGCAACTGTCTCTTGCCATGGCGTGTACGACTCTTTAATATCTTTTCAATTTGATAAATTTCACTAGTGTTTCTAACTTTTTGCAGTTCATATTCATAAAAACCGCCGAGAATCTCATCATCTTTGGTGTCTCGCAGTCGATATGTTGTGGGCACGGTGTCCAGGATTTTGGACACTTTAAAAAGTTCTGTGGACCACAAGTAATTCCCCTTTTCAAAAATATTGGTGGTTCTATTAATTCGAACAGTATCACCAACATTGAATTTCTTCTTCACATTTTTTTATCTTTTTCACCATTGGAATATTGCTTTAGAAAAGCATCAAATGTATTTTCATTGTAGTGAACATCCCGAGGGCTTGAGTTGGTCAGAGATCGATGAGGTCGATGGTTGTATATCCGCATGATTTTATCTAAATCATAAATAAAGCCGATGTATTTTTCAGGCTACAATATCTTGAAATTAATAGACGAATCGTTCTTATTAATCGTTCAGCCAATGCAGCCTTTATCGGGCTGTGACTATGATAAAGTGTTGTATTATATTTCAAAAGAACCTTTTGCACATGGAGATTAACAAATTCACTGCCACGATCCGATTGAATTTTTCTATATGAATCCTGTTCAAGAATACTTTCAATGGCCTGAGCAATTTCAACACCTCTCTTTGATCGCAGTGGAATGGCATAGGCATAGCGACTTAAGACACTGATTGCCACCAGAATATATTTGTAGGGTGCATTGTGACGCCGTTGAACTGCGTCTAAAGTTAAAAGATCCGTTTGCATTATATGCAGAGGGAAATAGGCTTTAGTTTGTCGATATTGTTTGCTGCGAAGCCTGTGATTCCGATGCAGTGTGTAACTCGATTCATTCTCTAGATACTCTTTTGCTTTTTTCAATGTGGTGCCGGAGACAACTTTAGAAAGCGTTTTGGGAGAACTTAAACTTCCCGCTTCACCAATATTTTCATAGACACCTTTCAGAACTTCATCCATTTTGAACGCAAGCACGTAGTGTAATGTCCACTCCCCTTTTGCACACTGGAGGGTGAATCAATTCGTCTTCGCTTTTGACTAGCAGCCACAGGTGTTGTAAAATCATTGCTGCTGCTAGTATTTTCAAATATTGAATCTTCATCTTCTTTTTTAAATGGCGTTGGTCTTGGTGGGGGACTATATTCTCTTAGTTTCTTTAGAATTTGCTTATTGCCAATAAGACTTTTGGGGAAGTTTGATACACTTAGAAAGGTGTGTAGATGATTGTCAAAGGATAAAAGTCCTTTACGATTCGTCACCATATCACAAATTAAATCAACTAGATTATAACTTTTTCCCTGAATTATAATTCGTTTCCCTGTGCTATCGACTTGAACTTGATGTTCATCAGCAGTTTCCAACACGATATAAGATAATACTCTTTTACTCTGTTCTCGATAGGTCAGTGGCAATAGGTTTCCAATTTTCGATACAATTGAATTCAATTCCTTCTCCTTTGAATGTGCAGAATCTTGAGGAGGTGTTTCCTGTTTGGAGGGATCGGTAAAAGTGGCGGCGACGGTGGGTCTCTCACGATAAGGTTTATGTTTGTCCACACGTCGCAATGCATCTTGAAGTAAAAGCAGTTTTTTGTCATCGGCAATATTCTCATCATTAATGAATTTGCTTAGATTGTCTTCAAAATGTTCGACGGGCGAGAGGACAAGTTCAAATGGTGTCAATTTATAGGGTTTAGCCATTCTCTCTCTAGAGAAAACTGTTTACAAGTCCTGCAATTATTGGCAGTAAAAGTGTGAAAAAGCTACCGCCCGCTTGAAGGAGCCGTTTTCTTTTAAAAATTGTCCCCTTGTTTTTACAAGCCAAGGCGCGTACAGTGGAACGATGTCTCTTTGTCTGTTGTCTAACACCTTCTGGCAGTTGAACATTGCCCTCAGTTAAATTTAAACAAAGTTCAGATATTAGATTAATGAAATCATTGTCAACACCATGTTTGAGTATAGCCTTCCTAAGCAAGGGTTTTGAAGTGCTTAAAACGGAAAATAAATGCCGTTGTTCGTGTAGTTTCTTCAGTGTCATAATGGCAACTAATAGCCTTTTCTACTGTTCACCGGAAGATATACTGTAATTT
Source organism: Artemia sinica (assembly GCA_027921565.1). Classification (NCBI taxonomy): domain Eukaryota; kingdom Metazoa; phylum Arthropoda; class Branchiopoda; order Anostraca; family Artemiidae; genus Artemia; species Artemia sinica. The sequence goes on along the minus strand of CM051273.1, from coordinate 27,514,527 downwards.
CATTGTTGAAAATGTCGGTGACTACACGTAGATCCTCGGGTGTGCTCTGATTAAGATCCAGCAAAATGTAACCGTAGGGTTTGTTAGTCGCCTGAGTGTACGCAGACAACAGAAATTTAGGGGCGCCGTGGTATATCTGTTTATTGAGAGTTATGAGCGAGCTAGAATCACGAACAACTCGATAGATAATATAGATAGTGCAATTCAAAGCAAGGGTTCGCATACATTTGCTCTGATGAAACAGATTGTGTAGAACTAGGGTTATGGAAATGTGTTCATGATGGGAGCGAACAGTGAACAGTTGTAGCATTTCATGTGAGAACTGTTCAATGGATTCAGCCAAATCATCAATAATCAACCAAGAGTTCGATTCAATGCTATTGAAAACATCAAGTCCCCGTATGAATTGTATTGGTATGGTTGTGGCAATTGCTTTTATTTTATCGTAGGACTCTTGCCAAATACTATAGCAATAGTAGATTTTTTCGGTTTTTCCAAGAACATTTTATCGCAATTTTGAATTATTTTAGTTAAGAGTGTTGTTTTCCCCGACATTGAGGGACCACACAGAAACGATCTGAAGGGTGTTTTAAATTGATACATGCTGCTGCTGCTGCTGCTGCTGCTGTTGGACTACAACTAACTGTAAATCATACGTGTCCAATGAATAAGTAGTAGTAATAATTTTCCCATAGATCTATCTAGTACTGGTTAACAACAAAAAACAATATTTCATGGCAGCATTTATTTCGGTAACATGAAAACAAATATTTGTTCAACGTGAACTGCATTGATATGAATAACACTTGTTCAACAAGAACAACAACAATATTTCATGGCAGCATTTATTTCGACACTGCATGAAAACTCTATTTGATCAACATGAACTGCAATGATAAAAATGACACTTTATGTACAACATAAAAAAGACACTTTTTGTCCATCAACATGAACAAAACTTATTGTCTTTAAAAACACTTTTTGTCCATCATCAACACTTTTCTGTACAACAACAATTATTGTCTTTAAACACTTTTCTATACAAGAGCACTTGAAAACAACACTTGAAAACAACAGAAAAAACACTTGGAACATGAACTAGCACAGTTGAACATTATGAATTTAAAAGTGGGGTCCCCCCCTCCCCCCAGGGCCGCGGGGCCGAAGGCCGGCCGGCCGCTGGCAGGACCCCCCACCCCCGGGGACCGCAGGGCCGAAGGCCGGCTGCGGACGGGACCCCCCACCCCCCGGGAGCCGCGGGGCGAAAATGGACTGTACACAATAGTTGTCGTTTCTGCTACAGGTTAGGTTAGGTCAGTGGTGGTTAAGGTGGTTAGTTGAGGTTGGGTTAAGGTGAGGTTGGGTTAGTTAATTTATAAACAGGTTGGTGAGGTTAGTTAATTTATGAATGGGTTGGTGGTGGTTAGTTGATTAGTCAGTCTAGGTTAATTTATCCAGACCAAGTTGATTGCGATAGTCTATGCATTCAACTTGGTCTGAAATACGATAGTGGCCATGAGGCAGGACACTCACACCATTCTCGAGCACATAGACTTTGTCGGATATACACGACATTGCATTCTTTTCCACTCTCACAGTATAATTTCTATACTGTAGAGAGCGAATTGCCAGCACTTGTGCTCTCGGCACTAGGCTACTTTCTACACAGTCTCTGTACACGCTCATGTTGAAATTGCTCTTTACAAAATGTGTAGGCACCCCTTTGCACGCCTTCTTTTCATCCCCACCATGAGTTTTAACGCAATAAACTTTAGGGCCCGGGAACACCCCCCTGGATATCAAATCACTCCCCGTCTCTGATTTTAACATTAATAGTTGGTTGGAGGGCTTGACGTTTCACCAACTCGGGGTAGAGTGATGGATTCCAGTTGGTGAAATCCATCCGCGAGCTGATGTGTTCCCCCTTTTCTAAATCACCCAATAAATCTTCGGTCCCATTTACCTTTAACAGAAGTGAATCTGTATCCCCGTAGTAAACTTGAACTCCCCCCTCCCGTGGCCATTGCACCTTGCACACGTTGTAAAAACGACAAGATGAGCTTTTTGGAAATTTCTAGTACTGAACTGCCGCCTGCTATATTCTTGTTCAGTACCACATTTCTTTTCTTTCTGTGTAGAAGAACCATGCCAGTCTCTATGCTCGTGAACGATGTAAAATTGGGATCGGCAATAATTCGTGCACACTCTAGAGGGTCAGTCACAACGTCGCAGCGAGATCTGTTACGTACGCTTTCACACATTTTGCCAAACGCTGAATTTAGGATGAGTTTGTACATTTCCTTCTCTACCTTTGAGTTTGCCCTAGAGCGTTTATTGACAAAAGTATCGATAAACGTTTTTAAATATGGTCGCTGATTGAACTGCAGGACCCTGTGTATTTTGGTGATTTTGAAACCATTGTTCACCATCCAGTGCAAAAGCACATGGTGAACAACGATATTCTCCTTAGGGTCCAAATCAGCAATCAGTTTCTGTTTGGAGGGAGTCCAGTGCATCCCCATATCCTCAACCAGTGATCGATTGTAGGGGCTCAGAGAGTCCCTGCTCACGGGTCGATTGATACAGGGAAAGACAAAATCTTTGACTGAGTCGTGAAGCGCCAGCGGAATGTGACCGTCAATTTCAAAGAACCATCCTTGTGGCCCATTGTCCTCGACGGTGGTAATGTCGGGGAACTCACAAGGATTCTCAAGCCATTGATAGTTCCCACACGGCAAAGAGTAGTGAGACATTTCCGAGGGGTACAATGAGTTCATGTCCAAGAACACTGCATTTGACTTTGCACCGGTGCTGTTTTGTCCGCTCGGATCGGTTGATAAGACGCTGTCCCCATGAAAAACATACCCTCCCCTCATTGAACGCTCTACAAAAAGGTGCTGATCTACGTCGGTGATTAGGCATATTTCCTCCCTACTAATTTTTAAAATCAAATCCATCACCAAATGGGGTGTGGAAAAATAGTAGCCTATATCTAACCCGAACTCTGAATAGATTTGGTCTGTGTTCTTACAGACTATATCCAACAGAGTTAAAACGTCACTGGCCAAGTACAGTCTACAATAATCCCACCCATTTTTACAATCCCCCTTAGACCACACCTTCTTGGCAAACTCATACTCCTCGGCTGTGCATTCACTGCTGGTCAGTGAATTGTAAAAAGCTTCAATTGGAGGTAGTTTCACCTCGCTTAAGCGAGCGCCAGAACAGTAATAATCGTATGCATATATACCTTTGCAGGTCAACAGATCATAAATTTCACTGTCTGGAAAGTGCTGTTTAAGCAAGGGAAAGCTATCAAAATTGTCGCTTTTCTGCACTTGAATCAATTGACTCAATTCCTTGGGAAAAAACTAAAGGAATCTAAAAACCTGATTTTATTCCAACACATATGCCCATTATCCACTGCCTGCCATTTCAGCTCGAGAAGCAACAACTTCTCGGCCGATTTGGGGATAATGTTATAGGTAAATGAACTGTTTACCCATGGACTATCTACTCCCCCTCCCTCCCTATGCATACGTGCCAGTACCGGTAAAATAAATTTTAGATCATAATTTGAGCTGTGGATAAAAACAGGAATAAAAAACTGTTGGCTAACATTTAAGTTACACGATTGATGCGCAACCCCTCTAAAATTACTACCCCCAGATGATATTTCCTGCCACAAGTGATTATGATCTCTGATTTTCCCCCTCCCACCGGCCCCTCTTTTCCCTTTAGTCCCCTTATACCCCTCTACAAACTCCCCCTTACAAACCCAACATATTTTTTGATCTTTAATCGCGAGACGATCCTCTGCAGACAAAACCATTGGGTAATGGGTATTTCTCAAACGAGAAATAGCACCATTAGCCGTGCCAATTAGTTTAGTCAGTGCCTTGACCATACACTCGTTCTCATCCAATGTTTCTACTATTTCTAACAACCGCATGGTGTTAGAACTGTCTCTTTGCGCATGAGCATAGGACACTGCAATAGCTTGATGTTCTTTGACTCGGTTTGGAAATTGGGGATCGTTCACCTCCACCAGCTTAGCTTCACAGTCCAAAGATATTTTGTTGCACTGGAGGAGGGTATTCTGGAAATTTTTAAAGCGTAAAATTGCCCTATCCCCTGAAACCGTTTCCACTGTCTGATAGCCATGCCGGCTACAATGCCTCATGTGATTTTGCAACTTTAATTCAGTGCAAAATCGAGAGAGGCATGTTGGACATTAGAAACGGGCACTCTGTTTCTTACCCTCCCCCAGAACTCTACTAATGTCTGTGATAGGGTTAAAATGGCCAATTGCATTCGGTTCTCTAGGTGGTGTGTATAACAACCAAACCCAGTGTCTGACCAAATCAATTGACGGGCCTCTTACAGGGAATACCACCCCCTTCTTTTTAGAATGAACCCCATCTTCAAATTCAGTTTCATACTGAACCACAGTAACGCCGATATTTAAATGGGCATTAGCCCTTTCAAAAGTATTAATAGATCGTAGCGTTACTGGGTATTTTCCTTCTAAACAAGAGAAATCTACAATGGGGAAATTGGACCCTTCCTTCCCATGTACAGCCCAATCGTCTAAATTCGTCTTGGTAGCGTCACGTGCTAGAGGCTCGAATGCTGATATGAGGAAAGCATACCTGAAACATTTTTGACCTGTTTCAAAACAGATCCGCTGGACACCTTTACAATCTTCTAGATCTGGATTATATTTTAAAACTATACCCTCATCCCTATGCCCCCCTCTTAAAATAAAATCTTTCTTAAATTTACAAATATTCACACTTAAATTTTCAATAAATAAAACTACAGACCCACTACCGTTTTCGTTAAAGTTCTCGAGATGCGTTATAATTTGACCTACCCAATCCATGAAAGCACCCTCAAAATTTTCTAAGTTCGAATAAATCAAACGCATCTCGGAATGTACATAATGATAATAAACTTCGCTTTTCCCCTCATTTAAATAAAACACCTTTAAAACAATAGAAACCTTAATTGAATCCCTCCCCCACAATTGAATTTGGTTCTCCAGTAGTGCACGAATTTTATCTACATAGACATGCACAATTTCTACGGGATCAAAAACAAATTTTCCCCCCATTAGTGAATTAAAAGGGTCCCCAAAAGTCGCAGTGTAAACAACTATTGCATTTAAAATTGTGTTGGTCAATTGAAAATCGGGGAAAGTTGTACCCCCCTCACCCTCTTGTATAACATCCCCTCCCCCTCCCCCAAGTTGTTCAACAATATTTGGGGTATGTGAATGTTCCACTTCAGTTGTTTGAAGTGGATTCGTTAGGGTATCGGAGGCTGGAGGAGGAGGAGGAGGAGGGTTCCCCGTTAATTCGTTTGTGAAATCATTTAAAAGCTGTAGTGTGTTTGGGCTCAAGTCCCCCTGCCCAACGCGCTTAGTAGTAGTAGTAGCAGTATGCACATAGTAGCATTTGGTTAATTCAACTGAAAGTTCCAAAATATCAAACTTAATATAAGATATTTACAATCTAAAACGCCGCTTTACATAAAATTGACAATTTGATTTTGTTCAAACAACCCCCTTTCCCAATTTCCACTATTTAATGCCCCCCCCTCCGAGCCGGCCATCGCGGCACTTCCCCGGCCCGCAGCGCTTCCCCCGGCGCTTCTCGGGCCCACTGGTGCTTCCCACGGCGTTTCCCGCAGCGCTTCTCGGGCGCTTCCCGACCCCCCACCGCATGGCTCCCAGTCCCTTTACATAATGTTCAAAAGTTGAAATATTCGCTTAGACGGCATAAGTCGCTATTTCTCTCTAATTCGCAGTTCTACAGGTTCGGTGAACTCCTCGCTAGCTCCCAATTATTGTAAACCGTCGCGCGAGTGTTCCGATTTCCAAGACTGAACTTCAACAGCTAGGAAAATACACAATTAAATGCCGGGAACCGTTAACTCAGTATATTGTCAGAATGTTTCCCCCTCGCTAAAATCTTGGCAAGGGTTTGTAAGATTGAAAGCTATTTTAAAATTATCCTTGCGCAAATTACGGGATTCATATGTGACAGATAGATAAATGGAAATAATCTCTCAGTTCCTTCTTCTCTTAAAACTGGATAATTTTCAATTGTGAACGGAATAGCATTCACAGAGTTTCAAAGGCGGTGAGCATTAACTGACTAGAAATTACCCATGAAAAATATTCGCTTATGAAATAGCGGCGAAGAGATAGCAACAGTGCAGTGGGGAATGTATAGAAAGTAGCAAAGATTAGAAAAAAGAGGAGCGGTTTCTTTTGACTAGCAAGCAAAAACAAAATACATTATATTTAGATATCTCTGAGGGGGGGAGCAGAGAAAACAATGGTTGGGGGCGAGGGGTTAATATTTTAATATCCCGCTGAGATACACTTTTATACAGTGTTGAAAAATAGTGAAAGGAAAAGACTAAAAAACATTGGAAGAAATAGATATATATATTTCTATAAGATAGGTAGGAAAAAATGCTCACATTTGCAAATCCTGACTGCACTTGGGTGCCAGATGGTCCGGGTAGCGCGAGTTGGAGGGCAACCTCATGATCTTGTGCAGTTGAGCCAGCAATGTCACAGGGCTGTGCAGCCGGGGCAGCTCCTGAGACCCTTGAAAAAGCATGATGAGAGACAACCTCATGATCTTGCGTAGGTGGGGATTCGGCATTGTAGTTATCCGCCCACTCTCTCTTTAACTTTCTGACAGGCTGCATTGGGGCTGCCTCACCCTCTTTTGCTCTCTTTGATGGAGGGGGCACACATTTTTCACAATTGGCCTTAAAGAAGAGAAAAAAGTTAGTATCGAAAATAATTTCCCCCTTTTTTTACAGAAAGAAAATTAGTACTCTCATCCATATAATTTTGTCTAGAAAAGCATTTATCACTAAGAAAGCACAACGTAAAAAAATTTCGTGAAATATACTAATTGCATCCTTTTTTGAATCTGAGAAAAGATGAATTACGGCTCACTGAGCCATTCAAAATTCAGCCTATAAAAGTCGGCCTAGTTTGTTTCTAAGCTGTTTGAAGAATTTCTTATTTTTAGGCGTTTCTGTTCTTTTCTGGTTTTAATCTGCATTGAGCATGCCTTGTTTGATGCATTTAAAGTATTAGCGGTATTTTTTATCTTTCCTTATCCTTTTTCGGTAGCTGGTATTTACCCCACCCCCAGAAAAAACAGGCCCGAGTAAAATAATCCCCACGGAAAATATCCCTGAGAAAAGACATGGAAAAATACCCCCCCCCCCCCCGAAAGATATCGCATCCTTTTGAATCTGAGAAAGAAGAATTACGGCTCACTGAGCCGTTCAAAATTCAGCCTATGAAAGTCGGCCTAGTTTGTTTCTAAGCTGTTTGAAGAAAATCCCCCCCTAATACTAAACGTTGAAAATGTGAATATTTAGTCAAACATCGAAGCATTGATCTTTGCTATGGTTCTTTTTTTTCAGTTATCCAATAAATAAAAACAAGTTTTTAGTCGCATCCTTTTGAATCTGTGAAACCATTGGAAACTAAACTGCTAATGCTAACGAACAGGAAGTGCTTTAAAAAAGGGTCAGAGCTAATTATAGTCCTCGCGCTGGAGCCTTGTGTCAAACCAGTGCGGGTTAATAACAACAGCGACGGATGTCTCAGTTAGAGAAAAGATTACAATAGAGAAAAGTCTAAATTTATCGAGAAAGATAATTATTTCTATTTGCGAGAATTTTGTTTGTAAAAACAATGGGGTATGGGATAGGTTTTGAGGGTAAAAAGAACATATTTTATGTTTTCTATCGAGTATAAAGATTGCATAGTGATGTTTGTATTAGAGTGGGAGGGGGGAGGGGATTTACCTGAATATACTGGAGGGTGACCAACGAAAATAATTTTATTTTGAAAATAAAAAATGTACTCACATTGCTAATTGTGGCTGTCAAGGCTTCAACCTCATCAATAATATCCATTGTTGTATCCATTGTGTCACAATACTTTCTGATAATTTAATCACATTGCATGTCCGTTGTATACGAAATCTCAAGGGCGAATTGTTATGTAACGGGGAAAACCATATGTAACCAGCCCTCTGATTGGTTGAGCAGGGGGATGTAACCGACTCGCTGATTGGCTGAGAAGGAAACACGTGATCTAACTGTTTTTTATTTCTGGAAACTCATAACATTCGCCTCGAGCGTGCCCAGAACAACAACAACAACAAATACTGTTTCCTATTTCTGGACACCTTGACATTCGCTGAGAGCGTGCACTTGCCCAAAACAACAACAACAACAAATACTGTTTCCTATTTCTGGACACCTTGACATTCGCTGAGAGCGTGCACTTGCCCAAAACCACAACAAATACTGTTTCCTATTTCTGGACACCTTGACATTCGCTGAGAGCGTGCACTTTCCCAAAACAACAACAACAACAAATACTGTTTCTTATTTCTGGACACCTTGACATTCGCCTCGAGCGTGCACTTGCCCAGAACAACAACAAATAAATCGACCTTGGAAAAAGAGGTCATTGACCCCATTAACCACGTGTTCTCCCTAGGGAGGCTATGCCCATATATGGACTCCCGTCACGATCAATTGAGGCCTCTCTACTCTAATTTCATAATTTACAACCCTTTCCCTAGGAACTTGCTGGGTAGTGTCATCCCCAGAGGCATGATTACTTGACCTTTCAACTGTGTTGATCAAAATGACTATTTCAAAGTTTTGATCGGATGACTTTGGGAAAAAAGTAGCGTAGGAGGGAGTGGGAATCTAGTTGCCCTCCGATCGTTTTGGTTACAAAATGGGGAACTAGAACTGTAATTTCCGTTTGAGCAAGTCCTCTTCTGATCGTTTTGAGCAAGCCCTCTTCCGAGGAGTAAACATACTGTGAGCGAATTGATCTGTGTTCACCTTTGGTGTCAAACTAATTGGTATTGAAATAGACTGATATTAGTGGATTATATAGAATACTTTGGATATAGATTATGGAATCTTTGGAGCATTATTTCAACTAAATTTTTCATTAAGGTTCTTACCTTACATAAAGATAAGTTGCTTTTACTTTTGTCCTCTCCTTAATAGGAAATGCCTGCACTTAAAGAGTTTGATATCGCGTTAGCTAACTTTAAAAATTATCCTCCTTGGCCAGTAAAGATACTAAAAGTGTCCAAGGATTGCAAAGGAAAGCCATCATATTTTGTATTTTGCTATGGGACACATGATGAATACGTGTGTGTGTGTGTGTGTTGCTGAGAACCTTTCGGAGGTTCTCAGCAACAGTTGAGAGTCTACCCTCACTAAACGTAGTTTGAGAACAGGCTATGCCAACTTATGGATACAGCTGTGCATGCTGTGTATTAGCATATATGAGTCAGTGGATTGAATACATTATTCTTGTTCTCGGCCATTTACGAAACAATTTTCTATGTTGGATCTTTTCTGCTGGACGTTCGCCGGTAGATACTAGAAAAAGCCGGAATAATATCGTTTTCGATATCGATATTTAGGTTTCGATATTCGATACCGATATTTGCTGCGATTCATCGATATCGATATCTAATATTGCCCAATACTGCCCAGTATACATACCAAATCAGTTACTAGTCGATCGGAGACAAAAAAAAAAAAAAAAAAAAAAAAAAAAAAAAAAAAAAAAAAAAAAAAAAAAAAAAAAAAAAAAATGAACCTAATGGTGGGTCTCACGAATCAATAGTCGATTTTTTTTTTACAGTTTTGTTTTCGTTGGAATGCCCTTGTCTCTGTCTACACGCCCTTTAAGTTTAAGCCAATCTGAGATTACAGAATTTGCTCCCCTATTTTCAAGTGTCACATATCGATGTAACCAATCATCAAAATATTTTTGTTATCTTTGAGCTCTATCCGGCCCTATCTACATGTCCTGTAAGTTACAAGCTTACCAGAGACGAGAACAGTTTTGGACCCATTTTGGGTTGTCACTAAAGTATATGGTCAGAACTAGTTTCAAATTGTCTACCTAACAAAGAAACCTATCAATGTCACTTTCCTGCCAATTGGAGAGAAAAATTTAGGGTCCCGATTTTTTATACCCCGGAAAAGTGTTTTGCGTCTTGAATGATCAAAAACCTTCAAGTAACTGGGCTGAACAAAAGCAGTATGAGGCCTAGCTGACTGGAAAAACAGTTTTGGCTTTTTTGTTCGAAACAAACTATTCCGGTTTTTTTCTGTCCTTAAGGGTCCCCTTGACCTAAGAGCTTACAGATATAAGTTACAAATTTTTCAGAAAAAAAACTGTCGTCTCTTTTCAGACTACCCGATATTTAAGAGACAGAAATGTTCTGGCATTCTTATGCCCTTCACTGCACGTAGGCTAATATTTGTCCCGTAGTTTTTATCCAAACAAATTTTATAGTTTTAACTTGAATCCCCAGTAATTCCCGAGATAACACAGACATGCTATCTTAATAGCCTGCGTCAATATACTGTATTTTATTAGCCTTACTGCTTCATCGTGAATAGATTCAAAGTTCCATTGTGGCTAATAGTGCCAATATCTTTAGGCGGGTTAGATTCACACTTTTTTTGGTCCTCACATTCCCTGCAGGCAAAAAAAAATATGAAGCACCCTTGCCTCCCCCGAGAACTCCAAAACGTTCAGCTTGATCTCCTCAAGCCGTTCCGACGATATTAAGAATATGTCATTTTGATACCCTGTATGTATAGTTTCTTTCGATTTACCTCTGCCCCTCCTCCGAGTTGAAATTTTAGGTCTATCTGACCCTCAAGCATCCCCTAAAAGTTTTAACCTGATCTCCCATGCTGTTTCTGAGATAATGCAGTTACAGTATTTTGATACCCTAGTTGCAAATGGTTTCTTTTGGTCTACTTTTTTAATAGATTCTAGTCCACCAGAGGCTAATAGCGCCAACAATTTTAAAAGACAAGAAACCGAAATTCTTAGACCCTTCCCCTTTGCCCCAATCCCCATTTCTAGATTCAAGGTCCACTTGCCCTTCTAGCAGTCCCTGAAAGTTAACCTTACTACCAAAGTCGTCCCCAAGATATCACGGATACACCGTTTTGATGATTGTCTGTTTATAATGGGAACTTAGAAATTTACGGGACGATATGTTTTTTCCTTTTTTATGTCTGTTGTGCCAAGGGCTCTTTGGCTAGCAACTACACCAATTATATCTACTTTAGTATATTCCTTTCTCTTGCTTTACATAGGGCAACATATAGAAAAATCTTTGCCAAAAACGCACAATATGTGCATTTTACAATTTTGTTTTTAATTAAGCTACCTATTCCCTAGCCGTCGGGGTTTATGCTCCAAATTTTATATCAAATTTTACCAGCTTTTCTTTTCCTCGTCACTTTGAACCTTAATTCCATTAATAAAAAAAACAAACAAATATGTTTTTTCAAATGAAAGTAAGGAGCAACATTAAAACTTAACAGTTTTTTTCAACTGAAACAGGAATTATTCCATGTATGAGAGGACTGCTCTCTCCACAATCCCTCTCTCTTCAAGCTAAGTTTTTTAGTATTTTAAAAAGCTTCTTATTCTTATTAAACGGCCCTTGTGTTTTAGGAGTCGTACTTAATGAATTGAAACAAAATTTAACTTTAGAGTAAAGAACGAGGTATTGAGGAAGGGGTGTCACCTCCAAGTCCAATTTTATATCAAATTTTACCACTTTCCTCTTTCCCTCGTCACTTTGAACCTTAATTCCATTAAATAAAGACAAAGTGAGTATCACCAACTGAAATTAAGGAGGAACATAAAAACTTAAACGAACAGAAATTATTCCAAATATGAGGAGGCTGCTCCTTCCCCCATCTCTTGCTCTAACCACTAATGTTTTTTAGCACTTTAAAAAGAATTCTTATTCTAACTAAGCGGCCCTTGTGTTTGAGGTCCTATGCTGAACAAAATGATTGTCTAAAAATATTAATCGGACAATTTTTTTGGGAAAAGGGGCGTGGGAGGGGGGCTAGTTGTCGTCCAATCTTTTTGGTCGCTTATAAGCGGCACTAGAACTTTTAATTCCCATTCAAATCAGCCCTGTCCCGGTGTTCTAGGACCGTTGGTTGGATACAATGACCCCTGGAAGCCCACCCCCCCCCCTCCCAAAAAAAAGATCAAATAAACACGCATACGTGATGTTTCTTCTGGGAGCTTGAAACCTCTACAGTAGGGTTCTGTGATACGCTTAATGCGTTACATCACGATTCTTTGACTTTTAGGTTTTTTTTCCTGCTTTTCCGAAAATCAGGCAAATTTCCTCAGGCTTGTAGCCTTTTATGGGTAACACTAAGCTGAATGAATCTTATATATTTGGAATCAGCACAATAAGCCGATTCTTTTGATTTATTTATTGATACCGAAATTTCGTTTTTAGAGTTTCTGTTACTATTGAGCCGTGTTGCTCCTTACTTACAGTTCGTTACCACGAACTGTTTGATTTGCTTCCTATAGAAACTAAGCTTCCCTCTGTAATTACCAACCTACTCTTATCAACTTTCTTATAGAGGAGTTCAACTAAAGTGTTTCAAAATCGCTACCTGCTTCCTCTATTTCAAAACTGTATTGATAATCTCCAGTATTTATCTCTAAATTCAAAGTCACCGTATTTAAAAACTCATTTATCACACTACAGCGCCTGGGGCCTTAACTCTCTCTAATTTGTTCTCGCAAAATAAATCTTATTTACTTTCAAAGTGTCACGAATTTTTCATTCTTTTCTATACCATTTCTTGTAACTTTATAACAGTTTAGCACATTCTCAAAATGTTCTACCCAGCTCTCTTTAACTCTTTCCTTATCACTAATTGTGGCCCCGTTCCTACATTTAGCTGGGAAAAGTTACACCATCTGCCGGTAAAAATACTTGTAAAAGAACGAAATACATAATCAAGACAGAAAATCTAAAGGGTTGCCCAGTCCGTTCCTACATTTAGCTGGGAAAAGTTACACCATCTGCCGGTAAGAATACTTGTAAAAGAACGAAATACATAATCAAGACAGAAAATCTAAAGGGTTGCCCAGTTTCCGCAACTTGGTGTACATCTCGGAGCGTCACGTGTGCTGTACAGTTCCGCCACGCATGGAACAGTTCCACCACTCTTGGCAAATCTCCTACAATGGTTGGCACAATTCCACTATGCTTGGCACGTGTCACCTGCTGTACGTGATTTTGAAAGTCGGTAATACTCAGAAAAATCTAGAAGTTCAGAACAATCCCTTCCGTCAACAGGAAAAAATTGGCGGCAAACAGAGATAGGAATTTAAATCTTTGTGCCACTCGTTGGTCAATAGTAGCCGGAAATATATTTGTGGTACTAAATATCTGCCAGAAGTTCTAGAGAAGTTCGCCAAAAGTGTCAGACAGTTTACGTGTGTAGCAAATGTTTTTTTTTCTCAATGGTGTCTTAAGATTCTGTCATTTTTAGTTTTAGTGCTTCGTCTAAGCTTTGATAAAACTGTCTTTTATAAATGTCTGAGAAACACCCGTTAAAACACGACTTATAGATTGCGAGATTAATATAATCAAACTTATTGGTTTTATTTATTGACGCGACGGTAGAAAATATAAATGCCTACATTAAAAAAATGTTTATCAAACCAGTTTTCAACATTTTCCAGTTTAATTAAGAAGTTGTTTCCAATTTTTTTTTTCATTCATTTCCCTGCTAAAATGTAACGATTTTCGAACCAAGCTTCGAATTTTTCCCAAGTTAAAACCTCACCTCGTTTTCAATAACAATTGTCCTCAATTCTTTTTTTCTATGTGCGGTCTTTCCATTAAAGCATAATGAAGAGGGATAGACAAAAAAGACGCATAGGTGGGATTTTGGGGAAGCACGGTTAGGAGAAAGGTCCTAAGTTAGTTGAAACAGAAACAAACAGTTAAATTGTGTGAACAATCTAAGAGAACTGGAAAAATGGAAAATATTTTTCGGGAAAATTTGTGGTGTTTGAGCCTTTGTCAACAAACGAATAAAAGATATAAAATAAATAAAAATAAAATAATTGTTTGGTTGCAACCTCTCTTGTTTCAGTTTTGTAGGTGTGCAGGAGTTTGTGATATTAAACGGCCCTGTATACGGGCCTGCTCTCCAGGTCTATACGTATGCAATAGAGCTAAATACTTAATATCAGACCAAAGTCAGGGTTGGAGACTAACAAAGCAGGATAAAAAACGGTTGAATACACACGAAAAAGGGTAATAAATACGTTTGGAGACACAAATTTGCATGCGCCTAAGCCAGGGCTTCTTAATTTTTTTTTTATTTACGACCCCGTTTATGATTCCTGGTTTCCTGGCGACCCCATACAAATGTAAAACAAAAAGATGAATAAATATGTTTTCATGATTTATTTATTAGGCAATAATATGCATGTACATATGAAAATATATATTGCTAGAATTTGTTTAGAAACATACAACAATTAAAAATTGTATGCCCTTTTTTCATAAAACTGCTTTTTTTTTTTTTTTTTTTTTTTTTTTTTTTTTTTTTTTTTTTTTTTTTGCAGGACATAAATAAAAGGGAACTCTGTGAACGCCTTAGTTCACTCGTATATATTTGAACTCAGGCGTTGAGCGGTAAGTGTTTAATAAGAATTAAAGGAAAAATTTAATGAGATGGATGGGCCTATTTTTTCATTGTATAACAAATTAAATCTTTGCGGAATGTTTGATGCTGCTGGGCATAAGACCTCTTGAATTTTTTTTTAGCGATGAACAATACTGAAATTTAATATGTATTAAAGCTGAGAACGTAACTTTACATAAATACTTGTATATAGTATCTAATGGCTTAAGAACATTTAACGCTAGATTAGTGATTGTGGGCAGTTCAAGTTCTGACCCAACGAGCAAATGACCGTATATAGTCAGTTTAATTGACATATAGGCTACTGATATTTATTCCTTAAAAGTTTTGATATTTTTTTATTTATGAAAGTAAGAATAGTGAAAACATTTCAAAGGTATTTTGTTTTCAGAAAAGTGCAAATTGTGTCTTGGTCTTGAGAAGGCATGGGGATTATAAGCCCTACTCATATTAATTTTTGCTCGTTTTGAGTGTGACTTGACTATTTATTGTAATTTCTGTTCGTTTTGAGTTTCATTTACTTATTGATAGTGATTTGTGGTAGTTTTATGCTTGGAAGATTATTTGACTTTGTTTTTGCTCATTCTTGGCTCAATGGAGCTCTTTACTTTTCTTTGTAAAACCTGTTTTGTGGAAAAAGTTTTTAAATTAATTTTTGATCGTTTTTTTATTGACTTGCTTGACTTAGATCTCCTGCCGGGCGCTGCTCGGCGTAGAGAGTGACGTCGGCCTCCTCCATCCGCTTCGGTCTATTGCGAGCGATTGTGCTTCGCTCGGTCTGGTGTTTGCCATCGCCAGAAACTCGGACAGGCTGTCGGACCATCGCTTCTTTGGTCGGCCGCAGGGTCGCTTCCAACCAGCTTCCGTAGGGTCAAAATCAAAGATCATCCTTGCGGGTAAGTGCTGGGGTGTTCGAAGTAGGTGTCCGAACTATCGTAAGGTACGCTCAGCTGCTTGGGTAGAAAACCGAGATTGCTTGGTGAGCTGCAGCAGTTTCTCATTACTTATGAAATCAAACCACCTTAGACCTACGATCCTTCTCAGGCTCTTCGTCTGGAATACATCGATGACCTTTAGTGTTGTGGTTGATGCATGCCATGTTTCAGCTCCGTAAAGCATTACAGAACCGACGAGGGCGTTGAAAATCTGCAGTTTAGTTGAACGACTGATGTTTGGTTTTCGCCAAAGATGACGGTTCAGCCTACCTATGGCAGAAGACGCTTTGGATATCCTTGCTTGCAGCTCGGGGAGAAGCGATCCATCTGAGGAAACTGTAGAGCCCAGGTAGGTGATCCTTTGGACAGCTTCAATGCTAGTTGTTCTGTCTGGGCTAACTGAAAAATTAACAGTAGGAGAAGAAGGGTCTATAGCCATAGTTTTTGTTTTATTCCAGTTTATCTGCAGTCCCACGCTTGCGGCCTCGTCTCGTAAGATCCGAAGCGCTTCCAGCAACTGATCCATAGAGTCCGCTAGGATGGCAAGGTCATCAGCAAAGTCAGCATTTGAGATGACGTGATCTCCAAACTTAAGCCCAAAACTGAGACGTGAAGTTATATAGAGTCCGCTAGATGTGCTGGAGTTATATAGAGTCCGCTAGACGGGAAGTCATAGAGTCCGCTAGGATGGCAAGGTCATCAGCAAAGTCAGCATCTGAGATGACGCGATCTCTAAACTTGAGCCCAAAACTGAGACGTGAAGTTGCCTTTGTCATAATGTGGTCTATGACGGCATTGAAAAGCTCTGGGCCCACTGCACATCCTTGACGCACTCCTGTTGCGATTTGCAAGAATGAGCTGCGCCGGCCATTGACTTGAAAACAGCTCTCTGTACCATGGTGTAGAGCTTTGAAGAGTCTGCAGTATTTCTCAGGGAGCCCAGTTGATTCTAGAATCCGCCAAAGAGCTTCTCGATTCACTGAGTCAAACGCAGCACGGAAGTCGACAAAGGCAAGAAAAGCTTTACGTCGGAATTCTGTAGTTTTTTTTTTACTATCTGTTGAATCGTGAAAATCTGTTCGATGGTTGAACGGCCTGACATAAAAGCAGCTTGCCCCGGTCGCTGAATTCTACGAATAACATTCCGACATCGATCCAGCAGGACCATTGAGAAAAGTTTTCCGGGAAGCTGACAGCAGAGTTATTCCACGGTAATATGAGCAGTCACTTCTAGAGCCTTTCCTCTTCCATAAGGGGATAATGACATCCTTCCGCAAATCTTCGGGGATTATCTCAGTTTGCCAGATTATGGAGAACAGAGTGTGGAGGAACAGAAGCATTACAGGGCCTGTATGTTTCAGCACTTAGGAACTTAAGCCACAGATACCAGCAGCTTTATTATTCTTGAGCCTTTTAACTGCATTTTCGATTTCTGAGGGGCTGAAGGACTCATCTGGGGGACAATCTGCTCCATTTCTTGGACTGCTAGACTGGGTGAGACTAACATTTGAGGGACGGACGAAATGGCATTATTTAGGAGCAAGCAGAAGTGGTCCTTCCACTGCTCAAGACTGGAACCTTCGTCAGATAAAAGTGTCTCATCCTTGGATAGGTCAGGGCCCAAAGTGGGAGTTTTATATTCTGTTAAATCTCGGGCATGTTTGAACAGGCTGCCCATGTATCTTTTTTGCAGCTAGTTCAATTTCATCAGCTTTCATTGCAACGAACTGAGTTTGGTCCTGGTAAATGAGTCTGTTCCGCACTCCATTAAGCCTTCGATAAGTGGCCATATCCCCGAGGAGTCTTGCCCTTCGTCTTTGCTCTATGACCTGCAACGTTTCAGTAGTTAGCCACGATTTTTTTGGAAAACTTCTCTTGCCAAGCACCAGTTGTGCTACTTTGCTCGTCTGCGATTTAAAATACTTCCAGGCACCTTCGCTGGTAAGTGTGCTATGGAGCTCGAAGCGATTCGACACCTCCATACTATACTTCAGGCGATTATCTGGCTCCTCTAGTTTGTAAATATATGCAGCGACTGGTTTTTTTTCTGGTCATTGTGCATTGTGCTTGGAGGCGAAGCTGAACTTCAGCACACACAAGCCTGTGACCTGCATTCCCGAGCTCTGCTGATCTGTAAGTCCTACAGATTTTGAAAGATGATTTCCAGCGTTTAGAAATAATGAAGTGGTCGATCATCTTCTTTGTGCAACCATCATTACTATACCATGTGTATTGGTGGATAGTTTTGCGTTGAAGTAAGTATTTGCAATAACAAGGTCGTGGGAACGGCATAGTTCAAGTAGGCGAAGGCCATTTTCATTAAGTGGGTCGGGGATACAGGATCAATTGTGCCACGTTTTTTTATTGACATAGTCTTTTTCATGGAAAAAATAATATTTTATATCTTCTCAGTTTTTTTTCCTATAAGAATCCATAGTATGGTTTACTATTTGTATGTTTCAGAAACTTTTTGAACAACTGTTAATCCTGACACAAACAGTTTTTTTTATTTAATTGTATAGCTTCTGAAGTGGACATGAAAAATAAAACTTAATATTACTCCCAAAATATTCTATTTATGCTCTTTGTCAACCTGCATATACTTACAACTTTTTATTTATTTAAATTGTAAGAGCAGAAGTAGTAATAGTATTATCCCCAAAAGTTTCAACTTATTACTCCCAGTCGTTCTCAATATATTGCTGAGGTGTCTTATTGGCAACCATAAAAGCAGTGCCTTTTGCTTTATTTTAAAGTAACATTTAACTTTAAAGCATAATGGGCCAATTGAATAATTGTGGGAAGTTGACATGCCTTACACCCCTAAAGACATTGTTGGTGGACCATTCTACTGTGCTGAACAAAATGACTGTCTCAAAATTTTGACTGGATGCGTTCGGAAAATGAAGGGGCTGGAAAGAAGGTCTGCTTGCCCTCCAAACTCTTGTTACTCTTAAAAAGCGCACCAGAACTTTTAATTGTGGATTGAATTAGCTCCTTTAAAAGTTTTAATATTTCTAGCCATTATAGGGTGGTGCTGCCTATGATGTTGCTTATATGCCCTTTTGAAAACTTGCATGCCTACAGTTTTTTCCTTTAATTGAAACTCATAAACGTTCCCTAAAAATTTGATCTTAATGCTTTTATCGTCATTAGTTGTACTAACTGTATTGGTAGTATTAAAAGTATACATATAGTTTCTTCTGACTAGTTCAAAATCCCCACAACTTACCCTTAAAAGTCTAAATTAATAATATTAGTTGCTCTTCAGATATTGCTTTGTGATCTTTTTGAAAGTCCACATGCTCATAGTTTTTTTTTTTTTTTTTTTTTTTTTTTTTTTTTTTTTTTTTTTTTTTTTTTTTTTTTTTTTTAGTTTAACATCCGCCTAAATATTCCTTAAACGCTTCACCTTAATACCCTCAGTAGCAATAGTTGTAGCAGCATTAGTAGCAGTATCGGCATAGCACCTTTGGTTTCTTCAACATCCCCTTCTACACATGCTGAAAGTTTCAGCTTACTACATACCATGAACCATTCCTGAAGCATTTCTGATGCGTCCGCTTGACAACCTGTGTGTTTCGATTTAGTTCCATACAGCTTCTATATATCCCACATTTATCGCTTTAATATCCTTAGTTTTAATAGCAGTAGTAGTAGTAGTAGCTGTAGAATAAATTGTAGTAGCCTAAGCTTTAGTGGCAATAGCAGTAATAGAGGTAGTAATAATAGTAACAGCAATAATAGTATGAGCAGAAGTATTAGGATACAAATATTTTCTTTTGGTTATTTCAATATCCCTCACAACAAGCCCTGTTAGTTTCAACTTCACACACCTATCTGTTCCTAAGTTATTGCTGTTGCACCCTTTTGACAACCTGCATTAAGAGGGCCTGCTCTGATTCAGTTAGTTTTCCCCCCTCAAAATTTCTTGAAAATTTCACCTTCATGCCCTGGGGCATAGTTGTTATAGTAGTCAGAGTAGTAATATTGATATTACTAGTAATAGTATTGAATAGTGGTAGTACTAGTAGCAGCAATAGTATTAACCTATTGTCTTTTGGTTTGTTGAAAATCCCTCTCATCAAGTCCTGGAAGTTTCAACTTACTACAATTAGCCATTGCTATGACATTGCTGATATGTCGTTTTGATAACCTGTATGTTTATATGCTTCTTGAAATTTTCCATTCATTGATCTTAGCCTTACAAGTAGTTGCAACAGAAGTAATAGTAGGAGTAGTAAATGTAGCAGTAACAGTAGGATTAGCAGTAGTGTGCACATATTGTCTTTTGGTGACATGATCTTCCCCTTTAAGTATTCTCTGAAAGTTTCAACTTAATACCCAAATTAACTCTTGAGATACGCTGTTTTGACAATGTTCATGCACATAGCGTATTTTGATTTAGTTCAAATTTCCCCTTAATACTGTAAATGGAGTAATGTGGTAGTAGCAGTGGTGGTAGTTGTAGTAGTATTGATAGCGCGCAAATTTTGCCTTTTTGATATCTCCCTTATCATTTCCTGAATTTTCCAAATTAATAAACTCAGTTATTCCTGTGTTGTACCCTTTCGACAATCCGTATACACATAACGTGTTTTGATTTAGTTCAACACTCCCCTCAACATTTTCTGAAAAGCTCACCTGAATACCCTCCGTCTTCTTGGAAAATAATCTCCAAAACCTGCATACCTTTCTCAATAACATATACTATTTGTAAACAATGAACGAATTGCCTAACTTACAGCCCTTGTCCTGAGGACTTTGGGGAGGTTGACAACCCCAGTTCTGGACCTTTCAACAATGCTGAACAAAATTGTTCTCTTAAAATTTCGATCGGATATGTTTTGGGAAATGTTTGGCTGGGGGGGGGGGGGGGTCTGACGTCCCTAAATTTACTTTCGCTCTTAAAATTTGACTCTTAATTACGTTTAAAATGCTTTAACTTTTTTAACTTTAATAAATAAAAAAATAATTAAAACTTTAAGGAATAAACATCAGTATATGTACACTAAACTGACAATTCATAGCCATTTTTTTCCAGTAAAGTGCAAATTATGTTCTGGTCTTGAGAAGGTATGGGGGTTGTCAAAGACATAATTTCCAGACCTTTTACCTACGCTGATCAAAATGGATATCTCAAAGTTTTGATTTGGTATGTTTTGAGAATTGATGGGCATGTTGGGGGGCTTCTTGCCCTCTAATCACTTTTGACCAATAAAATAGACACTAGCCCTTTCAACTTCCACTTGAATGAGCCTTTTTTGAAGTTTCTACGACAACAAATGGCAATCTAAAAATTTCTATCAGATTTATTTTGGAAAAATATGAGGTTTGGGGGGGGGGTATCCACCTTTCGATCACTCTCAATCTTAAAAAGAACACTAGAACTTTTAATTACAAATCCAATGAGCCCCCTCTGAAGTTTATACGATCACCCTTTCTATATAAATCTTATATGCCCCAAGGGCATAACTTACAACCGTTGCCCTGAGGACTCTGGGGGGGGGTGTCATCCTCAAAGACAGAACTTTTGGACCTTTCAATTACAGTGAACAAAATGGCTGGCTATCTCAAAATTTTGACTGGATGTGTTTGGGGAAATGGTGGGCCTGAGAGGGGCGTTAGTTGCCCTCCAATCACTTTAGACTATTAAAAAGGTTCCAGCCCTTTAAATTTCCAATCGAATGAGCTCTTTTCAAAGTTTCTACGACATCAAATGATTATTTCAAAATTTCTATCAAATTCATTTCGGGAAAATATGAGGTATGGAGGGGGGGGGTTATCCACCCTCCGATCACTCTCAATCTTAACAAGGGCACTAGAACTTTTGATTACCAATCCAATGAGCCCCTTCCGAAGTTTATACGATCACCCTTTCTATATATATATATATATATATATATATATATATATATATATATAATATATATATATATATATATATATATATATATATATATATATATATATATATATATATATATATATATATATATATATATATATATATATATATATACCTTCTATGTCCCAGGGCATAACTTCCAATCCTTGCCTTGAAGGCTGTGGGGGGGGGGTTGTGATCTTCAAAGACATAATTTCCGGACCTTTCAATAACGTTAAACAAAGTGGTTATCTCAAAATTTTTATTGGATGTGTTTGGGGAAATGGTGGGCATGGAAGGAGGGGTTAGTTGCCCTCCAGTCATTTTCGACTGTTGAAAAGGGCACTAGCTCTTTCAATTTCCAATCGAACGAGCTCTTTTCGAAGTTTCTATGACAACAGATGGCCATCTAAAATTTTCTATCAGATGCATTTCCAGAAAATACGAGGTGGGGGGTATCCACCCTCCGATCACTATGCATCTTAGAAAGGGCACTAGAAATTCTGATTACCAATCCAATGAGTCCCCTCCGAAGTTTATGCGATCACCCTTCCTATATAGGCCTATACCTTATATGCCCCTAGGGCATAAATTACAACCCTTGCCCTGAGGGCTCTGGGAGGGTTGTTATCCTCAAAGACATAATTTCAGGACCTTTCATTTACCTTGAACAAAATGGATATCTCAAAATTTTGATTGGATGTGTTTGGGAAAATGGTGGGCATGAGAGGGGGATTAGTTGCCCTCCAATTACTTTCGACTATTAGAAAGGGTACTAGCCCTTTCAGTTTCCAATCGAATGAGTCTTCTTTGAAGTTTCTAAGACAACAAATGGCCATCTCAAAATTTCTATTAGATACATTGTGTGAAAATACGAGGTAGGGGGGGGGGTATCCACCCTCCTATCACTCTGAATCTCAAAAAGGGCTGAAACTTCTGATTAGCAATCAAATAAGCCCCCTCCGAAGCTTATCCGATCATCCTTTCTATATAAACCTTATATGCCCCAGGGCATAAGTTACAACCCTTGCCTTAAGGGCTGTAAGGGGGGTGTCATCCTCAAATACATTATTTCCGGATTTCAACTACGTTAAACAAAATGGCTGTCTCAAAATTTTGATTGGATGTGTTTGGGGAAATCGCGGGCGTGGGAGGGGGGTTAGTTGCCCTCCAATCACTTTCGACTATTAAAAAGAGCAATAGTTCTTTCAATTTCCAATCGAATGAGCACTTATTGAAGTTTCTTCAACAACTCCTTCGATACGAAATGCCCTGGTCTAAACCCCCCCCCCAAAAAAAAAAAAAAAAAAAATAATAATACTTTCTGGCCACATCGCTATTTACATTGGCAGCGCTATTGCTCTGCCTATGATTTGTCATCTTAACAGCATCCTGGAGCACATCGTTTATTTCTGGTGCTAAGTTTTCTGATGCAAGGGCCTCTTGGAGAATAAGGCAGTGACTAAAAGTTATTTGATTATAATGAGCAGCTTGAACAAATGATTCAAAACCAATATTTTTGCCCGTCATTGCTCTTACACCATCTGTGCATATTCAACAGTAATTTTTTCTTTTCAAACCTTCAGTATTGAAAATTTGTCAAATTTACAATATAATTATGTCTTTCCCTGTAGTATGGTCTTTCATAGGATGAAAAATAACAATTCTTCCTCCTCGAATCTTTGTAGATGTACCTGACATGTACTAAAAACTGAGCCAATTTAGTAATATCAGTTGTTTCATTCAACTGAATTGAAAATTCTGGACTTTCTTTAATTGTTGTAGCAAGTTCCACTAGTTGGTCCTTGTTAATATCAGAAATTTTATTCAAGACAGTGTCGTTTGACAGAGAAATTTTTTGAATATCATTGGCATATTTATTTTCATCTAGTATTTCTACTATTTTTCTACAAATAGCAGCAGGCAATACAAGATCTTCTATAATGGTGGACGGCATTTTATCTTTAGCAATACAGTATGAAACTTCATATGATGTTAGTAAATATTTTCATTATTGGTCATAAATTTCTCAAAGGTTTTTTTTGCTCTATTTAAAGATTTTTGCATTCTTTCA
This sequence comes from Artemia sinica, assembly GCA_027921565.1. Classification (NCBI taxonomy): domain Eukaryota; kingdom Metazoa; phylum Arthropoda; class Branchiopoda; order Anostraca; family Artemiidae; genus Artemia; species Artemia sinica. The sequence goes on along the minus strand of CM051273.1, from coordinate 27,491,033 downwards.
AAATATTACTTTGGCTTATTGACATAAAAAATGCTTTGATTCAAGATGTATTGTTTTTTTTGAAGGTTTCATAGTGTGTGGAGCCTATAAGTTACTGCTGATCAAACAAAGAGGTTGTTCATTACCATTACAATTTTGAAATGTAAAGCAAAATTGAAGAAATCACTCATCATATTTTCTTTTTCGTACATTAGATACTATTTTTCAATACTTTGTCCTGCCTGAGCAGAGTTCGTAGCATTATTATATTCGTCAGTACCATTCTTATATAAATTGACCGATTTATCTATGGGTAAAAATATTATGATCCCAAAATCAAATAAATATACAAAATATCATACTGCATATAATAATTGATTAATTATTGAATAAAAAGAAAAAAAAAATGAAATCTCGTTACGGTGAAACACTAACAATTGACTTCACTAGACGACCCAGTGTTGCCAGAAGGTACAAAAAATAAATCAGAGTCTTGAAAAACATTTTCTATAGTGCCAAACCCAATCTCCGAGAACATAACCCCGAACCTGTTAGAAGAATCGACGAACAGGGTCCTTTAGTTCGTCCTTCCCAGCCTTTCGAGCACACAGAGAGTACAGCTTCGTCATGTAAAGTAAAAATTATTCGATTCAAATGATGTATGGATGTCTGAAGAACATAGTTTTTTCCCGCAAAAGCATTTCATGCCAAGAAATAAGCCAAATCACAATAAAATTAGCCAAGATTTAAGCCAGCGGATAAATTAAAAATATATATCATCATTTACCATCAGAATAAGCCACTCTGGGGAAAAATAAGCCACTATGGCAACACTGCGAACAGAGTCAATGCTACACTAGTTCACACTACAGTCAGTGTTATTGAATCATTGCCTCGCTGAACCCGTGCGCCGGCATTCAAGCCTTTTTTGTGTGCAGGTTTGTGACACTGCAAAAACACACATTTAGACGTTATAAAATTGTCCATTTAAATATTTAACATTAAAATCTCTCGAAACCCCAGAATTTTGCTACGCGACCCCATTTGGGGTCGCCACCCATATTTCAAGAAATGGCTTAAAACATTCGCTCCCCAACTCCATAGCACAGTCGTTATTAAAAGTCACTTAAAAGTACATGAATAAGCTCACGCGAAAGATTTGGAAAGATTATTTTGAGAAAGAATAACTAAACATACGGTACATAATTTTTTATCTAATTTTTTTTATTATAGAGAGTCGCCTACCGTGGGAACAGGCTCATATGAAAAATTAATGTTGGAGTTGAAGGAGGTTCAAACAAGGAGGAAAAATTCTGTTTGCTCTTCAGATGACAGGACGTCTAACGAAATATCCTTAAGTGGAGAAACACCAAGCAGTGTATCCGGTAGCGAAGAAGATGTCTGGAAGATACGAAATATTAGAAAAGGTAACACGTTTAAACAGTTGTAAGTGGATTTTTTCCTAGTCTATTAAACAATTATTTAAAAAAGAAAACTGGTGGCAAATTGAATTTGCAAGAGGCTTGATTCATTTTTGAATCAAGTTTCGAAGAAGCTATTTGCCTTTCTAGTAAAGGCAATCTGCAAAGGGGAGGGACTGTTGGGGCATTTGTATCCTACCCCTTTGAGAAATTCTAGCATCAGGCTCTTGTCTATTCTAATTTATGTCTGTAGCTAACACATCTATAATAAAGAACAAAATAAATTTACGAATCGAAATAACATTTTTTTTTGGTTGCCTACTGTATTTATAATCATGCGCTTGCACAGGGGTTTCCTTTCAAAGGTAAGGGGCTTTTCAAGGGGCTCAAATGATCCAAAAGACTTGTTCAGCTATATACAATTTTTAGGAAATTGTGTAAAAGAATCGTAGAAATTCTTTATGTTACTAAGGGGGGCCAAGCCCAGAGTCCTTCCCATCAAACTAAACAATCTAGTGCTATGTTTTTGCATTTTTTTAAGTCATTCAATGTAATCAGAAATGATGCCTTGTCTAATGTTATTTAGTTTTTTTTGGAAGGTTCAGGAGTACACAAAATGGGAGGGAGAATTCTTGGTCTGTATTCCCCCCCCCCTCTAAAAATCTTAAAATTTGTTTGGTTGTCTATAAATCTATCATCATATATAACTTGCCCTTATAAAAGTCTATCCATAATTTCTGAAGAAGTAGATCTGGTTTTGGGTCTATTTCCATTCTAACCTCTTGACAGGGGATTCTATCTTTGATTTTTTGTCTGTGTTTTGTTCCCGTCTCCCTAAATCATTGCCCTAGCTGTATGCGAAATGCTTAGTTTTGCTCTTATTTGTGAACTTTTACAAAATGGTCTGGACGAAAGAAGGTTAGGGGGCTTTTGTATTTGATTCCATGTTTATTATATGTCCAGAAAAAATATGGTCAAGAAAGTCGATCCCATTTGCACTTTTTTTTTCATTAGGTCGGGTTAATAAAGGCTTAGGCGTGGTCTAAACAACGTGCGTTAGAACTCAGTCAAGTCAAATTTTCTTTGTTGGTTTTTGTGTTGTTTTTAGACCTCTTATAATGGTTGTGTGTTTTTTTTATGAATCCTTTTTCAAGTCATGAGCATCTGTCATAGTAAACCAGTTTGCTAGGAATACTGTTCTTTTTTTCTGGAATATATTTACAGTACCTTGCCTAGTATTTTAAAAGTCTTAGGTGTTAGATCTAGAATTACACTGAATGTTTTGTCCTATTTCATGCAACCTATTATAATTTCCCAGAATTCAGACTTACAAAGTATTTTTGATAACTAGTAGATTTCCATTAAGTTGTTTCGATTTTGTTTGTCATTAATTGAAAAAAAAACTTTCCAAAAAATAAATTTTTTCAAAGAAAATTAAAGGCCATTTTAAACTTAAGCTCAGCAGATACAAATACCTGTTAAAATTCAAACTCAGAACGACCAGAAATCAGAGGCAACGCTATAGCGTTGCCTATAGTAAAGGTCATACGGCTCCAATGTTTTATTATTTATTTATTATTTATTATTTTTTTCCCAGAGACACTTCATATGGAAGGGGCCGTTGTAGAAACTTTAAAGGGGCTCATTCGATTGGAAATCGAACGTTCTAGTATCCTTTTTATGGGTCAAAAGTGATTGGAAGACAACTAACATCCCCTTCCACGCACACCAATTCCCCAAACACATCCAATCAAAATTTTGAGATATCCATTTTGTTCAGCGTAGTTGATTTCCAGATAGAAATTATGTTTTTGAGGAGGACACTCCCCCACAGCCCTCAGGGCAAGGGTTGTAAGTTATGCCTTGGGGGCATATAAGGTTTTATAGAAAGCTTTGTCGTAGAAACTTCTAAAAAGGACTCATTGGATTGGAAATTCAAAGGGCTAGTGCCCTGTTTAATAATCAAAAGTGATTGGAGGGCAACAAAACCCCCTCTCACGCCCACCTTTTCCCCAAAAACATCCAATCGAAATTTTGAGATATCCATTTTTTTCAACGTAGTTGAAAGTTCAGAAAATTAGGACTTTGAGGATAGCAACCCCCCCACCCCCTAGAGCCCTCAGGGCAAGGGTTGTAAGTTATGCCCTGGGGGCATATAAGGTTTTTATAGAAAGCGTTGTCGTAGAAACTTCAGAAAGGGCTCATTCGATTGGAAATTTAAATGGCTAGTTCCCTTTTTAATAGTCGAACGTGATTGGAAGGCAATTAACACCCCTTCCACGCCCACCATTTCCCCAAACACATCCAATCAAAATTTTGATATAGCCATTTTGTTCAACGTAGCTGAAAGTTCTGGAAATCATATGTTTGAGCAGGACAATCCTCCCACAGTCTTCAGGGCAAGGGTTATAAGTTCTGCCCTGGGGGCATATATGGTTCTTATGGAAGGAATGCTCGTATAAACTTAAGAGAGGGCTCATTTGGTTGGAAATTGAAAGTTCTAGTTCACTTCTTAAGCGTCAAAAGATATCGGAGGGTAACCAGCTCCCCCAACACTTTTTTCCCAAATGCATCCGATAAAAATTTTGAGATAGCTATTTTGTTAAAAATAGTTCAAAGATCATATAACGAAAATTCCGTTGTCGACACAATCCCCCAGGGCCCGGGGGCAGGCGTTGTAAGTTATGCCGTGGGGGCATATATGGGTCTTATGGAAGGGATGCTCTTACTAACTTCAAGGGTTTGATTGGAAATTGAAAGTTCTAGTTTACTTTTTAAGAGTCAAAAGAGATTGGAGGGCACCTAGCCCCCCCCCTCCACGCCCTTTTTCCTTAAACCCATCCGATAAGAATTTTGAGATAGCCTCTTTTTTTAAATAGTTCAAAGACCATATAACGAAAGCTCCAGGGAATACACAGCCCGCAGGGCCCGAGGGCAGGCGTTGTAAGTTATGCCCCGGGAGAATATATGGTTCGTATTGAAGGGATACTCAGAAAAACTTCAGAGGGCTTATTTGATTGAAAATTGAAAGTTTTTGTTCAGTTTTTTAGTGTCAAAAGAGATTGGATGGCAACTAGCCCCCACCCCCCACGCCCCCATTTCCCTAAATAAATCCAATAAAATTTTTGAGATAGCCATCAAGTTTAAAAATTGCTCAAAAGTCAGATAACGAAAAGTCAGGTGTCGTCACAACCCCCCCCCCCCCAGGGCCCAGGGGCAGGCGTTGTAAGTTATGCCCTGGGGTATATATGGTTCTTATGAAAGGGATGCTCGTATAAACTTCAGAGAGGGCTCATTTGATTGGAAATTGAAAGTTCGAGCTCACTTTTTAATAGTCAAAAGGGATGCTCGTATAAACTTCAGAGAGGGTTCATTTGAATGAAAATTGAAAGTTCTCTTTCATTTTTTAAGATTCAAAAGAGATCGGAGAGCAACTAGCCCCCTGCCCCTCCACGCCCTAAATGTATCAGATGAAAATTTGAGATCGACATTTTGTTAAAAATAGTTCAAAGCTCAGATACCAAAACTCCGGTGTCGGTACAGCCCCCCAGGGACCGAGGGTAGGCGTTGTAAGTTATGCCATGGGGGCATATATGGCTGTTATGGAAGGGATGGTCGTATAAACTTCATAGAGGGCTCATTTGGTTGTAAACTGAAAGTTGCAATTCATTTTTTATGAGTAAAAAGTGATTGGAGGGCATCTATCCTACCCCCACACTCCATTTATTTTTCCCTGAGGCACTTCATATAGAAGGAGTCGTCGTATAAACTTCAGAGAGGGCTCATTTGATTGGTAATTGAAAGTTCTATTTCACTTTTTACAAGTCAAAAGTGATTGAAGGGGAGCTAGCCTCCTCCCCCATCCCTTTTCCCCTAAATGCATCAGATAAAAATAATGAGATAGACGTTTTGTTAGAAATAGTTCAAAGTTCAGATTAAAAAAACACCGGATTCGACACAGCCACACAGAGCCCGGGGGCAGTCGTTGTAAGTTATGCCCTGGAAGTATATGGTTGTTATGAAAGGGATGCTCGTATAAACTTCAAAGAGGGCTCATTTGATTTGAAAATGAATGTTGTAGTTCACTTTTCAAGAGTCAAAAGGGATCTGAGGGCAGCTAGTCACCCCCTCGTCCCTTCCCCCCAAATGCAGTAAATCAAAATTTTGAGATGGCCATTTTGTTAATAATAGTTCAAGGGTCAGATAAAACAAATTTCCTGTGTCGACACATCCCTCCAGGGCCAGGGGACATGTGTTGTAAGTTATGCCCTGGGGGTATATATGGTTCTTATGGAAGGGATGCTCATATAGGCTTCAGAGAGGGCTCATTTGTTTGGAGGGCTCATAGATTCAGACATACAAACAGGGAAAGACAGACACTTTAGACATTCAAATCAACAAAGACAAATTCTTGGACTTGCAAAAACCAACCCAGACATGCAAAGAAATAGATTCAGGCATACAAGCAGAAAAAGACAGGCACTTTAGACATTCAAACCAACAAAGAAAAATTCTTGGATTTGCAAACATCAACCCTGTCATGCAAACAAATAGATTCAGACATAAACACAGAGAAAGACAGACACTTTAGACATTCAAAGCAACAAAGACAAATTCTTGGACTTGCAAACACCAAACCAGACATGCGAACAAATAGATTCAGACATACAAAAAGAAAAAGACAGGCACTTTAGACATTCAAAGCAACAAAGACAAATTCTTAGACTTAAAAAACACCAACCCAGACATGTAAACAAATAGACTCAGACATACAAACAGAGAAAGACAGACACTTTAGACATTCAAAGCAACAAAGACAAATTCTTGGACTTGCAAACACCAACCCAAACATGCAAACAAATAGAATCCGACATACAAACAGAGAAAAACAGGCACTTTATACATACAAACCAACAAAGCCAAATTCTGGGACATGCAAACACCAAACCAGAGATGCAAACAAATAGATTCAGACATACAAACAGAAAAGACAGACACTTTAGACATTCAAAGCACCAAAGACGAATTCTTGGACTTGCAAACACCAAACCAGACATGCAAACAAATAGATTCAGACATACAAACAGAGAAAGACAGACACTTTAGACATTCAAAGCAACAAACACAAATTCTTGGACTTGCAAACACCAACCCAAACATGGAAACAAATAGAATCCGACATACAAACAGAGAAAAACAGGCACTTTATACATACAAACCAACAAAGCCAAATTCTGGGACATGCAAACACCAAACCAGAGATGCAAACAAATAGATTCAGACATACAAACAGAGAAAGACAGACACTTTAGACATTCAAAGCACCAAAGACGAATTCTTGGACTTGCAAACACCAAACCAGACATGCAAACAAATAGATTCAGACATAGAAACAGAGAAAGACAAGGCACTTTAGACATTCAAAGCACCAAAGACAAATTCTTAGACTTAAAAACATCAACCCAGACATGTAAACAAATAGATTCAGACATACAAACAGAGAAAGACAGACACTTTAGACATTCAAACCAACAAAGACAAATTCTTGGACTTGCAAACACCAACCCAGACATGCAAACAAATAGATTCAGACATACAAACAGAGAAAAACAAGCACTTTAGACATACAAACCAACAAAGACAAATTCTTGGACTTGCAAACACCAAACCAGAGATGCAAACAAATAGATTCAGACATACAAACAGAGAAAGGCAGACACTTTAGACATTCAAAGCACCAAAGACGAATTCTTGGACTTGCAAACACCAAACCAGACATGCAAACAATAGATTCAGACATACAAACAGAGAAAGACAGGCACTTTAGACATTCAAACCAACAAAGATAAATTCTTGGACTTGCAAACACCAAACCAGACATGCAAACAAATATATTAAGACATACAAACAGAGAAAGACATACACTTTAGACAAGCAAAGCAACAAAGACGAATTCTTGGACTTACAAACACCAACCCAGACATGCAAACAAATAGATTCAGACATACAAACAGAGAAAAACAGACACTTTAGACATACAAACCAACAAAGACGAATTCTTGGACTTGCAAACACCAACCCAGACATGCAAACAAATAGATTCAGACATACAAACAGAAGAAAACAGACACTTTAGACATATAAATCAACAAAGCCGAATTCTTGGACTTGCAAACACCAACCCAGACATGCAAACAAATAGATTCAGACATACAAACAGAGAAAAACAGACACTTTAGACATACAAACCAAAAAAGACAAATTCTTGGACTTGCAAACACCAAACCAGAGATGCAAACAAATAGATTCAGACATACAAACAGAGAAAGACAGACACTTTAGACATTCAAAGCACCAAAGACGAATTCTTGGACTTGCGAACACCAAACCAGACATGCAAACAAATAGATTCAGACATACAAACAGAGAAAGACAGACACTTTAGACGTTCAAACCAACAAAGACGAATTCTTGGACTTGCAAACACCAACTCAGACATGTAAACAAATAGATTCAGACATACAAACAGAGAAAGACAGACACTTTAGACATTCAAACCAACAAAGACAAATTCTTGGACTTGCAAACACCAAACCAGACATGCAAACAAATAGATTCAGACATACAAACAGAGAAAGACAGGCACTTTAGACATACAAACCAACAAAGATAAATTCTTGGACTTACAAACACCAAACCAGAGATGCAAACAAATAGATTCAGACATATAAACAGAGAAAGACAGACACCTTAGACATTCAACGCACCAAAGACGAATTCCTAGACTTGTAAACACTAAACCAGCCATGCAAACAAATAGATTCAGACATACAAACAGAGAAAGACAGGCGCTTTAGACATACAAAGCAACAAACACAAATTCTTGGACTTGCAAACACTAACTCGGACATGCAAACAAATAGATTCAGTTATACAAACAGATGGACCCTTTGGGGACCCGAAGGGACTTTGGGGGGCCTGGGGACCCGGGGGCTTTGGGGGCTCGGGGGCTCTTTGGGGTCCCGGGGGACTTTTAGGGGTCCGGGGGGCCTTTGGGGTCTCGGGGGGCCTTTGGGAGCCCAGGGGGCCTTTGGGGGGCCGGGGGGCCTTCGGGGGCCCTTGGGGATGGTGGCCCTCTGGGGTTGGGGTATAGGGACCTTACAAAACTGTTCAAATTGAACTTGTGTATTATAACGACCACAGAGTTTCACCCTTAGTCATCTTCTAAATCATCTTCTAAAATCATCATCTAAAATGTCTCAAACTGTTTCACCTAAATCATCTTCTAAAATGTCTCAAACTGTTTCGCCTAAATCATCTTCTAAAATGTCTCAAACGGTTTCGCCCAAATAATCCCTTAAAAGTAATTTCTGTGTGTTCCTTTGTTTTGGCATGCCTGCGCTGTCACATTTGAAATTCCTAGGAAACCCTTTCCCGCGTTAATCTTTTCATCTCTAAGGTGTTCCTAACTACACTATTATGGCTTTGATAGAATATCAATTTATCTCTCTGACCTAAAGATCAGAGAAGCCATATTTAAAAATAGAATATCAATTTATCTCTGTCACTAAAGATCAGAGAAGCCATATTTGAAAATGGAATTTCTTTCTCTTTAGAGTCCCGTATAATTCCTAGGAAAAAAGTGATGTCATTTCTAATTCCGATGGCTTCGATAGAATATTAAAGAATTTATCACTAAGTCTAAAGACCAAAGAAGCCATATTTAAAAATGGAATTTTTTATCTCTTTAGAGTCCCGTATAATTCCTAGGAAACAAGTGATGTCGTTTCTAATTCCTTTAGTGGATCAATAATTCCCCTTGGAAACAAAAAATAAATTCCCCTTTCATGGATCAATAATTCCCCTTAGAAACAAGAAATAAATTCCCCTTTCGTGGATCAATAATTCCCCTCGATTATGCAAACCAATTTCTCAGAAATTCACTTCCCCTCTTGTCCTAGTCGATTATGTAATCAATTTCTCGGAAATCCTCTCCCCTTCTTTTATGTAAATCAAGTTCTCAGAAATCCACTTCCCGACTTTTTACCAAGGACATTAAATCTCGTCCCGCGCTGGCACTGTCCTCCCTACTAGTTCATACGAGCATCCCTTTCATAAAAACCATATATGCCACAGGGATGACTTACAACGCCTGCCCCCGGGCCCTGAGGGGTTTTGTCGACACCTGAGTTTGTTATGCCACTTTTGAAAATTTTCTTAACTTGATGGCTATCTCAAAATTTTTATCGGATGCATTTGAGGAAAAAGGGGCATGGGGAAGAGGGGTAGTTGCCCTCCAATCTCTTTTGACTCTCAAAAACTGAACTAGAACTTTCAATTTGCAATCAAATGAGCCCTCTCTGAAGTGTTTACGAGCATCCCTTCCATAAGAACCATATATTCCCCCAGGGCATACTTTACGACGCCTGCCCTCGGGCCCTTGGGGGCTGTATCGACCCCGGACTTTTCGTTATATGTTATTTGAACTATTTTTTTTAAGAAAATGGCTATTTCAAAGTTCTTATCGGAGGGGTTTGAGGAAAAAAGGCGTGAAGGGGGGGGGGGCTAGGTGCCCTCCAATCCCTTTTGAATTTTAAAAAGTGAACTAGAACTTTCAATTTCCAATAAAATGAGCCCTCTTTGAAGTTTATACGAGCATCCCTTCCATAAGAACCATATATGCTCCCAGGGAATAACTTACAACGCCTGCCCCCAGGCCCTGGGGGTTGTATTGACACCGGAGTTTTGTTATATGATCTTTGAACTATTTTAAACCAAATAGCTATCTCAAAATTTTTATCAGATGCATTTGGGAAAGAAGGGCGTGGGGGGGGGGGGGGGTGGCTGGTTACCCTCCGATATCTTTTGACTCTTAAAAAGTGAACTAGAACTTTCAATTTCCAATCAAATGAGCCCTCTCTGAAGTTTATAGCGAACATTCCTTCCATAAGAACCATATATGCCCCCAGGGCATAACTTATAACCCTTACCCTGAAGACTATGGAGGGAGTGTCCTGCTCAAAGATATAATTTCCAGAACTTTCAACTACGTTGAACAAAATGGCTATCTCAAAATTTTGATTGGATGTGTTTGGGGAAATGGTGGGTGTGGAAGGGGTGTTAGTTGCCTTCCAATCACTTTCGACTATTAAGAAGGGCACTAGCCATTTAAATTTCCAATCGAAAGAGCCCTTTTTGAAGTTTCTACGACGATGCTTTCTATAAAAACCTTATATACCCCCAGGGCATAACTTACAACCCTTGCCCTGAGGGCTTTGGGGGTTTTCATCCTCAAAGACCTAATTTCTAGAATTTTCTACTACGTTGAACAAAATGGCTATCTCAAAATTTTGATTGGATGTATTTGAAGAAAAGATGGGCGTGAGAGGGGGGTTAGTTGCCCTCCAATCACTTTTGACTATTAAAAAGGGCACTAGCCCTTTGAATTTCCAATCGAATGAGCCCTTTTTGAAGTTTTTACGACAAAGCTTTCTATAAAAAGCTTATACGCCCCCAGGGCATAACTTACAACCCTTGCCCTGAGGGCTGTGGGGAGAGTGTCCTTCTCAAAAACATAATTTATATCTAGAAATCAACTACGTAGAACAAAATGGCTATTTCAAAATTTTTATTGGATGTGTTTGGGGAAATGATGGGCGTGGAAGGGGTGTTAGCTGCCTTCTAATTACTTTTACCCCTTGACAAGGGCACTAGAACTCTCGATTATCATTCGAATGAGCCCCCTCCGAAATTTCTGTGACGACCCCTTCCATCCGAAGTGCCTCTGGGAAAAATAAATCAATAAATAACAAAAATAAATAATAAAATATTGGAGCCGTAAGGCCTTAATTATAGGCAACGCTATAGTGCCGCCCCTGAAATGAAAATGTATAAAAATGTAGCCTATTTTCAACATCTAGGTTAAGTGAAATTGTTTTTTCTTTTATTTTTTTTAATGAAGAAAATTTTCTGGAATATAGAAGGGACTTCCCCCTCCCGATTGGTACCGCTAGCCAACTTCTATTTATCTTTTTAGCGAATAAGCATATATTCTTAAATATTCTTATTAATTACATTTTGTGTAGGCTCAGGAGCAACGATTTTAGGGTGATTTCGAAGAGCCGTGTTCTTAAGTTGCCATCCGCTAGAAACCATCAGGTTTCTGCAACATTTTTGCGTCTATACTTTAAAATTGTCTTGGTCCAATAATATACTGATCCCTCCGTTTTCGGTTATCTGAACAAGCGTGTCAGAGAATTTAAACACTTGGCAGGAATTTACTAATAGGTTACTAATAAGTCATGCAAATGGGATTCCAGACGTTAATTATTACCTCTAGTCTTTCTCAGTGTATCATACAAAGGTCAATGTGAACGCGGCCTTTCACTACCTCCATTTTGGATAATCACAAAATTGTTAATGAAATCTACTGCACTGTAGAGTGTGGAACTAGAATCAAATCCAACGAAACAGTTGTTCGAAAAGGCAAATTAAAAACTGGGCAAACGAGCCCCCTTTCCAACTACAAGAATAAAAGAGTCTATAATTAATACATTGTCATTATTCTAAGCTAGCCATTACCATTGCTTGCTGTTTTGTAAATTGATCCATAAGCAATCGTTTGCCATCTTCAATTAATGACCTAATTTTGCTTAAATTATTTGAATAAAAAATCATATGCCTAGATTTGCCTAGATTTCCTTATTTCGCTTGAAATATACAGAAGTCCCTCTGAGTCACTCAATAGAGCAATTAATCATTATTTTCTCAGTAATAAAGAGGAAACTACTTAAAACAAAGGAAGAAAAAGAACAAGAGGAGAGAAGTGACAAAAAGACGACAAAGAAAAGCTTGCACAAACTCATTCAGCTATAAGGTAGCCAACTTTACTAAACGGACTCGCTATGACATAATAGATTTAAAAAAAATAGCAACAAAAAAAAACTGTTAATCGAAACTAAAGGATTTTTGAATCAGTGAGTCCCTGCAGCTCCTTTGTAATAAGACAGTTGCAATTGACGTGCTTAAGAAATACGCCACCTAAACAAGCCCCCCCCTCCTCCCCAAAAAAAATGTATATGTTTGGAGACAGGATTGTAACGCTCTCTAAAATCCTTAAATACCATAACCTTGCGTCAACAAAGGTATAGTTCTACTGTATTTTTTTTATGACAATTCTAATTTCAGTGATGTTTACTTGTGATGGCCGTTTTGGGATTCGTTCGTCTTTTCTTATCTTAACACTTGGATTTGAAACAGAGAGATTATATCATAAGTTTTAAATAGTTATTCTTTTTTTTACAATAATTAGCACAAGAGAATTTACACGTTAGATTGTTTGTAATTTTGTAAAAGCTACCTAAAATGAGTTTTAATATAGAATTATGATAAGAATACACTTGAGATATAAATGTTAACTATTTAATACGATTAGCTTACAGCATTGCTCAACAGATAAGTAAATAGTCTGGAAATTTACATCCTCAAATGAGCCCTTCCTAAAAATTCAACTTTTTCAGCACAAAAAAAAGTGCGTTTCGATGAAAGACCACCACCTGTAGAAATTTCGTTGCCACTGCCGACGTTACCTTCTCCAACTTCTGTTAAAACTGTCGACCAATTTCTCGAACGAAGGACTCCAGTAATTCTTGCAAAGTTGGATTATCCATTTACAAAATTTGAGAGATACACACCTGCAGATCAGCTGAATTTAAGTGGCTCGGAGGACTTTACTGATTCCCTAACGGAAATGGATCCCAACGAATCGATTCTATCGAGTAGCATTGGATCGGAGTTGGATAGAATTGGTGCTGACGTCGTAGATAGTAATGAGTAAGTTTTTACCGAAAATCCTTAAGAAAGAAAACTTTGGTTCACATTTAAATTATGTTGTGTTATGCCAACTGGGCATAAATTTGTTTTCTCGAAATTCATTGTAAGGCCAAGTAAGGCAATTAAATCTTCCCCGCGAATCTGTGTTAGATTCTCTGGTACTTATGTAGAAAGCGATAAGTACGCAAAAAGTGAAGTTTAGTTAATGCTAATGAAATGAAACGAAAAAGATGAAAATATAGTAGTTTATGAACAAAATTGGGCTATATATTTGCACATTAGGGGTGGGGGGTGGGGGGGGGGTTAAGCATAGCATATATTAAATACGTAACCTAACCTAACCCAACCTAGGTACCTTTTAGTCCCATTAAACCCCAAAAAACTAAAGTTTAAATAAAGTTCCAGAAGTGAGAGACCCTATGTAATGCCTATCTTTATGCAGCATCTCATACAAATACCGGGTAATGCATATTAATTTTCTCAATACACTTACCGCTTTCTACATAAGTACCGATTCTCTATAAATCAAGGACTAGGGTAAGCTTTCACTATTTTCTTTTTTCAAAATACTAGTTTGCAGTCTATCCTAATATCGCATTATGCCACAAAACTGGAAATTTAGGTTATCCCACATATGTACCTGAAGCCTGCTCATTTCACCTCATATATTGAAAGATCTCAGTTATTCCTGCCAGAGCTGAGATTTCCAAATATCACCAATATTTAGGACCTAACTTAAAATATTTCCGGGAGTGAAGAGGGATTAGGGATCAATTTCGACCCTTCCCTACTCCTTCCCTAAAAATCAATCCATATTATTTGAAGGCTCACTGAGAGTTGGGGAATTTGGGCATAAAAGTATATTTTTAAGGTTTTAGGCATATTCTGTTCGCCTACACAATGATCAATTGGTCCTCCTCCATAGTGGCTTATGTGCAACTGCACAGCACAGTACATTATTGCACCAAACTTGGGATGACTAAACTTACTTAAATGATGCTATAAAAGAAATATTTATATTAACCGTTTTATTTTGTTGGAGTATCTGCATCTTTAGGAACAAATGCGTTAACACGAGGTACTGCTGTCTCTGAAACTGGAAATCTAATGCATATTCTTTTGATAAATTTAATTTGATTGACTATCAGAATCTTCACCGGATTTCTTTTTGGCATACTTCGGTCTAAAATTGCCCCTTTGCGTCACAACATTGCAGAACATGCTACTCTATTTTGGCACGATCTTTTCCGGTTGTAAAAGAGCTCAGTATAACCTTCAATTTTTTTTCTGATGAGCCTTTGCCCGATTTTCTAGAGCCCTTTGTTTGACACGATCACCCTGATGTAAAAAAATAATAATAAAAAATACAACTAACAAGCAAATAAAAACGCATCCGTGACATTTTTCTAGATAAGCACTTGAAACCTGTACAATACAATTCTTTTATATACTGAATTCAACAACGTAACTTTCATCAAAATTATTCACCGTTTTTGGGTTGCTTTCTCCCTTTTTCTAAAATTGCTTTCATTTTCTCGGTAACTTTCAACGAATAGCTTTAAAATTAATGAACTTTACTTATTTGGCGTTACCGTACAAAGCCAACTCTTTTACTGTATACATTTAGAGTTTATAGAGGCTATTAGTACGAGTTGCTCTTTGCCTACAGTTCGTTACCACCAACTGTCTAATGTAATAAATAAATAAACGTAAGACCCAGTACTTCACAAGCAGCGCAATAGCGCTGCCTAAATAAAGGACGATGTTGGCAGAATGTATCATTATTATTATTTTTTCGTGGTCTTAGACCAAGGCACTTCCTATCGAAGGAGTTGTCGTAGAAACTTCGAAAAGGGCTCATTCGATTGCAAATTGGAGTGGCTAGTGCCCTTTTTAATAATCGAAAATGATTGGAGGGCAACTAGCCCCCCCCCCCCACGCCCATCATTCCCCCAAACACATCCAATCAAAATTCTGAGATAGCCATTTTGTTCAGCGTAGTTGATTTCCAGATAGAAAATATGTTTTTGAGGAGGACACTTCCCCACAACCCTCGGGGCAAGGGTTTTAAGTTATGCCCTGGGGACATATAAGAACGATTTTGGCATAATGTATTATTTCTTATTTTTTTTCCTTTAGAGCAGGGCACTTCGTATCGAAGAAGTTGTCGTAGAAACTTCGAAAAGGGCTCATTCAATTGGAAATTGGAGTGGCTTGTGCCATTTTTAATAGGAGAAAGTGATTGGAAGGCAACTAACACCCCTTCCACGCCCACCATTTCCCAAAACACATCAAATCAAAATTTTGAGATAGCCATTTTGTTCAGCGTAGTTGATTTCCAGTTAGAAGTTATGTTTTTTGGGAGGACACTCCCCCACAACCTTCAGGGCAAGGGTTTTAAATTATGCCTGGGGGCATATAAGGTTTTTATAGAAGGAGTTGTCTTAGAAACTTCAAAAAAGCCTCACTCGATTGGAAATTCAAAGGGCTAGTGCCATTTTTAATAGTCGAAAGTGATTGGAGGGCAACTAAACCCCCTCTCACGCCCTCCTTTTCCCCAAACACATCCAATCAAAATTTTGAGATAGCCATTTTATTCAACGTAGTCTTAAGTTCTGGAAATTAAGTCTTTGAGGATGATAACCCCCCCCCCCCCCATAGCCCTCAGGGCAAGGATTATAAGTTTTGCCCTGGGGGCATATAAGGTTTTTATTGAAAGCGTTGTCGTAGAAACTTCAAAAAGGGCTCATTCGATTGGAAATTAAAATGGCTAGTGCCCTTTTTAATTGTCGAAAGTGATTGGAAGACAACTAACACCCCTTCCACGCCCACCCTTTCCCCAAACACATCCAATCAAAATTTTGAGATAGCCATTTTGTTCCAGGCAGTTTAAAGTTCTGGAAATTATACCTTTCACAGTCTTCATGGCAAGGGTTATAAGTTATGCCTTGGGGGCGTATAAGGTTTTTATTGAAATTTTTGTCGTAGAAACTTGAAAAAGGGCTCATTCAGTTGGAAATTCAAAGGGCTAGTGCCCTTTTTAATAGTCGAAAGTGATTTCAGGGCAACTACCCCCCTCTCACGCCCACCTTTTCCTAAAACACATCCAATCAAAATTTTATATAGCCATTTTATTCAACGTATTTGAAAGTTTTGGAAATTAGTTCTTTAAGGATGACAATCCCTCTCGCCCAAAGCCCTCAGGGCAAGGGTTGTAAGTTATGCCCTGGGGGCATATAAGGTTGTCATTGAAAGTGTTGTCGTAGAAACTTCAAAAGAGCTCATTCAATTGGAAATTGAAAGGGCTAGTGCCGTTTTTAATAGTTGAAAGTGATTGGAGAGCGACTAACGCCCCTCTCACTCCCATCATTTTCCCAAACACATCCAATCAAAATTTTGAGATATCCATTTTTTCAACGTAGCTGAAAGTTCTGGAAATTAGGTCTTTTATGATGATAACCCCCTCAGAGCCCTCAGTGCAAGGGTTGTAAGTTATGGCCTGGGGGCATATAAGGTCTATATAGAAAGTTGTTGTAGAAACTTCAAAAAGGGCTCATTTGATTGGAAATCGAAATTGTCCTTTTTAATAGTCGAAAGTGAGTGGAGAGTAATTAACCCCCCTCTCACGCTCACCATCTCCCCAAAAAAATTTAATCAAAGTTTAGAGATAGTCATTTTGTTCAACGTACTTGAAAGTTGTGGCAATTATGTATTTAAGGATGACAAACCCCCAAGAGCCCTCAGGGCAAAAGTTGTAAGTTATGCCCTGGGGGCATATAAGATTTTTATATATAGAGTTGTCCTAAAAACTTCAAAAGGGGCTCATTCAGTTGGAAAATGAGAGGGCTAGTGCTCTTTTTAATAGTCGAAAGTAATGGGAGGGAAACTCACCCCCCTCTCACGCCCACCATTCCCCCAAACACATCCAATCAAAATTTTCAGGCGGCCATTTTTTTCAACGTAGTAGGAAGTTCTGGAAATTAGGTCTTTGAGGATGACAACCCCCCACCCCCAGCCCTCAGGGCAAGGGTTGTAATTTATGCCCTGTGGGCATATAAGGCTTTTATTGAAAGCGTTGTCGTAGAAACTTCAAGAAGGCTCATTTGATTGGAAATTGAAAGGGCTAGTGCATTTTTAGCCACCATTTCCCCAAAGACATCCAATCAAACTTTTGAGACATCTATTTTGTTTAACGTAGTTGAAAGTTCTGGAAATTAGGTCTTAGAGGATGACAACCACCCCAAAAGCCCTTAGGGTAAGGGTTGTAATTTATGCCCTGTGGGCATGTAAGGTGTTTATAGAAAGCGTTGACGTAGGAACTCAAAAAGGGCTCATTCGATTGGGAATCGAAAGGCCTAGTGCCATTTTCAATAGTCGAAAGTGATTGGAAGGCTTGACATTTTATAGTAAAGATCGATGTGGGTATAATGTGTTATTTTTTGTTGGTGTTGCTGTTTAGACCAGGGCACTTCCTATGGAAGAAGTTGTCGTAGGAACTTCGAAAAGGGCTCATTCGATTGAAAATAGAAAGGGCTGATGCTCTTTTTAATAGTCGAAAGTGATTGGAGGGCAACTAATCCCCCTCCCTCGCCCACCCTCCCATTTGCCCATTATGTTTAAAAACTAAAGGTTGCCTTAAGACTAAACCAAAATGCACTGTGTTAATGCTAATTCCCAATAAGGCATCTCAGCAGCACCCCAAACGAATGAGGGTATTATGTTCAGACTTTCGGGGCTACTTCTGCTCTTAAAACTTAACCAAATCAAAATAGCGTAAGTGTATCCGAGCTATCAAAGAAAGTAAACAGATTTTTTTGCGAATAGTATCAAGTTTTCCATTTCAGGTCAACTAGAGGAGGTATGAAACTAAATTAAACACTACTATTTGTGTCCAGATTTTTAAAAGGGTGTATGTTGTTAAAAATTGCTGAACATTTTTCTCCAGCATACAAATAGCAGGCCAAACTATAAAGTCTTAAAAAAAAAAATAATTAAAGTATTATTTTCTTTTTCCCTGAAAAGACCATGTCAATATAAATGAACAGAAATTACAATAATTAACCGAGTCAAACTCAAAACGAGCAGAAATTAACATAAGTTGGGCTCAAAACCCCTATGCCTTCCCAAGGCCAGAACATAATTTGCACTTTACTGAAAAACATACAAATGAATGTGCATTGTCAGTTTAATATACATATACTGATATTTAGTAATCAAAATGTTAATATTATTTGATTTATTAAAGCTATGAAAGTAAAAACATTTATATTTTTTTCAGCAAAGTGCAAATTATGTTCTTTTTTTTTTATTCGCTTTTTATTTTTCCCAGAGATGGTCGTATCAATCCAGTGATCCTAATCGATCGGGAGAGGGCTTATTTGAATCAAAAATGGAAAAGAGTAATCCTCGCTCTTTACGCTAAAAAACTTGTTTTTTTTTATTTAATACGCTAAAGCTTGAATTTTTGTCACAATTCTTAAAGAAAGATTGCTCAAAAATAAGGGCGGTATAATTTGAATGAGAAGTATTTTTGAATGACTCTAGGACTTCAGCGTAAAGAGCGAGGGTTGATGAAGGGTCAGTCCCTTATATACGGATTAATTTTTGTTCGTTTTAAGTTTTAAAGTTGTTCCTTACTTTCATTAAAGAAAAAGACTTGTTTTTTTTTTTTTATTTAATAGCCATAGAAGAACGACTCGATTTTTATTGAGGAAACGATTTTCTTTGGAATATAATTTTTATTGTAAAATAAGCTTTATTCAACTCATTTCCGATGGACAATGCAAATGAGATAATTATGCTTTCAAAATAGCAGTAAATTGGTAAATTTGAATTCAAAGTGATAGTTGGAAGTAAGTAGTTTCGATAAAATTGACATTAAAGTCTTAGATAAAACACTTTATGTTACACCCAGGGTATGACATCCTTGAGGATGAAGATTTATTGGTTTTTAGAAGTTAACTCCAAGTTCGTCCTTTTATTTTATGCCATACTAGGCTGCAAAAGAACAAATAGAGAAAAGGGCAAAACATTTCGCAAGAGGTACAAGTTAGCGAAAGTAGGCTGCTAAAATTTAAATTTTAGGATTTTTTTTTCTTTGATGAAATTTTGAAATAAGAAAGGAATGTTAGGCTCTAGGTAATCATCTTCCCAAAATTATTATTATCTATTTATTTATTTCTTAATGGGATGCCGGTAAGAAAGGGCTAGGCACGACCAAAGAAGAGGGACCAGCTTCAAGATAAATGGTTGAGTTTTTAGTTTGGAACTGTTAAGGCCTTACTCCCCTGATAAAATACGAGTCGGCCAAAGATCAGCTTTGATATTTCCTATCAAAGGCTATAAAACATAGGCTAATAAACAAGTTTTTTTTTCACAATTATCCTAAATACTAGGATGTTACTATCCTAGTCTGTACGCTACAGTTAATCAACAAAAATAAAATAATATATATATATATATATATATATATATATATATATATATATATATATATATATATATATATATATATATATATATATATATATATATATATATATATATATATATATATATATATAATAACGCTAAAAGTATGAATATACTTATTTAGGTGCATTCGCTTTACGTTAGTAATAATTGTATAATATTTGCTTTCTGTAAGCAAAAGATAAATTTTAACTTAAAAAGTGGAGATATTAAGGGGGGGGGGTAGCCCCCATCTCTTCGTCTTATTTAAGGTACTTTGTATTTGTTTTAATCTTCAATTTTACTATTTACAATCTAATAAAACGAATTCTTTTTTGTTTTTACTTAATTTATGTCCCGTTTTAATTTGTCAGTAGAAACTAAATTGTTTATTGCGTTATAATGAGCTTAAGAGGGAAGCGCACTACCGCGTGGGAGTGTGTCCTTGGAAACTAGCACCTTTTTTTTAAAGTTTTTCTTGTCGTCTCACAATTTAATTTGAAGCCATTTTGACCAATACCAAATTAGATCCTCCCCCAGAATCAAGGGTGGGTAAGCATTGCTAATTTTTTTGGACCTCTAAAGGTCACAAGATGGCACTGGTAATGCCTGAATGTCTCAGGTGTTACTCATTTTATTGTTGACATTATGATTAATGGAACAATTATTTTTTTTATGGCAGTGCTAAGCTTTTGCGCTGTGTCCATAATTTCATGAAAAACTTGGAACATTAAAGGTTCCAAAGAGACCTACTTTGTTTTTTCCTGGACTCATTGAAAATATTATTCCAAGTTACTGCTATTACCGCTGGTAACTGCTATATACCAGCTGTTTATAAACAGCTGGAGGACAGCTGTTTTGCGTAGAGCAACGAACACAATAATAAGAAATATAAAATAGGAGAATATTTTTGGAATATATTTGGGTTAAGTCGCACTCTTGTTAGTTTAATTTTGTAATTGTGTAAATTATTTCAATGAATTATTTTGGTAGTCATGTCAATTAGCTACAATTAAAAAGGTAGAACTGGTCGATATTCTTAACTATCAAATAGTTTTTCATTATCAAGCTGTTTATATTCATTATCAAGAAATACTCAGACCCAATATTTCATTTCAAATTACATGTTTGACAATGAAGAATTTTTAATAGTTGTAGCCTTTAATACAAATTGGAATGATTCACATTTTAGCTCTAAGGTTTAGTTACGTTTGAGCAAATTCTTAATTAAAAAATCGAAAAATTTGTATTATTTTGTTAGGAATTAGCCACACCGTCGCTGTGACGCCTAAAGGTGGCATGGGGCATTTTCATGCTTCTGAGGTGATAGTTCAATATTGTATTTAAGCTCTTCTCCAAGGGAGGGTCAACAAGCCAATGTAGACCATGAGGATCAAAGTTTAGTTGAACATGCGATTGCCTGGCAATCCTCCTTTTGAGAACAGCTTAGAAAACGCTTTCAGGCAGTTTTCTTAGAAGTGTGAAAAAGTCACGTATGCGGGTGTTGATTTTCTATTTTCTTTTGGTCAATCTAAATAAGGATTGAGAAATTAAAAATGTATGTTTTCCGAGTATCTGCAGATCCTGAGTGGAGTTGATCATATCTTTTTTTGACCGTATTTTCAATCGCTGAAATATCCAAACAACGAATAAAATGACAAAAATGTGCATCATTCATCTTGATAATGGTTTACAAATAGGCTGGTAAAAAATGTTCCGGATTTTTTTCTTTTATTTTTCTTCCTTATATCGAATATGGAGAATGTATTTAGATACGTTTATTGTCAAATTTTGTCAAATTGAATTTTTTAAAAAATGAATAATCCCCCCTCTCCACTCGGAGGTGTCAACATCTTTAAATTCCAAAACTAATAACTATATTTTTTGTGGTTCTAGACGAATAGCCCCCCCCCCCCCCGGCGAATACCCCCCCCCCCCCAAAAAAAAAAAAAAAACGTGGAAAATAAGGCTTTCCAAATTTGAGAATTTTATTTGAGTTTTAGTTTTTTGATTTCCGCAGGGGGATGGAATTTTGGTACTTGTGTATTATGCGTCACTCACTTAAGTTTACGCTGTGTAAAATTCGAGAACACGCCGGTTTTTTTTTTTTTTTTTGTTAGTTTCTTCGTTACTTTAGAAATAAAATTGTGCTATAGATTTGCACATTAGGGGGATGGGGTAAGTATAATGGGTCTGCATGCAAAATGTGTTTGGTACAATTATTGTGCATATTAGATAGATATAGACCCCGGTGCCGCGCCGATGAGGGAACACCGGCGGCGGCGGGGTCAAAACAGCGCGCCGCCGCCGCGCCGCCGGTAAGACGTCGGTGGCACGCCGCCGGTGCGATCAATGTTGACCGCAAACATTAATGTTTTCATCAGTGTTTCTCAAATCACAGCTTAAATTTACAATAGATTCGAGCCTATTCATGAGTTCAAAAATTCACAAGTCGCTGGCTGGAAACTGGTCTTCTTCGTTATTAATTAAAAAAAAAAAAAAATTCACAAGTCGCTGGCTGGAAACTGGTCTTTTTCGTTATTAATTAAAACAAAAAATAAGTAACAATAAAATCAAATAATCCACCAAGCATGTAGCTACCACAAACCAGCATCAATAAATAAATGAAACCCAAAACGAACAGAAATTACAATAAATAACTGAGTCAAACTCAAAACGAGCAGAAATTAACATAAGTTGAGCTCAAAACTCCTATGCCTTCCCAAGGCAAGAACATAATTTGTACTTCACTGAAAAAAATATAAATGTTTTTACTTTCATAGCTTTAATAAATCAAATAATATTAACATTTTGATTACTAAATATCATTACATGTATATTAAACTGACAATGCACATTCATTTGTATTTTTTTCAGTAAAGTGCAAATTATGTTCTGGCCTTGGGCAGAAATAATCTGTTTACTTTCTGTGATTGCTTGGATACATTTACGCTATTTTGATTTGGTTAAGTTTTAAGAGCAGAAGTAGCCCCGAAAGTTTGAACATAATACCCTCAGTCGTTCTTGGGATACTGCTGAGATGCCTTATTGGGAATTAGCATTAAGACAGTGCATTTTGATTTAATCTTGAGGCAACATTTAGATTTAAACATAATGGGCAAATGGGAGCGTGGGCGTGGGAGGGGGATTAGTTGCCCTTCAATCACTTTCGACTATTAAAAAGGGCATCATCCCTTTCTATTTTCAATCGAATGAGCCCTTTTCGAAGTTCCTATGTTAACTCCTTCAATACAAAGTGCCCTGGTCTAAACAACAACAACAGCAAAAAACAATACATTATACCCACATCAATCTTTACTATAAAAATGTCAAGCCTTCCAATCACTTTCGACTATTAAAAAGGGCACCAGGCCTTTCGATTTCCAATCGAATGAGCCCTTTTTGAGTTTCTATGACAAAGCTTTCTATTAACACCTTATATGCCCCCAGGGCATAAAATACAACCCTTACCCAAGGGCTGTTAGGGTGGTTGTCATCCTCACAGACCTAATTTCCAGAACTTTCAACTACATTAAACAAAATGGCTATCTCAAAATTTTGATTGGATGTGTTTGGGGAAATGATGGGCGTGAGAGGGCTGTTAGTTGCTCTCCAATCACTTTCAACAATAAAAAACGCACAAGCCCTTTTAATTTCCAATCAAATGAGCCCTTTTGAAGTTTCTATGACGACGCTTTCAATAAAAACCATATATGCCCCCTGGGCATAACTTACAACCCTTGCCCTGAGGGCTGGGGGGGATGTTGTAATCCTCAAAGACCTAATTCAAGAACTTTTTACTATGTTGAACAAAATGGCTATCTGGAAATTTTGATTTGATGTCTTTGGGGGAATGGTGGGCGTGAGAGGGGGTTAGTTACCCTCCAATGACTCTCGACTATTAAAAAGAGCATTAGCCCTCTTAATTTTCAATTGAATGAGCCCCTTTTGAAATTTTACGATTAGTCTATCTATAAAAACCTTATATGCCCCCAGGGCATAACTTACGACCTTTGCTCTGGGGGCTCTTGGGGCTTGTCATCCTTAAATACATAATTTCCAGAACTTTCAACTACGTTAAACAAAATACGTAGGTATCTCGAAACTTTGATTGAATGTTTTTGGGGAAATAGTGGGTGTAAGAGGGGAGTTAATTACTCTCCACTCACTTTCGACTATTAAAAAGGGCAATTTGAATTTCCAATCAAATGGGCCCTTTTTGAAATTTCTACAACAGCTTTCTATACAAACCTTATATGCCCCCAGGGCATAACTTACAAACCTTGCACTGAGGGTTGTGAGGGGGTTATCAGAGGCAACGTTGTAGCGTTGCCTAATATCCTAATGTCCAAAACTTTCAACTAAGTTGAACAAAATGGATATCTCAAAATTTTGACTGAATGTGTTTGGGAAAATGTTGGGCGTGAGAGGGGGGTTAGTTTCCCTTCAATCAATTTCGACTATTAAAAAGGGCACTAGGCCTTTCAATTTTCAATTGAATGAGCCCTTTTTGAAGTTTCTACAACATCACTTCTTATAAAAATCTTATATGCCCCCAGTGTATAACTTACAACCCTTGCCCTAAAGGCTGTGGGGATGGGAAGGGACTGTCATCCTTAAAGATCTAATTTCCAAAACTTTAAACTACGTTGAATAAAATGGCTATCTCAAAATTTTATTGGATGTGTTTGGGGAAAAGGTGGGCGTGAGAGGGGGCTTAGTTGCCCTCAAATCAATTTGACTATTAAAAAGGGCACTAGCCCTTGGAGTTTCCAATCGAATGAGCCCCTTTTAAAGTTTTTAAAACAACTCTATCTATAAAAATCTTATATGCCCCCAGGGCATAACTTACAACATTTGCCCTGGGGGTTCTGGGTGGTTTGTCATCCTTAAATACATAATTTCCAGAACTTTCAACTACGTTGAACAAAATGGTCATCTCTAAACTTCGATTGAATGATTTTGGGGAAATGGTGAGAGAGAGAGAGGGGGGTTAATTACTCTCCACTCAGTTTCGACTATTAAAAAGGTTAATTTAAATTTCCGATCAAATGAGCCCTTTTTGAAATTTCTACAACAACTTCTATATAAATCTTATATGCCCCCAAGGCATAACTTACACCCCTTGCACTGAGGGCTCTGAGGGTGTTATCATCCTAAAAGACCTAATTTCCAGAACTTTGAACTATGTTGAACAAAATGGATATCTCAAAATTTTGATTGAATGTGTCTGGGAAAATGGTAGGCGTGAGAGGGGGGTTAGTTGCTATTATACTGGTAAGCCACGACTGGCACCAGTGTTTGTGTGGTAAGATACGAGTGTCACCACTTATTGGTGCAAAACTGGTGCTATACAACTTAATGGTGGGGAAAGCCCCTAGTGGTGCCCAATATTATAATGGGATGCCAGCGCTTACCACAACTGTTCTGTAAATATAGGGTTTGTTAGTTCCCAATTTACAATATACCCTGCCCCAGGGTATGGTAACGTGATCGAACGGTCAAATGACCAACCTCTAAGGCCAAGGGTGCACCCAACTCGGGTCACCACTAAAAATCCTTAGCTGTCTCCTTGGAAGGTAAACGAACCCCCCTGTCAATCTAATAATGACGGTATCTCGTAACTCTGTTCCTACCCTGTCTGGGTTCCTGGAAAAATAGTCAAACAAACTGTACAAAAACTTATCATAGAGATGGACCTTCGCTTGGCCCTGGTCAATCCTCTAAATCAACGTCCAAAATCCATTCTACTCTTGCGTAATTTTGCCTTTCAATGGCCCAAATCCAGAAAACCAAAATAGAATTTAAGTTCAAAGCTTACTCATTACGAAAGACTCTAGCTTAGCAACGAGAGTTTAACTTAGTTAAGTAACGAGAGTTAAGAACCTTATATGCCTCCAGGGCATAACTCAAAACCCTTGCCCTGACGGTTGTCATAACTCAAAATTTCGATTGGATGTGTTTGAGGGAATGAATGGCATGAGGGGGGGTTGGCTAGTTGCCCTCCAATCGCTTTCGACTATTAAAAAGGGCACTAGAACTCTCAATTTCCAATCGAATCAGCCCCTTTTGAAGTTTCTACGACGACCCCTTCCATATGAAGTGCCGTGCTTTAAAGGAAAAAAAAAATACATTGTGCCAACATCGTTCTTATATGCCCTCAGGGCATAACTTAAAACCCTTGCCCCGTGGGTTGTGGGGGAGTGTCCTCCTCAAAACAATATATTCTATCTGGAAATCTACTATACAAACAAAATGGCTATCTCAAAATTTTGATTGGATGTGTTTGGGAAAATGATGGGCGTGGGAGGGGGGTAGTTGCCCTCCAATCCCTTTCGACTATTAAATAGAGCACTAGCCCTTTAAATTTCCAATCGAATGAGCATTTTTTGAAGTTTCTATGACAACGCCTTCTATAAAAACCTTATATGCCCCCAGGGCATAACTTAAAACCCTTGCCCTGAGGGTTTTGGGGGAGTGTTCTCCTCAAAACAATATATTCTATCTGGAAATCTACTATACAAACAAAATGGCTATCTCAAAATTTTGATTGGATGTGTTTGGGGAAATGATGGGTGGGGGGGGGGGCGGGGGGGGGGGCTAGTTGCCCTCCAATCACTTTTGATTATTTAAAAAGGGTACTAGCCCTTCGAATTTCCAATCGAATGAGCCTGTTTTGAAGTTTCTACGACAACGCCTTCTATAAAAACGTCATATGCCCCCAGGGCATATCTTAAAATCCCTGCCCTGAGGGTTGTGGGGGAGTGTCCTCCTCAAAAACATATTTTCTATCTGGAAATCAACTACGTTGAACGAAATGGCTATCTCAAAATTTTGATTGGATGTGTTTGGGGGAATGATGGGCGTGGGGGGGGCTAGTTGCCCTCCAATTACTTTCGACTATTGAAAAGGGCACTAGAACTCTCAATTTCCAATTGAATGAGCTCCTTTTGAAGTCCCTACGACGACCCTTCCACATGAAGTGCCCTGCTCTAAAGGAAAAAAAAAATAATAAATAGTAGATTGTGCCAACATCGTTCTTATATGCCCTCAGGACATAACTTAAAATCCCTGCCCTGAGGGTTGTGGGGGAGTGTCCTCCTCAAAAACATATTTTCTATCTGGAAATCAACTACGTTGAACGAAATGGCTATCTCAAAATTTTTATTGGATGTGTTTGGGGGAATGATGGGCGTGGGGGGGGGCTAGTTGCCCTCCAATCACTTTCGACTATTAAAAAGGGCACTAGCCACTCCAATTTCCAATCGAATGAGCCCTTTTCGAAGTTTCTACGACACGATACGAAGTGCCCGGGTGGAGAAAAAAAAACATATTGTGCCGACATCGTTCTTTACTTAGGCAGCGCGTGGCTGTGGCGTTTCAGAACCCTTGCATAATACGAGTAGTTGAAGTATCTATTAGCTATGTATTCTTAAAGTACCAAGGACACCAAAATTAAAACACATTTAGCCCTCTTAATCTATTTTAGGTCTATTCATACCTGAAAATCCGGGTTTCCTACGAGTTTTTGTTTAGCTGCTATTAGCATTTTTAGTTTGAATAAATTCGCAAAACAGTGTTGTCAATAATAAAACAACGATAAACTTCGGAGCTGAATAATATTAGCGAAAACTATTTCCTACGAATCCGACACTGTTTTTCATTTGTGAAAATTCAAATTTACAAAATCTGTTGATTGTTATATATATATTAGTGAAAATACATTTTGTGAAAAAATATGACCTCAAGTTCAGAAAGTGACTATTCTGATGTGTCAGAAAATATTTTGATGATGACCAAGCGCTAGATGGTATGCAAGATACCATTTCAGGATACTTGTTCCAGCTAGACCCCGACGCCGCGCCGGCGAATCGACCAAACGCCACCGACGAGAGGCTTGGCGCCACTGAAGTGTCGTAATGCCAACGGCGCGCCGCAAGCACGCCGCCGCCGACAGAGGCGGCGGCGTTCGGTCGATTTCAAATTAATTTTGCGGCAATTCTTTATTGCGTCAACCGCAAATTCGGAGCTTTTCCTTCTTGTGTGGTTAGTATTTCGATTTTCCTGATTAGAAATCAAGCAGGGCTTGTATTATCCCCGAATTTTCGGGCATTTCCCCGAAAATCTATGGGTCACCCCGAAAAAAAATTTGGTTCCCCGAATCCCCCAAAACCACGCAATCACGGTGCCACCCCTAGCGATTTATCACCAGTGACTTTCCCTGCCAAATATTACTTGGCATACCATAATTCTTCACTACTCTCTTGTTCATTAATTTTCGTCTCTTTTGTTACTTTGCATAAATAAGAGACAGATGCAATTGCCAATATTGCAATATACACAGATCTTCATATGTTGACAAAAAACAGGATCGTCTTTATGAAATGAGTTCAAATCATTTCGAATGCAGTTTCCCAATCGTTATTTCTTACATCGTTTGTAGTCAAGAATTTTATTTTCAAGTTGAATCCCCCCAAAAAAAAACCTTCTATTGTGACAAATTTAGCTATAGACTAAGCTATGTACAAGGTTTGGGAATTAAAGATTGAACTGGAAGTTACCTAAAAAATATGATTCAAAAATAAACTGTAAATTATTGCCTATAGGAGGGGGGATAGGGGGCTATCATTTTTAAATGATAATACCTCATTTTTTTATTGAAAGCGGGGATGCCAAAAGGTTAATTATTTTTTCCATTTAAAATGGAGACAGAAGAAAATGATATCAAATTCCCTAGGAAACCATTGAAATATTTTGATGGACCCAAGGCCCCCCATTAGGACTTGTTCATTGCCTTGGGTGTTTTGCGACTTCTCATGGGCTACTGGCCTAATTTGGCTTCTGTGTGTGCTCCCTTTTAATTGTATTCTTTGGATCTTATTGAATGCCACGGCAAATCTATGACTCAGTTTTCCAATAATTTGAGGTATATCTGAGTAATTTGACATTTTTGTTGTTGTCTTTGTACCCCCTTACTCATACCCTCAATTTTTTTCAAGGAACACTAAGCTTTTTAACGTTATTTTGCATGTTTGTTTGAACCATATAGTGACCTAGTTAATTATTAAGTAACTTATTTTTCTAATGAAAGCTGAGACAGAATCCTATGAATGTGGTATCCAGAGGGGGGGGGGGGAAGTATTACATTTAAATGATAATATCTCGAAATTTTTTTTATTGAAAGCAGGGATCCCCAAATTTTTTTTTCTAATTTAAAGCAGAAACGGTATTTTATCAAGGTGGTATCCAGAGAGGGGGGGAGTAGTGAGCTATAATATTTAAATCATAATACCTCGATTTTTTTTTAAAGAAGGGGTGCCAATAAGTTAAATATTTTTGTTATTTAAAGCACAGACGGTATCCTATCAAGATAGTATAGAAGAGGGGGGGGCATAGGGAGCTATTATATTTAAGTGATAGTACCTTGATAGTACCTGTTTTTAATACAAGATATCTTTTTAAGAATCCAAAAGAGCAAAAAAAAAAAAACAATCAATATCAAAGTCACCCATTTCAACTGTTTTAAATGTGATAGGCAAAGGGCATTATAAAAAAATTAAGCTTCTAAGTTAAAAGCTATATTCAAAGTTTTCTGATTAGCCTAATTTAATATTAAGATGGCCTGGCCTAAAAAATAAGACACACGTATAGTCAGAACTCCATTGCAAATCCATATATTGCTAAATTTATAAAGACTCCCCCCCCCCTCCCTCCCTCCATAATGGTGAAAAATATACCCTGAATTATAAATCAAATCAACACCATATTTTTGGTATATAGCCTAGACTGCAGTTTTCAACAAAATTTAGCGTTTCAGCACAATTCAAAATAATGAGTATTTTTCATGCTCTTTTATAATTAAATAATCACTTTACAGGGACTATTAATTTTGAGCCATGAAGGGGCTAGAAGGCTCAGAACAGCCCATAGAAACCTAGTAACCCTATGCTCAAAAATTTGCTTCTTTAAATAACTGGCTAAGGAGAAAAATAGGTCATATGTAGCTGACTAATGATTGAAGCTGACTTAAGCTATATATTTCCATATTAGGGGGGGGGGGAGTAAAGCATAGGCTCGTGGTATCAACTTCAAAGTCTAATAACCATAATAATTTATTTATTATGAAGTAACTAAGTAAGAGTCTTTTATTCAGGCTTATCACTAAACAAAATATAACCCAGTTGTGCTGATGATTTGTATCTGGTAATTATGTCAGTGATTCCAATCCTCAAAATGTAAATGGGGCAAAAATAACCAGTTAGCCATGATAAAATAAAAAGTAGCAAAATAGAAATAAGAAGGTATTTTTCAAAGTCTAACTGAGGCAACTGCTCCCCCTCACATAATTGGCACCCCAAAATTACGTGGCCTAATGCTGAATTAGAATAAACAGTGTACAATGGCAAGTACAAACAATACAATAATATATTATATATGATTCATAATACGATAATATATATTACATAATAACAATGACAGATAATGATCTAATAGTATTGATTTATTTAATCAACATTTGTCATTCAGAGAAGTCATGACTCTCTAATTTTGTTCTTAATATAATTCCTGTTTTGTTCCACTAAATTTTTTTTGGTACTGTTCTAATATATGGGCAACATGCAAGAATGCAGCTTGAGAAAAGCCAAGAACAGATAACATTACCCAGTAATTTCCTATCTTATGCTCTATAAACAAGGGGTTTCTCACTCCAGGAACTATATTCAAGCTTTAGTTTTTTGGGGTTTAGGAGGAAAAAAAGGTACCTAGGTTAGTTTAAGTTATGTATTTATTATATGTTATGCTTTACCCCCACCCTCCTAATGTGCAAATATACAGCCAAAATTTGTTTCTAAACTATTATATTTTTATCCTATTTTGTTTTATTTCACTAGCATTAACCAAACTTCACTTCTCGCATGTTCCCCAGATATTAGAACAGTACCTTTTTTTCCTGCATTGCTTTAGTATAACAGTGTGACATCCTTTTCACTAATAAATACCCATAATTTTTTGAAGGCCTATAGGATATATGTTCTGAAAATTCAATCGATTATTATTATTGTTGCTGGTTTGCCTCTGAGTATTTGATGTTCATATGTTAGTCCTAAAACTCAGCTGCCCTTGCCTGAGACTATAGGCAGGCAGACCTTATGTCACTTGTTCACCTGCAAATCCAGGCAACATGTTGGTTCAACCAATTTTGAATGAATTTTGTGTTAGTGTAACTGTCTGAGCTTATAAACTGGGTTGCCTGTCTAAGACTTTAGGCAGACCCTATGCCACCTGTTTGCACACAAGGCCAGGCAACTTTTCAGTCAACCAATTTTCAATTAATTCTGTTTTAGTGTAACTGTCTTGGCTTATAGATTGGGTTTTCTGACTGAGGACTGCAAGTCCAGGTGACTTAGTGGTCATGTTAATCCTAAAACTTGGTCAAAATGCCTTAGACTCTAGGCGGACATGCCTACTTGGAAAGTCTACTTGAATTACAATAGAGATGACTAAGATTTTTGGGCTGACTCACAACAGACAATGTCATGGAACTTGCTGATGAAGAAGCATCCTAAGCCTAATTTTCCTGGCCACATAAATTCTCAGGTAGGTTGACTAAGTTTTAGGATTGATATGTGACCACCAAGTTGCCTGAACTGCAATTGGAACTATGAAAAGCCATCTGTATGACTTTGTTGTTTTCTCTATGTATCAGTGGGGTAATGTAATTTCTTTTTTATGACATTTTAGTGGATCATATATTAAATAAGAATACGAGTACCAAAAAGCATTCTGTATAACTTTATTCATGTTTCTCTATAATAATTTGATGTTTAAAAAGTCATAGAGAAGACTTCATATCATTCTCCATGTTTAAAGGAAACACAATATTGCCTATTGTTTTGATTTTATAGTGCTTTGTATATAAGAGTAAATGACAATATTTGTTGCTTAGAGTATAAAGAACCAATGACTTTAATAGGCCTAGTCAAACAGTGCTCACCCAAGTAGGCTAATTTGTATTTCTAATATAAAAAAAGAATAAAAGGTATATGCTACTATTATATAGTAACTATGAGGTAGATTTATATCAAAATATTCAAGCAAATCACACAGCCTTCTAGGTGCCTTACCTTAGCCTACATAAGGTAGGCTATCAGTGGAAGTCATTAGGTCTGCAAAACTACCAATAGGGTAGCCTATATATTGATACTTTCTTTTAGAATCATTAATGTTTACCTTTACACTGCTTCATGGTTAAAAGATCCTGGAATGCCAAAAATCCTAGTAACATCAAGACTAGGTCTAGTCTAGCCAAGCTCTTTTCAAGAAGCATTCCTTAAAAGTATTTTTCAAAGAAAAGAGCTTTGCTGAACTAGGTTCCGATTTCTGTTTTACCGGAACATACAAGAAAACAACACTTTCTAAGGCTATATGATGATTTATTTATTTTTTGGTCATTTTCTGCTGTTTAACAGCGCACGTTCTTTATTTTTGAAATTGGCCACGAACTTGCGTATTGGAATACATTATGTAAACAGGCGATCTTTCTCCTTAAAAAATGAATTATCGGTTTTTCACACTAATTTAAGACGTATATGGCTGTGTAAGTTTGCACTTGACCAATTTAATGAATTAGTTTTCATTTTAGGTGTCCTTGGTACTTTAACATAAATAATTATCAAAATTAGTAGTTTTTTTTTCATCGAGCATTGCTGCATACAAAACCTCAAATACCGTATCGCAAAATTCGTCAGTTATCTGGGTAAAACTTTGAATATAACTTTGAACTTGAAGCTTGATTTTTTCATAATGCCCTTTGCCTATATCTGTTTTGTCACCTTTAAAACAGTTGAAATGGGCGACTTTGATATTGATTGTTTTTTTTGCCCTTTTGGATCCCTAAAAAGCCTTTTTGTATTAAAAACTGGTTTTTAATAACAATTAAAAAAAAATACATCTTAAAGTTTTTTTTTGGCTTCTTTATAGAATATATGTCATGCAGGCTAAGTCTGAACTGCTGCTTTTTTATTGCTTTTGGCTGCTCTTTTGGATATTATTTATTTTTTCTTTTGGGGATTCATTCCAAATTATAAACTCATAAATACCTAATATCAGTCAAATTATAAACTGCATCTAAAAGGAGTAAATTTATCAAATATAAAAATACATGATGAACACTTCACATGAGAAAACTTCAATTACGTACAATGAAACAAAAAACACTTAATGGTTTATTCGGTATGAAGAAAAATGATGAGAATTTTCTTAGCTAAAAAATGAGAAGCTCATCCGTTTTAAATGTAATTAAATGAAATAATATGCCTACTGAAGTAGCTAAAGGAAGATGTTAAGGTTTTCTTCCTAGTTCGTCATTTTTAATCCAAGCAAAATGTTACGACACTTAGTATCAGTTATTGAGTTTAAGCTTTGATTTCCAAATGCTCACAAAAATTACCAAATTTAAGAAAGTCGCAACAATAAGTCACCTGTAGTCAAATTACTCAAAGACTCCTGTTTGATCCCCACCCAGGCTCAAAGCTTCTGATATGGTCATATCCATGAAAATCTCATAAGAGTTTCTTTTTAAAAAGCTTTCAAGCGTAGTTAGGGGTATTTAGCCTTTTTTGCTTTTTCTTCAAAGCTTTGAAAAAAGTGTTATAATATTTGAAAAAAGTTTGTTCTATTTGTGCATATTTTTGGTCATCATTTGTGGAGTGATCGAAATTTTAAACCACTGTAGATACGTAAGGACGTTGCGACATCTAATACCTTGAGGTCATAAGACTGTCAAAGACTCCTCCTTGAACCTCCCAAATTGAAAGCTTTTATTATGACCTGGCCTTTAAATGTAACTTGGGCACTGGACCAAGGGCGCCATTGTCACTCGAGCGCAACGTTAGGTGGGGATGTCGATATCGCTTTCGTTACACCAATTCGTTTTAGTGTGAATCTGCCTGGTACTTATGAATGGATGTTTTCAAAGTAAACAGGTTTTTTCAATAAGAAAAAAAACGGGTTGGACGCATGTGTTCCTTTCCCTTTGGACGATAAAACTATACAAGTGCTGTATCAAGTAAAGCTCACGAAAAGCTTGTTAATTTTTTTCAACTTTTCAACTTTTTGGCATTCCTGCTTTCAATAACAAAAAAAAAAAATCAAGGTACTATCACTTAAATATAATAACTCCCTATAACCCCCCTCTGGATACCATCTTGATAGGATACCATCTCTGCTTAAAAAAAAAATTAGTAACTTATTGGCATCCCTGCTTAAAAAAAATCGAGGTATTATCATTTAAATAAGATAGCTCACTACCCCTCCCTCTGGATACCACCTTGATAGGATACCGTCTCTGCTTTAAATTAAAAAAAAATAACTTTTTGGCATCCCTGCTTTCAAAAAAAAAAAATTCGAGATGTTATCATTTAAATGTAATACCCCCCCCCCTCTGGATACCACCTGGATAGGATACCGTCTCAGCTTTACATTTAAAAAATAATTTACTGAATAATTAACTAGGTCACTATATGTTTCAAACAAACACGCAAAATAACGTTAAACAGCTTAGTGTTCCTTGAAAAAAAAAATTGAGGGTATGAGTAAAGGGGTACAAGGACAACAACAAAAATGCCGAAATTATTCAGATATACCTCAAATTATTGAGAAACTAAGTCATAGATTCGCCGTGGCATTCAATAAGATCCAAAGAATCTAATTAAAAGGGAGCACACACAAAAGCCAAATTAGGCTAGTAGCCTATGAGAAATCTCAAAATACCCAAGACAATGAACAAGTCCCAAAGGGGGGCCCTGGGTCTATCAAAATTTTTCAATGGTTTCCCAAGGAATTTAATATCATTTTCTTCTGTCTCCACTTTAAATGAAAAAAATAATTATCTTTTTGGCATCCCTGCTTTCAATAAAAAAAAATGAGGTATTATCATTTAGAAAATGATAGCCCCCTATCTCCCTCCCCCTATAGGCAATACAATTTATTTATCAATCATATTTTTGGGGTAACTTCCGTTTCAATCTTTAATTCCCCAACCTTGTACATAGCTTAGTCTATAGCTAAATTTTGTCTAAATAGAAGGGTTTTTTTTTTTGGGGGGGGGGGGGTAAAAATGTTTCAGAAAGAAGATTGTATTTTCCATCAGGCGTTCAACAATTGAGTATTAAACATTAAGAAAATCTTATATAAAAACAGCAAAAGAAAAAAAAATTCTGCAAACTTACAATTCAGCTGTAGAAACAATCTGTCGGCTATCAATTTCAAAATCCAACTGAAGGCTGAAGCTGTATATAAGTGAATGTGTTCTATAGTTCTATTAAACTTGAAAATAAAATTCTTGACTACGAATGATGTAAGAAATAGCGATTGGGAAACTGCATTCGAAATGATTTAAACTCATTTCATAAAGACGATACTTTTTGTCAACGTATGAAGAACTGTGTATATTGCAATATTTGCAATTGCATATTGCGTCTGTCTGGTTTTTATGCAAAGTAACAAAAGAGACGAAAATTAACGAACAAGAGAGTAGTGAAGAATTATGGTATGCAAAGTAATATTTGGCAGGGGAAGTCAATGGTGATAAATCGCTAGGGGTGGCACCGTGATTGTGTGATTTTCGTGGATTCGGAGAACCAAATTTTTTTTCGGGGTGATGCATAGATTTTCGATTAAATAGCCGAAAATTCGGGGATAGCACAAACATTGCTTGATTTCTAAACAGGAAAATCGAAATACTAACCACACGAGAAGGAAAAGCTCCGACTTTGCGTTTGACGCAATAAAGAATTGCCGCGAAATTAATTTAAAGTCGACCGTGGCGTTCGGTCGATCCGCGCCGGGACCGGGGTCTAGATAGATAGCCAAATAAGTGTATTTTAAAGCCAAATATACGGCCATGAACATAGTAAAATAACATAAATGAATATAGTTAATGGGGGGAGGGTGTTTAACCCCCCCCCCCCTAAAAAAATGCTCTCCACCACGAAAAATACCCCTCCCCCTCCTTCGGAAAGTACCCCGCGGAAAATACCTCCTCCTTTGAAAATACCGTCTTGGAAAATACCCTCTCCCCCCTGTGGAAAATACGGTTTTTAAATTTGAAACTTATTTGAGTTTTTTTTTTTTTAGTTTAGTTGAAAAGTGCTAAGGAATGGGAAAAAGAGGAATTTACACACCAGAAGTGTCTTAAAAACTTAGAAAAAAAAAATACAAATCCATTTGTGTTGAAAAGGCTTCCATATGATTTTCTGCGATTTTTGGCAGTAGCGGATGCCAAATTAAAAAAAAAAAAAAAATGATGAAGAAAAACAATTTAGGCAAACGATCATCAATATTAAGCTAAAACATATGGCACCAAAAAGTTTAAGAAGGTTTGGCTATCCTTCGGAAAGATAGTTGGCTTTGAGAACCAACACATTCTAAATTGTTTAAGTCTTTACGGACAAAAGCGTTGTCAAATTCTACGAGTTTGTTTTGGCGTCGCCATTACCTCATGCATTGGTACATCTATTAACAAAAGCTGTTCCGGTTTCGCAATACAAAGACGAGGTTAAGACACCACAAATCCTCACGAAAAACAAACGTTTCCACAACGATCCAATTCTTCTCACATGGCCGAGTCAGATCAGTTTCTGTTTTGTGGTACACGCGGTTAAACGGATAGACACTATCCAAGGTAGTTTCTTTGGTTTTAGTTCAACATATAAAACATTTGTTATTTTATAGAAAAGAAAATGAGTTTATAGTTTTGTTTATGTATGAGCCTGGTTTTTAGTAGGCCAGATAATTATTTGTATTTTAATGGTTTAGCTGCGGTAAATACAGTATTTGGATATGGATAATACCTTTCATAAGTTTATATTTTACAAATTACATAAGGTCATAACAGCTTGGCCATATAGACCGTCATTACATAAGGTCATAACGCCTAGGGCATATAGGCCCTCATAACGCCTAGGGCGTAAAGGCCGTCATTAAATAAGGTCATAACGCCTAGGGCGTATAGGCCGTCATTACATAAGGTCATAACGCCTAGGGCGTACATGTCGTTATTACATAAGGTCATAACACCTAGGGCGTATAGGCCGTCATTACATAAGGTCATAACGCCTAGGGCGTATAGGCCGTCATTACATAAGGTCATAACGCCTAGGGCGTACAGGCCGTCATTACATAAGGTCATAACACCTAGGGCGTATAGGCCGTCATTACATAAGGTCATAACGCCTAGGGCGTACAGACCACCATTACACAAGGCTATAACGCCTACGGCGTATAGGCCTTCTGGCAAGGGACAAGTTGGTATGGAGATTGCAGCTCAGATTAGTCCCGGCGTCTAATTGTAAAGATTTTATAGTTGAATAAAATTATGTATTTATAATAAATGAAATCACTACAGGATGAAAGGAAAAAATATGAAGTCACAGATTGTTTGTTTACAAAATGATGGAAGATCCTTTTCCGAGCGTGACCACACCTCCAACACTAACAGGGGTGAGGGCCCCCGCAACAACGGCCTCGAGAGACCAAAACGATACAGGTGATGGCAATTCTGAGAATGAAGGCAATGATTCTTTGCATTTCGAAGACAAGCAGTCGATGGTAGACACCGATCCCGGAACAGATGACAAGGTCTCTTTGGCAGAGTCGCTGGACCTTGTATACGAAGTACTGGGTGACACCATTTGCTCCAGGCCTACCATTACCGTCCAACAGCCTCGCTCGGTGGCAGAGCTGCTGGTTTTGGCAATTGAGTCATTCAAGATAAAACAGCTTATCACGTTACCTTTCTCCCCAATGCTGAAAAACTTCACCTAGCAGCGCTCAGAAGAACTGCAGTCAACAACAAAGAATAAGTCATTCTCAGAACGTGGTACTTTCTTTGATCCTCTCGACATACCGGGCCGAGCGAAAGCTTACAAATGTCACGACACACATTTGGGTTCACAGGCGCCGCGCGTCAACCCAGAGTGCAGTTTGTTGTCACCAACTGGACAAGTAGAGGACAGAAATTTCATGTCGGTCGACAGAAACTCATTCTTGGCCTTAGAGTCTTCCACCCGAGCAGCTATGAGCATGATGTCATACAGTGCCCTCATGTTAGGTACTGTCATAAAAATGTTAAAGGCAGAGAATGTCTCTCCTGACACTATTCCAAAACTGAGGAAGCTCTTGGAATCTAGCAATAGATATCAGCAACACCTTCCAAATATTCTTTCTAGAATATGCTCAAATTTGATGCTCATGAGAAGGGATAACGTCTTGAAATCAATCCCTGACTTGGCTCAAGAGATTAGGAATGAATTAAGGTCATAATCTCTGGGAAGTGAGTTCATAGAATGAGGCGATACAGGGTTGAAAGTAGGCAGTTTTCCAACCCTCCTTCAACAGCTCAGTCTAAGCAGCCAGTAAAGAGAGAATATGAACTGCAACGGGACCGACGAGACTTTCGTGGCCCAATCCAAAAGAAGCCGAGATATGAAGAAAAACAGCCATTTCATTGTCAGCAAGGAAGGGAAGGCTTTACCAACAAAAAAGGTCGTACCTTCACTTCAGCCCCAAAAACGGGAGAACGAAAACAGTCAAATACTCAATGACTTGATCCTGGCGCCAACTCAAGATCCTCTTCCCGTAGAAAATCGTTTGTCTCACTCTGTAGAGAACTGGGAAAACATAACAGACGACAAGTTCGTTCTGAACGTCATCAAAGAGGGCTACCATCTGGACTTCAAAAAATACCCTCCTCTAGTACGCAACCCGATCATTGGATCAAATATGTCAAGAAATCAGTTGCTAATTTTGGAATCAGAGATTGCCGTAATGCTCGAGAAAGGCGTAATAGAGAAAGTCCAAACTCAGTCGTCTCCAGGTTTTTACAGTCGGATTTTTCTGGTTCCGAAAAAGGAAAACAAGGGTTGGCGCCCAGTAATAGACTAAACCAAATCTTGGACATGATAACTATCAAAATGGGGAATCAGGCCACAATACTAACTGCGATGCAGGAATCAAATTGGGCAGCGTCAATAAATCTGAAAGACGCCTACTGGCATATCGGCATTCTCAAGAGCTATTGGAAATATCTAAGGTTCACCTTCAGAAACTAGACCTGTCAGTTCAAGGTGCTCCCTTTCGGACTAGCATCAAGTCCAGCTCTTTTCTGCTGCGTGATTGGTGTCATCGTGAGCTATGGCCACCTTCAAGCCATCCAACTGCATGCTTACATGGACGACT
This sequence comes from Artemia sinica, assembly GCA_027921565.1. Classification (NCBI taxonomy): domain Eukaryota; kingdom Metazoa; phylum Arthropoda; class Branchiopoda; order Anostraca; family Artemiidae; genus Artemia; species Artemia sinica. The sequence goes on along the minus strand of CM051273.1, from coordinate 27,452,112 downwards.
GGCTTCTGCACGACAGCCAAAATTCGGTAACACAGAGCAATGTAAGGACCATGATAATTCTCCTGCACACACTTGGGTTCATGCTGAGCGAGAAATCAGAATTGCAACCTATTTGACGGATCATATTTCTCGGGTTTCTGGTAGACCTGGAGGTAAAGAGGGTGTACCTAACCCCGGAAAAGATTCAGAACTTGATAAATGCAATCAAGGCAGCTCTGGAAAAATCGCATACCTCAATAAGGCAACTGATGAAGCTGATTGGACTCATCAATGCGGGCTCAAGAGCAATTCCTTTCAACAGACTACATCTCAGGAAATGTCAGTTACTAATACTCGGATTGTGGGACAGGTCTTGGAGCAACATAGATTTAAACATCCTAATTACGACAGAGATGAAAGAGGGTTTTCACCGTGGCTGAACAAAAATTGGCTGAGTCAAGGCCTTCCTCTCAAGCCCCTTGTTGTTTCCAAAACAATATTCACCGACATTTCAACCTACGTGTGGGGTGGCTATCTAGAGGACCCACATCAAGACACTTTGGGGACTTGGTCTCCAGAAGAGAAATCTCTTCATATAAATTGCCTCGAGATGAGAGCCGTAGCCAACACAATCAAAGCCTTTGCGGAGGAGCTAAGAAACGAGGTAGTCATGGTAGCGACGGACAACTCGACTGTAGTCAATTCCATAAACAAAGAGGGCGGAACCCGTTCTTTCTCCCTAGAGGTGGATTCCATAAAGATCTTCGAGATTACGATGGCCCTGAACGTTCACTTGAAGGCAAGACACATCGCAGGGTCACTCAATCTAGTAGCCGACACACTGTCACGAGAAGGAAAAGGTCCGCCCACGGAATGGAGTCTCAACGAGATTGTCTTCAGAGCCCTGTCAAAAGAGTACGGATTGCCAGAAGTCGATCTATTCGCGACTCGATTGAACCGGAAGATCGACGCATATTTCTCACCAGTTCTAGTTTCTCTTGCGATCGGCATAGATGCCCTTGTCCACGATTGGTCGAACAAACACAGCTATGCCTTCCCTCCATTTGCTCTGATCCCAAAGGTTCTGGAGAAGGTTCGAAATTCGGTGAACTGCCGAATAACGCTAATTGCTCCTTGTTGGCCTCGCCAAGCTTGGTACACGAATCTTCTCAACCTGCTAGTAGACTTGCCTATACCCCTCGGAGATCAGTCAGATCTCCTCCAGCAGGGTCGACTTCACCACCCAGCACTAAGGAATCTAAATTTACACGGCTGGAAGATATCGAGCGTGGACTCGAAAAGAGAGGTTTTTCTAAGGAATCAGCCCTTGCAATTGCCGGCCCCAGCGACGATCTACCATTGAATTGTACAATGGGAAATGGCAAGTGTTCGTGGGTTGCTGTAGTGAAAGGAAGATTAATCCTCTCGAAACCAGTACTCAGACAGTTTCAGAATTCATGGTATATCAAAAGACTGGTCGAAACCTCGCGCCATCAACGATAGAAGGTTATAAAGCAGCAATATGCGGAACGCTAGCTCTAGCTACAGGAACAGATATCAGCAAAGGTACTTGTTTGACGAAAATGATACAGAATTTTTGGCATGAGTCACCGCGGACACAACATGATATTCCTGCCTTGGATCTTGGCCTTGTTCTAAGGTATTTTAGAACTTCACGATTTCTTGACTTGTGGAATATTTATATGAAAGATCTTACTCTTAAGACGACTGCCACTGGTATTCATTACTGCCATCGCATCTGGTCGTCGAAGGAGTGAAATTCATGCCTTGTCCTTCAGTACAGCACAATTTTCGGATAATTCAGTAACTCTCAGGTTTCTCCCTTCGTTTAGACCCAAAACCGTGAAGCCTCATGAGCTACCTTCTCCTATCCTTCTTCCCGCGCTAGATTTAGATCCAGCTTTGTGTCCAGTGAGAATACTATCGGCCTGCGCACAGCGAACGGCTAACGTGGCGGTCAGAAAAGGGAGAACAAGGTTCTTCATTCCTTTTTCTAAAACAGCACCACGAGAGGTGGCAGCTGGAACCATTTCTTCTTGGATAAAGCAGGCCATAACTATGGCATATGAGGCAGCAAAAGAAGAGTGTAGAAAAGGGAAATCACACGACACAAGATCCATGGTGGCGTCATGGGCGCTATCAAAATCAGTACCACTTGCTGATATAATGAGTGCTGCTGGCTGGTCTTCGGAGTCTACTCCCAGACAACACTACCTTCATGAAATAGAAGATCGAACCGATGCTCTACATGTCGTTGCGGTTCAGACAGTTTTATAGTTTATACATTTGAATATTTGAGTTTGAAACTAATTTTTTATATTAGTTGATTTATGAACCCACCACCGAATCGGTTGGAATCTAAGCTTTTGTTAATAGATGTACCAACGTCTGAGGTAATGGCGACGCCAAAACAGAACTTTCGAATGAAAGCTCAGTTTGGCTTGCCGATACTTACCTCATACGTTGGTACATAGAGTCCCTCCCTCCTCCCGCTCATAGAGAGTTAAGGAATCATAAGCGATTTAGTTCAAAACAGAAACTGATCTGACTCAGCCATGTGAGAAGAATTCGATCGTTGTGGAAACGTTTGTTTTTCGTGAGGATTTGTGGTGTCTTAGCTCTTAGTCTTTGTATTGCAAAACCGGAGAAGCTTTTGTTAATAGATGTACCAACGTATGAGGTAAGTATCGGCTAGCCAAACTGAACTTTAATTCGAAAGTTCAGTTTTTCTTATCTTCCAAGTGTAAAACTACCACAAATCACCATTAACAAATAAATAAAACCCAAAACTAACAAATTATAATAGATAGCCTTGTCAAACTCAAAACGAGCAAAAAGTAAAAGGAGTATGGCTAACAACACCCATGTCTTCTTCAGACCAGAAAATAACTTGCACTTTACTTAAAAAGAAAAAAACGTGTATTGTCAGTTTGATATACATATTGTGATATCTATTCCTTATAGTCTTAATACTTCTTTATTTGTTGAAGTCAAAAAAGTGAAAACATTTAAAATGTATTTTGTTTTCAGTAAAGTGCAAATTACTTTCTGGTCTTGAGGAGGTGTGGGAGTTGTCAGCCCTACTCATGTTAATTGTTGCTATTTTGAGTTTGAATAGGTTATTTATTATTATTTCTGTTCGTTTTGGGTTCTATCTATCTAATATGCGAAATAATTGTATCAAACACATTTTGCATGCAGACCCGTTGTGCTTACCCCCCCCCCCTAATGTGCAAATCTATAGCGCAAATTTATTTTTAAAGTAACGAAGAAACTAACAAAAAAAAACGTGTGTTCTCAAATTTTACACAGCGTAAACTTGAGTGAGTGGCGCATAATACACAAGTACCAAAATTCCACCCCCTTACGGATATTAAAAAATAAAACTCAAATAAATTCTCAAATTTGAAAAGCCTTAATTTCCACGAGGTTTTTTTTGGGAGGGGGGGGGGCGTATTTTCCGCGGGGTGGGGAGGGGTATTTTCCGTGGGGGGGGGGGGGGGTATTTTATGGGGGTATATCCAGGAGGGTATTCGCCGGGGGGGGGGGCCACCATTTTTGTACCGCCGCCACCATTTTTGTACCAACCACACGTAAGAACAAACATATTTAAAATCTTTATAATCTCAGTTAATTTTTAAGTTTCAGAAGTTAAAACTATACAGAAATTGGCTTTGTTAACAAATATCAGTCAACAAAATCAGTCATTTGTACTAAATGCATCTGAATGGCTGAATTGATAGCTTTACTTTATGCTTTCAGACATAAACCAGATTGCCACATTGTCTAAAATAATTTTTAGATGTAAGTTCTTTGGTCCATATACAAGATAATTTTATCCTGTTAATTGAGCATCGTATTTTTAGTTTTATTTGACTTTTGTCAACATGGATCTTCTGTATTAAAGAATGTTTACACTCATTCTCTTTCAGTCCTCTCGAAGCATTTACGGAGCTTACCAACATGTTAGAGGCAAGTATCAGAGAAATTGCTTCATTCGAGAATCCCAGAAAAGAAAGAATGGAGCCAGTAGAAAATATAATTATACAAAACCAGCAAAGGAAAATCAATTATTTCCAGCTCCCACATGATGAACAAATGCCTCCACTTGAGAAAATTAACTCTTTTGAGGAGTTTAGACAACAAACAGATTCTCAAAAACAGGTGGTAAAAGATTCTAGTAAAACTACGCTTGTAGAGAACACTAGTAAAATATACCAAGATATACTTGATGCTGAAGCTCAGTTTTCTGAATTGCTTCGAATGGAAAATTTTGCAGTTCAAAGTTCGGGAAATTGTCCCAGATTAAAATATCGTTGTGGTGGTGACTTTAAGCAATTAGACACGGTGAAATCTGGAATGCCTCAATTACCGCCCAAACGTTCTGATAGTAATCAGAACAGTCAAATATATTCTAGACATCGTTTTATTAGTGACAAAATTCCACCTTCAACGCATAAAAATGAAGTAGAGAGACTACCATGTGCAAAGAGCCATTGTGTTATATATAACAGTTCCGAAAAACTTAGCGCAAAAAGAATGACAAATTCAAGTGATTCGTGTCCATCGGACTTCAAAATTGACAATGATAAATCGAATTTAGCCGTGCGAATCACACATACAAGTGATAGTACAAGGGAAGATATTCCTTCCTTATATTTACCTCTGAATAATACTGTCTATGCAGAAAGGCACTGCCATTCCAGTGGAGATTTAAAAGTTTTCAATCCCAGACAAAACTTACAACAAAATAAATTTTTACCTTTACAACGCAAAAAATCAGCTGATACTAGCGCTTTTTCTGCATTGCCTGATGCTTCGTCGTCACCTCCTTTATCTCTAAATTCTTCTTTTTTATTTTCGGAATTACCTTGTAATAATCAAGAAAACGTGAAGCAAAGGAAGAATTTTTCGATAACGAACAATCTTGAAATGAGTGAACTACCTAAACCAGAAGGGCTAGGTACGTCAATGTCGTATTATTATTTACTGTTTTACTCTTAGTGTCCTTTCTATAGTTTAGGTGTGTTTTTATTCTGTTAGATTACCAAAATATTTCTCTGGGTAAAGCCAGGAAAGATAAATCAAAGCTGTCAAGTTTTCAAGCATATTGAATTAATATGGTTATCATCGTTACATTTTCCCCAAAGTTTATTTTTTTGTAATACTCGTGCTTAACCCTTAAAATAAATTTCAAGCTACCACCCAGTTCAGCTCTCACTCTACTTAACCTGATGCTCCTCAGCCCATACGACTGGACTACAATGAAGCTTGATTCGTATAGTATAATGACCTGTATTTAAAAAAAAAATTATAAAAGCCACATAAAAAAGCACTAGAAAAAAGTAAAACAAAAAATAAAAAGCAAAAAATAAAAAGTAAAAATCTATATTTAATGTCATTGTCTTTAATACAATCTTTCTTGCTGCTACTCTATAATGAGGACATGCCCATCCCATAATCGCAAAACGCCACGTATCTTTCCCATCATCTAAAATTGAACCTCTTAACAGGCAGGTAACCTTGGTGTCTGGAGCTTTCCTCATTCTCCCAACATCCTTACTACAAATCTGCGCACAGTTAGCTCGAAGCTGATTCCATATCTTAAGACATTTAAAAGGTAAAGTAACTCCAAAATTATCTTTGATATCCCTAAACAAAGTAAGTCTTTTCTATTTATCCAGAGCTGGCTGCCAGCTGTTACAGAAAACCAGAGCATTTCAAAGGTAGCTTTATATAGCCTTTGTGGATTTCAAGGCTGCCTTTGATTTTTTTTTCCACCGTGACTCCCTATGGCCAATGTTGCCCTCCACCGGACTGCCAGCCAAATGTTGTCTACTTTTGGGAAAGCTGTGTGATGAGAACAACAGCTGCGTTCAAGTTAACAGACAGTGGAGCACGGCATTTACCATCAAAGCTGGTGTACAGCAAGGGCATGTTGCTGACCCTGGTTTGCTCAACTGTGTCATAGATCTCATCATTACTTGAGCGACCGATTGTTTGTCTTTTGGCTTCAAACTTCGAAATTGATATCTGATCAATACCGGCTTTGTAGGTGATCTGGCTTTCGTTGCCAACTCCATACAACCACTGGCAGATGTTATCAAAACCTTGCAGGGAGGAGCTGCAAATGTGGGGATCAGAGTAAACTGTCAAAAAAGAAAGAAAAATAGCCCTGATTACTTCCCCAGGCTTTACTCCAGTTTTTGGAGCCCAAATTGAAGTGATCACTAGCTTAACCTATCTTTTTCTTTACAACTTCAAATGACGGCTAATTTTAAAGGCATACAAAGATGCCCATAAGTAATGCATTCTGAGCTTAGTCCTTCTCTACGTGTCCGAGACATGGTCCCTTTAGTCCAACATTTTGAGTATGATAGATGGCTGTCAGTCAAGTCAACCCCGCCCAATTGAGGGGTTTCGATGGGACTATTGTGTGAGTAATAAAAGGCTTCTTGCCTTTACTCACCAAGTACCATTTTCAACTCAATTACCCAGTTAATCCTCGCTGGGCAATCCTATAGCACCTACAAACCAGCATGCTGCTTTAGGCAGCCTCACAAGCCCACCTGGTGTGTTTGCATTCCTTACATCTATCTTTCATAGTGAGACTCAGTTTGGTTTTCAGTAAGCTCTGATTTTAAGGGTTTTTTTGTAGTTCTAATAAATCTACTTAAGGGATAAAAAGAGCAAAATAAAATCAAGAGCTTTCTAATAAATCTACTTAATGGATAAAAAGAGCGAAATAAAATCAAGAGCGTTCTAATAATCTACTTAAGGGATAAAAAGAGCGAAATAAAATCAAGAAAGGAAATTGCTTCTTTTATAATACTAGAAATTGCCACCTTGGAGTCGACTAGAAAGCGATAAGTAAGCGACCATTTATTTTCATATCTGCAATGTCCTCATAACTGAAAATTGCCTACAATCGGCATTTAAATTACCTTATACAGTTTTATGAATTTAAACGTCTTCGAGTCTGTCCCCTATCAAACAGTGAAATAAGATCATTGGTGTAATATCCTAGGCCTTTTGGTTGTCAACTGAAACTCCTAATATAAAGAAAAACACCACAATAAGTGTCTTTGCAGGATAATATTCATCAAGAGTAAAAAAAAGGAAAACAAAAACAACAGAAGAATGAGTCGCCAAAAGAAACAAATAGATTTTAATTTTGTCTAATCATTGCAGACAGCGATATCCAAATCATGGCACGAAATGCAAGATTAAGGAATTTAGAGTTATCGTCAGTGCATAACAAATCATCGTCAAAGCTTGCTCAGTCCCCCATTTATGGAAATAATTGTTTTCCCAATATGTCGTAAGTAATAATTAACCATTTAATTAGATATCTTTTTGTTTTGGTTAGACGCCATCATAGGCGGGATAGCTCAAGATGCTTATTAGAACACAATATACCATGTTCTTGGCCTACATGCTCTTTGTCACGGTCTGCTTCTTTTCTATAATTTTTAAAAGAGGGTTGATCGTTTTTGGTATATGGATTGTTCTCGCATGTTGGTATCATTCTTTATGTTCTTGGTATACATGGTTTTGCTCTCGGTCTAATTTTTTTTCTATAATTATTTCAAATAGGATTAACCGTTCATGGTACATGGTTGATCGTTATGCGTTTTTTTTTTTTATCTTTTTGCAACATGAAGCCTTTTTATTTTCACTTTACAATTTTATTGTCGAAATCAATTCTGTCATACTAAATAAGGTGCCCTCATTCAGGCTGGAAGGGTGATAAAACTTCAGGATTTGAAGTTAGAACAAGTTGGTTGTATTAAATGTAGTCTTTAGTATAATGATGATCGTTATTCGTTCATTAGACGAGTTAAACTATTGAAACTAAGGAATGTTCGCAGCTATACGTTTTTATGTACCATTAAGCTTCACTTTTTGTAGATTTTTCAGCTAATTTGTTTGTTTCGTTTTCTTCAACTTTGTTCTGTATGGATCTATTGGAGTTGTTTTTAGTCTAACTAATATTCTCAAGATTCAAAGCTATTCAGGGAACCTTCAACCCACTTAAAATACATTCGTACTACAAATATAATCCATTGTCATATTCATATTGTAATACGAAACAAAACCCTTAGAAAAAGACATAACCGACAATTACACCCTTTAAGTTGGCACAACTTTAGAACAAATATTTGCCTTCTTAATTTTAAGAAAGGTCAATGCATAAATTACGAGAGAAAATGTCATTTAGGATAATTTTTCTTTATACATTGATAATATTTCATTTTTAGTGCTTTTTAATACAATTTCAGTGTTTTTTTCCTTAATTGATTCAAAAATTTGCAAATGCTTTAAATCTGGTCATAGTGAATTTGATAAATACATCAAATTCAAATACAATAAAATGAAACTACAACGAAAAAATAGACAGCGTGTAATTGACTTCACACGACTAAAATTGAATGGTAAATACATTTTTCTTTTATATTTGTAAAGATCAGAATCTTCGCTAAATTAATTTGGAGGTCAATGTTCTGGGCTGATAAGCAGTCATTTGAAATTAGACAGACTAGAAGTGACGTTAGATTCGTAAGGGTGAAAGAAAAACGTGTTGTCCTACCTTGCCAGCCCAAAGCTTTATTTGTTGAAAAAAAGATTTTGATTCCCTATTGATGTAAAAATAGGTGTCTATGCTGGCCTTCTTTTATTTGGGAGGGGAAGAGATTGCTCAAATGTTTATAAATCTTGTATTTTACAGATTCAAGGGGAATATTTTTTGTTTTGGAATGATCTATCCTTCCGTAAGATTTTGTACACGGCACTATTTATATAAAAAAAAAAAAAAAAACGGTGGAAAAAGAAGACACATCAGTGCCCATGTAAAAAAGTGATCGTCCTTGTTTTTCAAGCCAGAGGACAGTAAATTTCATGTATAGGGTTTTCGGCCATGATGATTCCAATGGTGTAACTTTTTATTTATCCAATTTGTTTTAAAAATTATTAATTCTAGGTTACTATAGGCCATGGTTCCTTACTGGATTGCAGCTACCGCTGCAACCGCGACTATGATATAGGTTAAAACCTTGGACAAGCAAATTATATTAAGACCAAAGAAACTGCATTAAAGCAACGTAATAATCTTATTAATATTCACAGATAATTTTGGCCGTCTAGTTTTAATTGTCGTTAAATTGCCAAAAATCATATTTGTGTGTTTGCTAACTATAATCATCAGGAAGGCGATTAGCAAATGAGCTATTAACCAGTTTGCAACACGCAATAATTTAATTGAAAAGGTCTCTGGGTCGTTAACGATAAATTTATTTATAAGATAGCTGTTTTATTACTTTTCGAGCCCAGAAGAACATATGACTAGAATATCGACTGAGCCTGTGCAGGTAAAAGAGTTTTACTACTTCAACAATGTTTACTTTTGTCAGCTACAAGCAAATCATGGAAGAAATGTAAATCAGAGACGTAGTTGCCGAGACTTCCAGGATGTTTGCATTAATTATAATTCTAGATAACTTAATATGGTAAAATGTGGCTGATATTCCATAATAAAAATCTTAGACCGTTCTCTATTTTATTCGACATAAACCTTTCCTTACAAAAATATAAGCATAGCCATAACTTTTAAATTATGTATTTCCATAATTTGTTTTCGCGCTTACATGTCAATGAATGTCCAATTCCAAAGTGACCCTTTTTTTTAAGTAATGGATTGTATTCTCTTGATAATCAAATCCAAAGCTAAAACGGAAAGAAAAAAAAAAATATAAAATATGTTCCGAATAGTCGCTAATTTACGGCTGAGGTATCAACCAAAACTGCCAACATTTTTTAGTTCCTTTTGCAGTTTTTACTATATATTTTCAGTACTTACGTGTTGTAGTGACTGCATCAAAGAAGTGAAGATAGGTTAATCCTAATGAAATATACAGAAATATGATGAAATTCTAATACTGTAGTAACAAAATTATGGAAAATACAACAGAAAATTATGGAAAGAAGGCCGCCAAGAACGCATTATATTAAATACCTAGCCTAACCACCTCTATATATTAAATATTCAATTAAAGTATACCTGCACAGTCCCTTATCACTCTCAGGTTAAGCTGATTATATCCGAATGGACACAGAAAACCGGTGTCGTTACAGATCAAGAACAAAGTATGGTATTTATAACGCTTAAGTACCATATTTTTTTTCTAAAAGTTTCTTAAAGAAAGACTGAATACGCGAAGAAAAGAAGCATGTCTAGCGCAGTTTATAATGATATTATATTGAAAAAAAAGGACAAAATAAGCTACTTTAGCTTCTGCCTACTGTCTACCCAAAAGAACATCATACTTTCCCTGGACAGCTGGATTTGATTTTTCTGGTTCAGGAAATGAAGCTGTTCCAAGTAAAGGGACTTATTTTCAAATAATCCAAGTAAACATTTTACTTATGAAGTGATTTTGTTGCAAGTATATCTTGCATTTTCAAAATGCATGAAGATTGATGAAGAACAACATTTGGTTCATTTTTCTAGCGCACAGATTTTAAAGCCTATGAAGGAAAGACACTTAAGCACTTTCTTAAAACGTTTGGTATAAATACACAAAGATTCTGTGCATGAAGCAGGACTTGTCGAGGAAGAAGGATTCGTTTGGGTTTTGTTTTATTGTAAAAGTATTCATAATTCACTGAAGCCACTTTTTTGGCAGATTCACATTTTCGAAAGCCTACCATGGGCCCAATTTTTATTGGTGATCTTAATGATGCTGCATGGGATATCAAACCTAATATGGAAACCCTTTTGTGATTTTTGAAACGAATTAATGTTGATATAGCTTGTTAAAATGGACCAGAATCATGAAGCAAGTTTGAATTGTTGGAATAGCGTTTTCTGAAATTAAATAAAAAAACAAGTTTTTTTTAACTGAAAGTAAGGAGCGACATTAAAACTTAAAACGAACAGAAATTATTCCGTATATGAAAGGGGCTGTCCCCTCTTCAATACCTCGCTCTTTAAACTAAAGTTTTTTATTGTTTTAAAAAATAAAGTTGTGTGACAGATTCAAACTTTAGCGTAAAGAGCGAGGTATTGAGGAGGGGACAACCCTTTTTATATACGGAATGATTTCTATTCGTTTTAAGTTTTAATGTCGCTCCTTACTTTCCGTTAAAAAACTTAATTTTTTATTTAATTTCTGAACGCTTTTGAGTTAATGCAGCTTTGATTTTGGCTCACCGTACATGAATAATTAAAACGAAATTTGCATATTAATTTTACTTTTTTGGCTAAATGGCTTTCTCGAAATTTTGTTCTGACGTAACTTACGAATTAACTTACGTAACGAACTTCTATATTCGTATGTTTTATTACGTATACTAGGGAGTTTGCCCCCTAGTTGGTACCTTGCTCTTTACGCTAAAGTTCGAATTTTGTTCGAATCATAAACCCCTGAATCACAAAGGCTGGTTAATTAGAATAGATAGCTCTTTTGAAACTACTAAAAAAAACTTTAGCGAAAAGGGCGAGGTATTGACAAGGGGGTGAACCCCCTCATATACGTAATAATTTCTCTTTGTTTTAAGTTTTAATGTTGCTCCTTACTTTCAGTTGAAAAAACAAGTTTTTTTTATTTAATTTCTGATCGTTTTTTAAATAATGTTGGGAAATCCGGCACCCCCTTCATAGAAATGTCCCTTCCCCCATGGAAACATCCTCTATGGAAGGATCCTCCCCCGTAACCCCTCCTCCGACCCCCTCCCCCATCAGAAAAAAATCCCTCCTGAAACGTCTTTATACTTCCTATTAACCAATACTATATATAAACAATGGACAAAGTTCATAACTTCCAGTCCTGCCCCCGGGAACTTTGGGGGATTAAGTCATCCTCAAAGACATATTTATTAGATTTTCGACTATGCTGAACAAAATGGCTATCTCAAAATTTAGATTGGGTGACTTTGGGAAAAAATAAACTTGGGAGGGGGCAAAGTTTCCCTCCAATTGTTTTGGTCACTTAAAAAGGGCACTAGAACTTTTAATTTTCGTTTAAATGAGCCCTCTTACGATATTCCAGGACTACTGGATCGATACGATCTGCCCTGGGAAAAAAAACAAACAAATAAACACGCATCCGTGATCTTTCTTCTGACAAAAAATACAAAATTCCACATTTTTGCAGATAGGAGCTTGAAACTTCCGCAGTAGGGTTTTCTGATACGCTAAATCCGATGGTGCGATTCTCATTAAAGTTTTATGACTTTTTGGGGTGTTTCCCCTTTTTTTCGAAAATAAAGCAAATTTTCTCAGGCGCGTAACTTTTGATCGGTAAATATAAACTTACTGAAGCTTATATATTTGAAATCAGCATAAAAATATAAATCTATTGATGTATCTATGGGTATCAAAATTCCGGTTTTTAGAGATTCGGTTACTATTGAGCCGGGTCGCTCCTTACTTACAGTTCGTTACCACGAAATGTTTGATAAGGAAAGTGTTAGAAAGCTTATTGTCAAGGTTATGTTGCCACTTTTTTGATTTATCAGAAGCAGAATATTCTATTGTATGATATAGTTATTTACAAATCAGTTTCTCCTAAAAGAAGTAGAGATTTGCTCAATTACAATTAAGAATATTATTCTTCTCCAGTTGTAGTGAAAAAAAAAGAACAAATGATGAAACTATAATTCCTCTTCAAAAAGGGGAATGTGAAATTCCCTATTATTAGGATTGATCTGACAAATAAGTAGGGAGGGATGATGTGGGTTCGGCTCACGACCAAACCTACAACATCCCTTGATTTTAACGGTTGAGCTTCTAGATTTTCATATGATTCTCCTGTAATTTGCCTCTTCCTGACATTTTGACAAATTTGATTTTTCCCTGAATTATTCTCCTGTAATTGTGCTTGGGAATGACCCAGCGGTACTGTAGAGTTTATTCCTATTTCAGTTTCTTTGGCAAGTAGCTGAAATACTTTCATTGGACCTTTAACAAACCAATGTCAATAAATATCGTTAAAATGTCACGAATAAGAGACCTTACTTCTGAATTATCTTTTGTTAAAAGGTATGCTAATTTCGCATCAACTAATCTGCGAACTACATGTATTTGCGTGATGTTAAGAGCTATGCTAATCAAGCTACTGAATTCTGCTGGGGTAAAGAAGACACTAGAGTTCAAATAGCTCTGCTGTTTTTTTTATTGTCGATGATTTGAAACGGTTAAAAGAAATGAACATGTTTTGGGATAGGTGCATTGAATTATATCTGCATGTTTTAGCGTGAGCACACATGAAAATTGTGTTCGTACTTTTGAAGTACGCCATAATTACTCAAAATCACCATATGATTTTTGCCTTAAAAAAAGCCATCGTCATGATACAAATCAGATCTTGTTTCCATTTAACATACTTAGAAAACGATTTTCTTAATTTCAGTTCTAGCCTTAGCTAAAATAAAATGCACCTAATCTGAAACAGTTCATTGAATAACAACGCAGCTTCGACTCTTTATTTGTTTTTCCACTTTTGTTTATTCTAAGGAGGAACTGAGTAGTGGAGCCGGGAATTCTTGTTAAACTTATTTTATGGGTCATGCCAAAACCCTGAGCTCCTTAGAGCTTCCACTGGCCTCAGATGCATGAAGTGGCTTTGTCTTTTCTTTTTTCTTTAACCAAAAGTCTCGTCTTCTTCCGAACAAATTAACTAGTTTTTTAAAATGCTCTAACAATATATATATATATATATATATATATATATATATATATATATATATATATATATATATATATATATATATATATATATATGTATATATATATATATCGTTATGAAACCTCCGCAAAAGCCAGAATCTGGGTAAATTATTTCACTTCATCAGGGCCCTATATGATAATTGGCCTGACATCAGCGAATGCAACTAGACTGTCATATGAATCTAAGGCTGTATCCAGGGGGGGGGGAATACCGGTATCGAACCTCCACACCCAAATTTTTTTTTCGATGCATAAGAACGTAACAAATATGCATATAAACATTTTTTTACCCGTTTTCACGTCCCCCCCTCCGAAAAAAATCCTGGATATGACCTTATCGGAATTCGACGGGAACCTGGGTTCACTAGCACGGATGGGGCTACACAAACAGTAACAGAAACTTTGAAATGCACATTTTTATTCCAAAAAGATCATTAATGTACTCAAAAATCTTTGGGCCCAGGATAAACCCTTATGGAACGCCAAATTCAACTTCAGAACCATTTAGGGGGTTCTCAAAAATAGCTGTCTTCCTACTCGAAATTTACGAATGAGACCAAGTATGGGCTTTAAAAATGTCCATGTGTCAAGGACTCGAAGCCTTCTTTACATTCAAGAATAGAGCAGCTAGGATTAAACCAGCATCTTAGACCGAATGAATGAAACTAAGCATGGTGCCAAATACTGGCAACTCTTGCAAGAGAGAGCTTGGTCTGTAATTTGAAGGGTCGTTTCTTGAACTACCTTTAAAAACAACTATCACCCTTGCACGTTTAAATGCTCCTTAGGAAACACCAAATCAAATGATGTTCGAACAAGCACAGTTAAGGATTGATTATGACAAATGTTTTCGATAGTTGGCAAGAACCTCCAAAAAGGCGTTCTAAATAAATCAATTAGTCTGGCAAAAGGTTTTTTAATTTACTGCACTTATCCGCCTATAACAAAGAGTTTAATTAAAAATACTTAATATACAGATAAATATGCTAAGTAAAGTAATACTAATTTTTAAGAAGACATCCGATTCATATCGATGGATATTAAAATGAAACCTGTAATCAGGGGTCAAATGTCAATAGGTTGTTTGAAGATATTCACTTATGAACCATCTTTCGAAAACTATCAGATATTATCGAATAATTATAACTCAGCTGTAATTACACAAACTTAAGTACATACCAGATATTAATGTATTCTCAGTTTAAGGGAACAATTTGAGGTCGTAATGAAAATATTGCAATTGCAAGGGTATAGCCAGGGGTAAATATCCAACATTTTCATTGGGAGGGGGGCAAGAGGGGCCTACTTTCGGATATTCAAGGAGCATGGGCTATATAATAATTTTTTCTCCACATTACTGGGGGGCGCAACTGCCCCCTTGCCCCTCCCAAACGACGCCCCTGGATATAGCTAGCTCCCTTACAAAAGTTGGCCTTCGAAAATTCAAATAATTAATTGTGGACAGTTTCTCTGGCCATAATTAAAAACAATGATAAAAGCAAGCATTATGAAAACTAAGCAGGAAGAAGCTGGAAGTGTGAATCTTTGACACTAGGATGCATTTTTTTGAAATTGTGGTTTATTTTTTCAAATAATCGATTTTTTTTTTGCTATGTGTATATGTGCATTTCAAAGCTGGTAAAGCCATATACAAAACTAATACAAATAAGCATGATAAATAAGCAGATAAAAATAAATAAAACGAAAAACCTATTATCGAGCCTTTGGCGTTGATTTAAGGATCCCCTGTAGCAGCTCATCATTTCCACCATTAAACAAATCTCCCATTACATTAGCCTTGTCATTGCACCTAATAAGAAATGTTTCTTCTTGTTTGTTTTATTTTCTCTTCGCTTTCTCTTTTTCGTTTTGTTGCTGCTAAAGTAGCCCTCAAAGGTCTCGTGAAAATACTTTGGGTCCTCCTCAATGTCTCGTTGTCTAAATCTTCTTTTATTATCATCAAGAGAACGTCTTGGGTGCAACTTGAGAAATGGTATGTTACACAACGGCGTGCGTGTTACTGAGCCCTCGTGCAACTTAAACCTCATTTAACTTAACCGTCGTGCAATTCAACCGTATTTAGCTGAATCCTCGTTCAACGGAACCAGCGTAAACCTCAACCCCATTTACCTGAACCTTCGTTCAATTGAACCCCCGTGCACGTCAACCCCGTTTAACTGAAACCTTTTTCTAAGAAAGATTAATTAAAAAAAACTTTTTCCACAAAATAAGTGTTTCAAAAAAAAGTAAAGAACTCCATTAAAGAAAAAATGAGCAAAAATAAAATCAATTAATATACCAAGCGTGAAACTGCCACAAATCAGCATCAATAAATAAATGAAACGCAAAACGAACAGAAATTACAGTAAATAACCGAGTCGAACTCAAAACGAGCAGAAATTAATATAAGTTGGGCGCAAAATTCGCAAAAAAATCTGTTTACTTTCTTTGATAGCTTGGATACACTTACACTATTTTGATTTGGTTAAATTTTAAGAGCAGAAGTAGCCTCGAAAGTTTGAACACAATATCCTCAGTCGTTCTTGGGATACTGCTGAGATGCCTTATTGGGAATTAGCATTATCACAGTGCATTTTGATTTAATCGTAAGGCAACATCTAGTTTTTAAACATAATGAGCAAATGGGAGGGTGGGAGTGGAAGGGGGATTAGTTACCCTCCAATCACTTTTGACTATTAAAAAGGGAATCAGCCCTTTCTATTTTCAATCGAATGAGCCCCTTTCAAAGTTCCCACGACAACTCCTTCGATACGAAGTGCCCTGGTCTAAAAAACAACAACAACAAAAAATATTACTAATCACTTTCGACTATTAAAAAGGGCATTAGCCCTTTGAATTTCAAATCGAATGAGCCCTTTTCTGAAGTTTCTACGACAACGCCATCTATAAAACCGTATATGCCCCCAGGGCATAACTTAAAACCCTTGCCCTGAGGGCTGTGGGGGAGTATCCTTCTAAAAAACATATTTTGTATCAGTAAATCAACTACGCTGAACAAAATGGATGTCTCAAAATTTTATTGGATATGCTTGGGGGAATGATGGGCGTGGGGGCTAGTTGCCCTTCAATCACTTTCGACTATTTAAAAGGGCACTAGCCCTTTAAATTTCCAATCGAATTAGCCTTTTTTGAAATTTCTACGACAACGGCTTCCACAGAAACCTTATACGCCCCCAGGGCATAACTGAAAACCCTTGCCCTTAGGGTTGTGGGGGAGTGTCCTTCTCAAAAACATATTTTCAAAATGGAAATAAACTAGCCTACGCTAAACGAAATGGCTATCTCAAAATTTTGATTGTTTGTGTTTGAGTGAATGATGGACGTGGCAGGGGGGCTAGTTGACCTCCAATTACTTTCAACTATTAAGAAGGGAACTAGCCCTTTGAATTTCCAACCGAATGAGCTTGTTTTGAAGTTTTTATGACAACGCCGTCTTTAAAAACTTTATATACCCCAGGACATAACTTAAAACCCTTGCCCTGAAGGTTGTTGGGGAGTGTCCTCCTCACGTGGGGGAGGGGCTAGTTCCCCTCTAATCACTTTCAACTATTAAGAGGGGAACTAGCCCTTTGAATTTCCAATCGAATGAGCCTGTTTTGAAGTTTTTACGACAACGTCTTCTTATAAAAACCTTGTATGCCCCCAGGGCATAACTTAAAATCCTTGCCCTGAGGGTTGTGGAGGAGTGTCCTCCTAAAAAACATATTTTCTCTCTGGAAATCAACTAGTTTACGCTGAACAAAATGGCTATCTCAAAATTCTGATTGGATTTGTTTGCGGGAATGATGGGCGGGGAGGGGGGGGCTAGCTGCTCTCCAATCACTTTCGACTTTTAAAAAGGGCACTAGCCCTTTGAATTTCCAATCGAATGAGCCTTTTTTGAAGTTTCTACGACAACGCCTTCTATAAAAACCTTATATGCCCCCAGGGCATAACTTAAAACCTTTGCCCTGAGGGTTGCGGGGGAGTGTCCTCCTCAAAAACATATTTTCTACCTGGAAATCAACTAGCCTACGATGAAAAAATGGCTATCTCAAAATTCTGATTGGATTTGTTTGGGGGAATGGTAGGCGTGGGGGGGGCTAGTTGCCCTCCAATCACTTTCGACTATTAAAAAGGGCACTAGCCCTTTGAATTTCCAATCGAATGAGCCTTTTTTGAAGTTTCTACGACAACGCCTTCTATAAAAACCTTATATGCCCACAGGACATAACTTAAAACCCTTGCCCTGAGGGGTGGGGGAGTGTCCTCCTCATAAACACGTGTTCTATATGGAAATCAACTACGCTAAACAAAATGGCTATCTCAAATTTTCGATTGGATGTGTTTGAGGGAATGATTGACGTGAGGGGGGGGGCTAGTTGCCCTCCAATCACTTTCGACTATTAAAAAGGGCACTAGAAGTCTCGATTTCCAATCGATTGAACCCCTTTGAAGTCTCTACGACGACCCCTTCTATATGAAGTGACCTGCTTTAAATAAAAAAATAATAAACTGTACATTGTGTCAACATTGATCTTATATGCCCTCAGGGCATAACTTAAAACCCTTGCCCCGAGGGTTGTGGGGGATTGTCCTCCTCAAAAAGATATTTTTTATCTGGAAATCAACTATGCTGAACAAAATGGCTAGCTAAAAATTTTGATTGGATATGTTTGGGAGAATGATGGGCGCGGGGGGGGGCTAGTTGCCCTCCAATTACTTTCGACTATTAAAAAGGGCACTAGCCACTCCAATTTCTAATCGAATGAGCCCTTTTCGAAGTTTCTACGACTACTCTTTCGATACGAAGTGCCCGGGTATGGAGAAAAAAAACACATTGTGCCCACATCGTTCTTTGCTTAGGCTGCTATGAAAAAAAGACATTTCCGGGTATCAAGCACTTTTTGGAATTCACAAGAATTTTCTTTCGCAATTAATTTTGGTACTGATATGAAAATAAATAGCATCTATTATTAAAGACCTAACTTTGTATCTGAATTATTTTATTTTTCACTAACAGCATGGCCGTGTCTAGGGGGGAGTCATTACCTGATTTGATCCACCTCCTTCCCTTGAAATTTTTTTCCGACTCGTAAAAAAGTAAAAAATACATAGGCTGCTATAAATTTTTGATACTTCTTGTGATTTTTTTTTTGTAATCCCCCACCCCTCCCCGAGCAAAAATCATGGATACGCCCTTCCTTGGTAGTAATTTTAAAACTCTTTTTTAGTATATTTTCCACTTTCAAAGGTAACTGGGAAGGGAAGTATTAAAGAGGGGGATTTTAAACACCAGTTAAAATCCAGTTAAAATTTCAGTGGTAGATCGTTTATGGTGTCAAGCCCTGAGACTCCAGAAATGACATTAAAACCGCATTGTTGTGCCATAAGGCCTTTTATGATGATGTTGTCATGACGAAATTATATAAAGCGTGTAAATGTGAGCATTAGCTTCAAATGACCTTCAAGATGCTCTCTACGACATTCTAGTGCCCCATTAGTACTGGAGAAATCATAGGCCGCGCGCTAGCGCTGCCTAAGTAAAGAACGATGTGGGCACAATGTGTTTTTTTTTCTCCATACCCGGGCACTTCGTATCGAAGTAGTTGTCGTAGAAACTTCAAAAAGAGCTCATTCGATTGGAAATTGGAGTGGATAGTGCCCTTTTAATAGTCGAAAGTAATTGGTGGGCAACTAGCCTCCCCCCCCCACACCTATCATTCCCCCAAACACGTCCAATCAAAATTTCGAGATAGTCATTTTGTTCAGCGTAGTTGGTTTCAGATAGAAAATATCTTTTTGAGGAGGACTTTCCCCACAACCCTCGGGGCAAGGGTTTTAAGTTATGCCCTGAGGGCATATAAGAACGATGTTGGCACAGTCTACCATTTATTATTTTTTTCCTTTAGAGCAGGGCACTTCATATGAAAGAGGTCGTCGTAGAAACTTCAAAAGGGGCTCATTCGATTGGAAATTGAGAGTTCTATTGCCCATTTTAAAAGTCGAAAGTGATTGGAGGGCAACTAGCCCCCCCCCCCCCGACGCCCATCATTCCCCCAAACACATTCAGTCAAAATTTTGAGATAGCTATTTTGTTCAGCGCAGTTGATTTTCAAATAGAAAATATGTTTTCGAGGAGGACACTCCCCCACAACCCTCAGGGCAAAGGTTTTAAGTTATGCCCTGGGGTGGCATATAAGGTTTTTATAATCAATCAATAAATCAATCAATTTATTCAATTAATAAACACAACAAAATATACTTCAATATAAACTCCCCAGTAAGGCTCTATGGCCAGGAAAAAACAGGGGAGAAACAAAAATGAAACAAATACAAGTATTTTCAATATAATGCATTGCATTTCAACCTTTCAAAGACTCAACACACACACACACACACAAAACAAAACAAAAAGAGAAAAAAAAAAACAATAATTAAAGACCCAAACAAAAAGCGATTTTATGAGACCCCCCCCCCCCAAAAAAAAAGGATGTAGGACAATCCAATAAAATAAACCAAATTCCAAATATATATTTGAAACCAAACCACAAAAAAAAATATTATACAAACTCAAAACCCCTCACAACAAATGTTTCCAATCCAGGCTAGTGTCACCCCCCCCCCTAAAAAGAATATTAATATTCCTTGAATTGCGAAGATGATGTTAAGACCTATTAGTGACGAAAGAAGGAGTAGTTTGAAGGGCTGTGGGAACATCACCATGAATTTGATGAAAAGTGAAAGACGCGCACGAAAGAGTGTAGAGAGACTGCAAATCAAGTAATAGGCTAGTTGGGTTAGTTGTAGAACAATGTGTTTCCTGTATAAGCCTTCTTGCCTTATCATATAACTTAGAAACTGGTTTCAAAAAAGAAGAGAAAGTTAACATCCATATTGTAGGGCAATAAGAGACGTAGGACTGAACTAAGCAATAGAACAGAATTTTTAAAACTGATCCAGGAAAAACGTGTTTTAGCTTCCTCAAAATTCCAAGATTCCTTGAGATCTTCATATTAATTAGTCCAATATGATGCTTGAATGAAAGGTTTTCATCGAGAAGAATACCGAGAAATCGGACATATCGTTCCTTAGATCTACTGAGAGAGCCCTTGAAAGCTGGATTTTAGATAAGTCAGGGCACGCCAGAGAAATACGGGAAAAAATTAAAAGACTTGACTTAGCAACATTTAGGGCAAGGCAATTTGCATCAAACCAAAGAACGACTCTATCAAAAAGGTCAACTAATTTGGGAAGCATCTCAGACTCAGTTCCCACTATAGTACCAATGGTACTGTCATCAGCGAAAGCAACGAGAGTGTCCACATCCTGCGAAAACGATGAATTTTTTTTAGCATTGAAAGATTCAGGATGACATAGGCGACAGCAAACTGTAGGTTTTTGATTCATAACCGTAACTATAAGGTCATTAACATAAATCAAAAACAAAAACGGTCCAAGAACAGAACCTTGAGGAACACCAAACTCAACTTCAGACGAAAAGTGGGAAAGGGAATCTACGGAGATAGTTCTACCTGACAAATAGGAATCAAACCAAGCATGAGTCTGTCCTCTTACACCATTGTGTGATAGCTTATACAGCAGAATCTCATGAGTTAAAGAGTCAAAAGCCTTACGGACATCTAGGAATATAGCTGCAGGAATCAAACCAGAGTCAAGCGCGGTGTGGAGAAAATTTAAAAGAGCTACACACGCATGCTCCGTAGAATGTTTAGCTCGGAAGCCAAACTGAAAATCATGAAAAAATCTTTTAGCCTCTAGAAAAGCAAGTAGACGGGAAAGCATGGTCTTTTCAAAAAATTTTCTAAAAACAGACAGCAAAGATATAGGGCGATAATTGGCTGGGTCACTTCTTGGTCCACCTTTATATAAAACAATTACTCTAGCTCGCTTAAGAGAACTGGGGAAAATCCCATTTTCAAAAGAAAGATTTATAAGCTTTGTCAATGGAGAAATAATTGAAGGAAGAATGAACTTAACTACCATAGTTGAAATACAGTCAGGGCCAGACAACGAAGAACCCTTCAAGCTATTTACAATCCTGGCTACTTCAACATCAGAAGCCGGATATAACACCATCGATTTGAGACAAGGCGGACCAAGATAAGATTTGTAATCTGGTTGTGACTGTGAAGACCTGACTGAAGAAGCAGTGGTTTTCCCAATATTGGCAAAATATGATGTAAATGCTTCTTGAACAGATGGAATACCCTCAACAACCACATCACCAACTACAAGACTTTGAGGGATAGAAGGAGCTGGAGAAGAACGTTTGAGGACGGAATTGATCACTTGCCAAGTTTTTCGAATATCTTTCCCACAGTCCGAGAATTTTTTGGAATAATAAAGGAATTTAGCCTTCCGGCATAAAGAATTGAAAACATTCCTGTAGAGTTTGAATTGCTGAAGACGTGCAGCATTCAAAGATGGCTTTGCTGACTTAAAAGCTTTCCAGAGATTATTTTTTCTTGTCCAACTCTTTAGAAGACCAGGGGTCATCCATGGGTTAAGAGGAATAGATCTTTTTGACCTTGAAGTAGAGAAGGACAGAGCACATACGTCAAAAATAGACTCCTTTACTGACTCATAAAAGGAATCAAACTTAGAACAAAAATCATTATCGTCACCAAAAATATTCCATGTCTTCTCAGCTAAATGGGATCTAAGGCGGATCAATTCATTCAAACCAAACCTAAAAGAAGCTGAAGCAGATGCTGGAGTGTCCCTACTCAATGTTTTTTCAAGGATAAAACTGGAAAATACAGGAAAATGGTCTGAAATATCACTCACAACAACAGAATTCCGAACCAAATTAAGAGACGAAAAAATGTTATCAATTAAAGAGGCTGACGTATCAGTTACACGTGTGGGAATACAAGTTGTTGGTAGAACCCCAGCAGTGAGCATATCCGAGAGAAAATCCATCGTAGTAGAGGAAGCCATGTCAATTAGATTTAAGTTAAAGTCTCCCATTATTACAAGTTCACATGGACGTCTGCCTATTAAATCCAAGACCTCATCAAGGACCTGAAGAAAAGAAGGGACGGATCCACTGGGAGATCTATAAACATTACCAATTATCAAAAACTTATTTTTTAATTTGATTTCAATAAACTGGGATTCAAAAACCCCTTCGTCATTCCTTGACAGATCGCTTCGAACGGTGTACGGAAAAATGTCAGAAATATACATTGCTAGTCCACCCTTTGCCATCCTTCTGCGATTTAGTCTCTCCATTTTGTAACCGGGTATATCTAAAAGCATTTCATTGCTAGAATTAAGAAAAGCCTCACATAATCCGACAACATCGGGTCGCCCATCAATAACTATCTGCCTCAACTGATCAATCGATGAGCATAGACCCTGAGTATTGAGTTGAAGGACCGAAAAATGATCATCTCGTCTAGTAGCCCACTTTAAATCAGAAACATACTTACTATTAATTGATTGGGGAGTATTTAGGGAATTTCTTTTAATTTGACCAATGGAATTATTATTGATACTCAAAACATCTAAGGGGTTTCTTTGTAATTGAAGTAAACGCCCATCAAGGGAGTAAAAATCCCCAGAGCCTGAGTTAGAAAAATTCATAAAACTTAAGAAGACTGTGTATTAAACCTGCGCCGCAACACGCACAACATGAAATAAATAAAAAAATTAACCAAGAGTTTATAAATAACAACAAAAATAAATATAAATAAATAAATAAAATCACAATAATCATACCAATAAGTAAGATACATATACATTTATATTATTGAACAAATTAATAATAATAATTTCAGATAAATTTAGTGACTTCCTTAAATCATTAATCATACTACTCAGTTCCTGAAATACAAAAAAATAAAAAATATATAACGCTAAAGCTCCACTGAATTAATGTACCCATGAGACCAATACAAGTAAAATCATTTTTAAGATAACAAAGGATTAAAATCCCAAACTGACGCATTGACTTGTGAGAACAGGCATGTAACAAAAAAGAATAATTATTGAAATCCATAAATTTCATTGAAGTTAATTGGAACGAAAGTAAATCATTAGACAGATACGCACAAAGAAAAAAAAATAAGCAAAAGATAAATAAAATACGCTGAATATATGAATGGCAAGATACTAAACATATCTAAAAAAAAACACACACACAAAAAAAAACTTATTCTTAAACACAGTCGGCTAGAGTATGAATTTTTCTATTGACACTTTCACCGTTAGGCCTTGCCAAAATTTGCCCACGATCAGTCCAAACATTTCTATGTCCAAATTTGTCCTTAGCGGCATATAGGATCTCACGTCGCCTCTTTGTCAATGCTTCCGAAAGGAAAATTCCACTTGAAGCTAACCTGGCTTTTGCTTTGAAGACTGTCTTCGCTATATCACTATTCACAAATTTAACTAAAACAGGAGGGACTTTGTCGTTTAGGGAGGCATCGGTTAAAGCAGGAGATATTTTGAATCTGTAGATATTCCTAATTTGGGCAACATTAATTTCAGTCAGGTTCATTTTGGTTATGAAAACTTGCAGGATTGTTGATTGGAGGTCAGATCCGGACTGTTGCTTAACACCATGCAAAATTAGCGAATCAAGCAGCACTTCTTGTTCAAATGAATCTAGTTTTATCTCAATTTTCATGATTTTTTCTTCTTGATTTATAATTTGGTTGCGAAGAGTTTTCAGAGATTGTTCAATTTTTTCAAATTTTGGTTGATAATCAAGAGTAATCGCGTCATATATTTGACAAATAATGTCGTGGGATGACTGGCGGAAAGAATCAGCATCCGAAAACCTTTCATTAACCTTCTTAGTTATATTTTGCATTAACTCTCGCTTAATTTTTTCCAGGTCAAGTTCCGTAGAAGTCATTTTATCCA
Organism: Artemia sinica; assembly: GCA_027921565.1. Lineage (NCBI taxonomy): Eukaryota > Metazoa > Arthropoda > Branchiopoda > Anostraca > Artemiidae > Artemia > Artemia sinica. Next base: position 27,427,490 of record CM051273.1, on the reverse strand, counting down.
TCAACGAAGCACATTCTCCTGTATTAGATTCCTTAATTGTTAATGCATTATATGTCTTGGAAAGGGATTTATAAATATCGGGCGAATTTTTCAATTCCTCAAATGTAGCCTTTACACCTGCAGTCTGTTTTGTTGAAGTTCGGCTAACGCTTGGATTATATTCTGCCAAGTTGGCTTCAACAAGTCTGTATTCGTCATGTGTCCCATAGCAAAATACCAAATATGATGGCTTCCCTTTGCTATCCTTGGACACTTTTAGTATCTTTACTGGCCAATGAGGATAATTTTTGAAGTTAGCTAACGCGATATCAAACTCTTTAAATGCAGGCATTTCCTATTAAGGAGAGGACAAAAGTAAAAGCAACTTATCTTTATGTAAGTTAAGAACCTTAAGGAAAAATTTAGTTGAAATAATGCTCCAAAGATTCAATAATATATATCCAAAATAATCTATAAAATCCACTAATATCAGTCTATTTCAATACCAATTAGTTTGGCACCAAAGGTGAACACAGATCAATTCGCTCACAGTAGGTTTACTCAAGAAAAGTCAATGGCGCAATAAATTTCACCTGTGTCTTAATCCGTTTAGTTGAAGAAACCAGTTCTTTATTGTTCAGAGACTATAAAATATCCGTTTTCAAGCTAGGTGTTCACTGAATGAATGCGAGTGGAATACTGAATGTGAGTGGAATACTCGGCGTTGTCGGCGTTGGAATATAGAAGGCGTTGTCGTAGAGACTTCAAAACAGGCTCATTCGATTGGAAATTCGAAGGGCTAGTACCCTTTTTAATAGTCGAAAATGATTAAGGAGCAACTAGCCCCCCACCCCACGCCCATCATTACTCCCCCATAACCCTCAGGGCAAGGGTTTTCAGTTATGCCCTTGGGGCATATAAGGTTTTTGTAGAAGGCGTTGTCGAAGAAACTTCAAAAAAGGCTCATTCGATTGGAAATTTAAAGGGCTAGTGCTCTTTTTAATAGTCGAAAGTGATTGGAGGGCAACTAGCCCCCCTCCCACGCCCATCATTTCCCCATCCGCATCCAATCAAAATTTTGAGATAGCTATTTTGTTCAGCGTAGTTGATTTCCAGATAGAAAATATGTTTTTGAGGAGGACACTCCCCCAGAGGCCTCAGGGCAAGGGTTTTAAGTTATGCTCTGGGGGCATATGAAGTTTATATAGAAAGTTGTTATAGAAATTTCAAAAAAGGGCTCATTTGATTGGAAATTGAAATTGCCCTTTTTAATAGTCGAAAGTGAGTGGAGAGTAATTAACGTCCCTCTTACGCCTACTATTTCCCCAAAAACATCCAATAAAATTTTTTAGATTGCCACTTTATTCAACGTAGTTAAAAGTTTCAACTACGTTCAACTACTCAAACTACTCAACTAAAGTTCAACTACTCAAAACGAGCAGAAATCAACACAAGTTGGGTGCAAAACCCCTATGCCTTCCCAGGGCCAGAACAAAATTTGCACTTTACTGAAAAAATACAAATGAAAGTGTATTGTCAGTTACTGATATTTAGTAATCAAAATGTTAATATTAATTGATTTACTAAAGTTATAAAAGTAAAAACATTTATATTTTTTCAGTAAAATGCAAATTTTGTTCTGGCCTTGGGAAGGCATAGGGGTTTATCTCGCAACTTGTGTTAATTTCTGCTCGTTTTGAGTTTGACATGGTTATTTATCGTAATTTCTGTTCGCTTTGGGTTTTATTTATGTATCGATGCTGATTTGTGGTAGTTTCACGCTTGGTAGATTATTTGATTTGATTTTTGTTAATTTTTTGTTTAATGGAGTTCTTTACTTTTCTTTGAAAAACTTATTTTGTGGAAAAAGTGTTTTTAATTAATAAAATAGAAAAAGGAGACTTATCAGTATCTCCAGCTCTTTTAAGTATTCCCATAAATTTGTTTATGCAATAAAATTTTGCTATAAAGATGAATCTAAATAATAGTTATCATTCCTGAATCAGTGTTAGCGACAAATTCTTCTTATGAAACAGATTTTTTTTTTACGTGTTTTCAGGTTTGGATATTATGCTACGTGGTTTTCTCTGTACTACTGTACAGTTATTGCTTCAACCATGAAATACAAGTGTGTTCGGCCCTAAGCACCAAAAGTTTCTCTAATGTTCAAATATACAATACCGAAGGATAAATTGTTGTTTCTTAGGGGGGGGGGTATAGTTATGCATTGCAGCATTATAAAAATGGGGGTTAAGTTAAACGAGAGCTGAGTTGCACGATCGTTCAGTTAAATAAGGCTTGAGTTGCACGGGTTTAGTCAAACGAGGGTTGAATTGAATGAAGGTTCAGTTGAATGGGGGCTCATTTAACCGGGGGTTGAAATAAATGAGGGTTGAGTTACACGGGGGTTCAGGTGAAAGAGGGTTCAGTTGCACGAGGGTTCGGTTTTGGTTACTTGGGTTCAGTTGCTATTGAACCTTACGCAACATCTATTATACAGGAAAGCAGAAAAATTGAAAAAAAGGGTTTCATTTTTTTTTTACTTTTAATAAGGACCTCTTGTTTAGGCAAGGGATATTTTTGAAGACTCCAAACATTTTGTGAATCAGCGAATTTTGACACTAGAAGTCCCATATTCTGGTTATTTCTATAAGTGAAAAAAGAGGATGTCTAAACTAAAACTTGAAAATAAACCGTAACTTCTAAATATCTTGAGAACCATGTAAGATTTTAAAAAAGAATTGAAGCGGTCGATGGCGTTCGCTTAGTCTAAGGGCTTGACTATAAATAGGTATTTTACAAAAAAGTCACATAATGCCTTTTGGGTCGTCATGGCCTGTGTGACTAAACTTCATTTACTCATTTAAGGTTTATATCATTCTGGCTTTTCTGTGTCTCCGAATGACAGTTATCTAAAAATCTGAATTCAAAAAACGAGGTGCAAGGCCCAATGCTTCCACCCTCATCCTTAAAAGTGTTTCCAAAGAAGCTCTCTGAGGACTTGTATCATATGCAATCCATCTACCAAACTTAACTATGACACGCATTGTTTTGTTGGTTTTGGTTTGCTTATAAGTGATGCATCGTATGACTAATTAAAGATAATTGCTTTAAAAAATCGCTGCCGGTGAGGGGGCTGAATCCATGATTCCCCGTCCCGCGCCCCAAGTCCCATTCTCACACAAGCAGCGATTTTTTAAGCAATTTTTAATTAGTAAATTAAACTCACGGGCTGGTTTGAAGCTATACTTGTAATCTAGGCTTAGTTATGCTTTCAGAACATGCACCGAGGGTGGCCAATTTGTGCTTAATGGTTATTTCAAGTGATGAGATTATATATAGTTTTCTATTATCTCCCTGTTATTTCTAAGCTTTAAAAAGCTTGAAGGAGTAAATATGATATATGCTTTTTGATCTTAAAAGCCAGAGTTTTTTTTTCTCTGTGGGTGACAAAAGGATTGCTCAGATCAATAAATCGAAGGGATTTGCTGTTTAAAAAGAAATGTTACAACCTAGTGATGTTAATGAAAGGATATACAAAAACTACAGAAATGCATTAAATAGACTTTTGCGAAAAGCAAAGGAAGCTCATTATAAGAAAAAAGTTTGGTGATGCAGCTGGAAACCCCAATAAAACATGGCGGATAATTAAACAGCTCATAAATCCTCCCCACACAGTCGCCCCGGATCAGATTATTGGTCGAGTAGGTGCAGAATTAAGTGACCCGTCTGATATAGCCCAAGAATTTGTTGACCACTTCGCTACAGTTGGACATAATGTGGCTGAGGGAGTAAGAATAGTGGATGGCGACCGCCCTTTCCAACATTACCTTGGAAATAGCGAAACAGAATTTTCAGTTTACCTGAAACCGGTGACCGAGAGTGAAGTAAAAGAAATAATTTTCGACATGAATAATAGTGCAGCTGGTAGTGACATTTTGTCTCTACGGATAATTAAATATCTATGGCCAGCTATATCGCATGTATTAGTTAACCTAATAAATCTTTGTTTTAAACAGGGAGTATTTCCATCTTGTTTCAAGTTGGCACGAATTACACCGGTTCATAAGGGGGGTGATCACAGTGAGGTAAGTAACTATCGCCCGATTTCCGTTTTACCGGTCATGTCAAGACTTGTGGAAAAGTGCTTTTCCCGGAGGTTGTACCATTATTTAGAGTGCCATTCAATACTAACATCCACCCAGTTTGGATTCAGAAATGGACGCACGACCGAACAAGCTGTGGCTTATCTCTGTGGTGTTGTGAATACTGCCCTGGACCTTGGTTTTAAAGTGTCTACCATCTTTTTGGACATTATAAAAGCTTTCGACACTGTAGACCATGGTATATTGCTTGAAAAATGTGAATTTTATGGGATTAGAGGGCCTGCTCTTGATTTCCTACGTAGTTTTTTGTCTAATAGGCAGCAGTATGTGCGAATAAATGGATCTACTTCTTCCGTTGTAGATATGAAATGTGGTGTGCCACAAGGGTCCGTTCTTGGCCCCTTGCTATTTTTGATATTTGTAAATGATCTTGTACTGTCCCTGAAGGATGCGAAAACTAAAATGAGCGACATGTTTCACAGTGTCAGTGACGTTACAGTACCTCTATTTGCCGATGATACTTCATTGATTTGCATTGCAAAAACAGAACGCCTTTTGGTTGAATTAATGACACAGTGTTTAGATCAAGTGTCTAGCTGGCTAAGAGTTAATAAAATAAAAGTAAACCCATCTAAGAGCAGTTTTGTAATATTTTCGCGTACATCTAATTACTACCCATGGATCCAAGAAGTGAGTTACCTGGAAGGTAAAGTTAAGCGTGATCAGTGTGTTAGATATTTGGGTATTATGCTAGATGAAACACTATCTTTTAGGAAACATGTTGAAAAGGTGTCAGGAATCCTGTGCCGTAATCTGGGAATACTGCGTAAATTGAAACATGTATTACCCCCTTCTGTTCTTCGCACTTTGTATTTTTCTATTATACATCCACATATATTGTATTGCTCATCTATTTGGCTGAGTACGTTTCCATCAATTACTAATCGAGTTCGAGTGATCCAAAATAACGGAATCCGTGTGTTGACTGGTAAATCAAATCTTGTATCCGTTAGAGCTACCTATATTGATGTAAAAGTATTACCTGCTGCAGGCCTTAGAGATTTTTATAGCCTTCAATTTATGTTCAAATATAATAATGAATTATTACCGTCTTGCTTTTCAGGAATGCTAAAAGCTAGATCTTCGATTCATGATCATGAAACTCGCCAAAGGGAAAATTTACATGCCCCGCTCGTGGTGTCTGCCAGGTCGACATTCTCGCCTATTTATAGGGGATTAAAGTTGTGGAATGGGGTTAATAAAGAGTTAAGAGAAATAGGGGATCTGAAGGAATTTAAAAATAAAATAAAAGGAATGTTATATGAGAAATATGATTTTTAAATTTTTTTTTTTTTTTTTTTTTTTTTTTTTTTTTTTTTTTTTTTTTTTTTTTTTTTTTTTTTTTTTTTTTTTTTTTTTTTATGTACCTGGAGGACAAGTATAGTGATTTTGTGTTTGGTGGTAGGAACCGCGTGCGAAGGGGAATGATTTTTCTTTTATTTTATTTTTTTAGGCCTAGGTTGTATATTTCTGTTGTGAATATGAAATTTTGATATATGCCTACCCTTAGGACAACCTGACCCCAGGTTCTTGGGTCGGTAGTGAGTAAAATGTATTGTCCTTGTGTGTGTTAATAAATTACTATTACTATTACTATTACTCTAGACTGAAATTAAAGTAACAGTCGACATTATAGAGTGCTTATCATCCTATCTTGGCAAATGCGCAGGTGCTTTCGTCATTCTCTTTGTTATTTTAAATTAAAATGAGTAAGTATATGATGTTACAATTACTGATCTGCATCCATATTGTTACCATTTTCAAAACCCTGTTGTTCTTGACATAGCTTATTCTTGCTTAAATCGTTTAGTCACATACTCTTTTCCGATGAGTGTAATGGTTTAGTAAAATGGCAGTTGTTCATTCAAGCCATTCTAATGCTGGTCATACTAATGAGAACAGGCCCTCCAGAGGTCAACAGATGTAGGAGGATGTATAACTTTATCATCTTAAGTAGCGGTAATAGGCAGGGTTGCCAACTTTTTGGTCCATAAACATGTCCCCTGAGTATCCAAAATTATGTCATTTTTAGCCAAAATATGTCCATATTTCATCTTAAATATGTCCATCTTGAAATCTCAGAACCTAGGGGTTATTT